>JACEFZ010019705.1:0-190000 GCA_014155875.1 Cepaea nemoralis
ACATAGAGAAACCCACGTTTTCCCAATTAAGCACCACCTTTGCGTAGTTTTCTTAACACAGTGGTATTAGCGGCTCATTGTTTTTGTGCGCCGATATAGTCTTTCTAGTGGCAACGTCCATTACGTCCCTTGTGATTATGTTCTTGTAACGATGACCTGTTCCAGTTTGGTTAATTTATTTGTAATATACGTACACGTTTTGAACTGAAATTTAGAAAATCGTAGAGCAAGAAGATTAATCACACTGACACCCTAAAGAATTTAACATGGAAGAAGCCGGCTGATAAACTGTAGCTTGTCTCAGAAACTCAAATACTGAGCATATTAAGCGTCCCAGTGGTGTGGAGAGAACACTGGTTACAAGTTAGTCGCATATTCTTTACAGGACGTCGCAGTTCAACTCCAGTACTTGTTGGCTGTTTGTGATTTCTTGGCAAGTTTACGTTCACCAGTTTGTTATTACTTTCTGAAACGACCGCGCACTCATATACTATATGAAAAATACAAAACGCAGGCGGCATGCTTCATAATCGGGCCCGCAATTGTGTTTCATATATATTCGGTATTACGGGATTACGAACTGGCGTCCGAACCCTTCGCATAGACGTCGGCCGGTGTAGCAGACACGGTTCGAGAGAAGTCAGGGGTCGTCGACCAAGGGGAAGAAAGGACATGGGGGACACTGCAGCATTTGAACACGAGGGTGTGGTGAGGCGGCAGGACGGGCCAGGGATATGCGGGGGTGGGGGGGGGGGGGGAAACTGGCGAGGGATCGCGGCAGGCGATGGCGAAGGGAATCTGCGGCATGAGACTGGCGAGGGCTTGCGGCAGGAGACTGGCGAGGGATCTGCGGCAGGAGACTGCGAGGGATCTGTTGGCCGTGATTGAGAGCCAGTTCTGCAAGATGACCTGCCTAATGATGATGATGATGATGACGACGACGACGACGTCCCCCCACCCCCCGATGATGAGGTGATGATGATGACGGACGATGATGATTATGATGATGACGCGACGACGATGATGATTATGATGATGACGGCGATGATGAGGATGATGACGACCGGCCCCGATGATGAGATGATGATGAATGATATACGGAAAATATCCCAGTCAGGTGGTTACACATGTTGACATTCTACATTAAAATACAAATACCAGATGCCTTGGCCACGAAGCGTCAGCGGGACAAGAACACAGACTTGGTCAAGGTCTCCGGTCATCTCCTATAAGATGGCGAACAAATGAATCCAAGGTTCGGCGTTGCACATGGTGATGATTTTATATCTTGCCGTTTATTAAAGTTTGATTTTTTTTTTTGTTCGCATATCCTTACAGGACATCGCGGTCAACACAGCACTTTTCAGGTGGGACTGTTGATTTCTTGGCAAAATTACGCTCGTAGTTTGCCATTGCTTCTGAGTGACCGGTACGAGAACCGCTCGTTCCGCGCGAAGGGTACGTTCTCAGTGGATTATACGGATTACGGTTTCTAGAAAGACTTAATGCCTGGGCCAGGGAGACCGCACAGTTACGATTATCTGTGTATAATATCGCCGCGACTTGCGTAGAGATCGCAATGAAACATGGACCCTGTTTCATTCATCTTAATACATATGCACCATAATCTACACAAATGCCAAACTTGATTAACCGTAGAACCCTGGCCCAGTCCTCAGCGTAGAAGTTGGCATCCACGAAAACAGCTGTATACAGTCTAGCTCCAGCTCTCACATTCACCAGCACGGCCACCTCCAGCTCTATTCCAGTGTTATACAGTCTAGCTTAAGCTTCACAATTCACCATAACGGCACTCCAGCCTATACAGTCTAGCTTCCAGCTCTCACATGCACCGCACGGCCACCTCCAAGCTCTATTCAGCTGTATACAGTCTAGCGCAGCTCCTCACATCACCAGCCCGGCACCTCCAGCTCTATACAGTCTAGCTTCAAGCTCTCACATTCACCAGCACGGCCCCTCCAGCTTATTCCAGTGTATTACAGTCTAGCTTCCAGCTTCTCACATCACCATCACCGCCACTCCAGCTCTATTCCTGCTGTCTACAGTCTGCTTCAGCTCGCACATTCACCAGCACGGCCCACCTCAGCTCTATTCCAGCTGTATACAGTCTAGCGTCAAGCTCTCACATTCACCAGCACGGCACATCAGCTCTAGTTCCCGCTGTATACAGTCTAGCTCCAGCTCTACATTCACCAGACGGCCACCTCCAGCTCTATTCCAGCGTTATACAGTCTAGCTTCCCAGCTACAACATTCACCAGCACAGGCCACCTTCCAGCTCTATACAGTCGAGCTTCCAGCTCTCACTTCACCAGCACGGCCACCTCGCTCTATTTCCAGCTGTATACAGTCTAGCTTCAGCTCTCACATTTCACCAGCACGGCCACCTCCAGCTATATACAGTCTAGCTTCCAGCTTCACATTCACCATCACCGCCACCTCAGCTTCTATCCAGCTGTATAAAGTCTAGATCCACCTCACATTCACCCAGCACGGCCACTCCAGCTGTAAAGTTAGCTTCCAGCTCTCACATCACCAGCACAGGCCACCTCAGCTGTATACAGTCTAGCTTCAGCTCTCACCATAACAGCACGGCACCTCCAGATCTATGCCAGCGTAGCGTCTAGCTTCCAGTCTCAATTTCACCAGCACGGCCACCTCCAGCTGTATACCAGTCAGATTCCAGCTCTCCATTCACCAGCACGGCACCTCCAGCTTATACAGTCTAGCTTCCAGCTCTCACATTCACCAGCACGGCCACCTCCAGCTTATCCAGTGTATACACGTAGAGCGTCCAGCCTCTCACATTCATCAGCAAGGCCACCTCCAGCTCTATTCCAGCTGATACAGTCTAGCTTCCAGCTCTCACATTCATCAGCAAGGCCACCTACAGCTCTATTCCAGCTGTTACAGCTAGCTTCCAGCTCTTCACATTCCCAGCAGGCCACCTCAAGCTCTATTCAAGCTGTAAAGTCTAGCTTCCAGCTCTCACCATTCACCATCCCGGGCACCTACAGCTCTATGTCCAGCTGTATACAGTCTAGCTTCCAGCTCTCACATTCACCAGCAAGGCACCTCCAGCTCTATCCAGCTGGATACAGTCAGCTCCAGCTCTCACATTCACCATCACGGCCACCTCCAGTCTATTCAAGCTGTATACAGCTAGCTCCAGCTCTCACATTCACCAGCACGGCCACCTCCACTCTATTCCAGCTGTATAAGTCCTAGCGTCCAGCTTATCACATTCACCAGCAAGGCCACTCACAGCTCTATTCCAGCTGTATACAGTCTAGCTTCCAGCTCCACATTCACCAGCACGGCCACCTCCAGCTTCTTTCCAGCGGTATACAGTCTAGCTTCCCAGCTCTCACATTCACAGCACGGCCACCTCCAGATATATAAAGTCAGCATCCAGGCTCTCACATTCACCAGCACGGCCCACCTTCAGCTCATATTCCAGCTGTCAGCAAGCATCGTCTCTCTCCCGGCATCGTCATAGATAAGTAGCCTCTCAGTGGCTTGTGTATGGCTCCTGGACATGGCTGTGCAATGACACTGGGACAATTATGGCCACTTAAACTCATGTGGAAGACACTTGAAAAGTGATAAATTTAGCTGCAGAATGTTCCCGCCAATATCACAGTGCTGTGTGTGCCTATGCTGAGATACCGGCTAGACACGTTAATGCATTTAAAAAAAGTGGCATGTCTTTTCAGACGTTGCGATCAACCCCAGGTCGATTTTCTAGCTATGTTACGTTCAGTGGTCTACCACTGTGGTCTGAACTAGAAAGTCAACGGTTAAATTCCAAGTAATGCCGGTGTGGGGGTGTTGAGCTGCATATCTTGTCATCAGCGCAATGGAAAGTTTAAGAGCGTGGTGCTCTTACTATTTTCGGTGCACACTCAACATAAATTAACTCAAAAATTAAAAAAAAAAAAAAACGGTCTGTGTTCATGGCCGATCTATGCGCAAGTCGCGCGGATATTACACAAAAGTAATCGAAAATGTTAATAACAGAGCAAAATAATGAAATCAACATCTGTGCCACAGCGATAGATTGTGAGGGCATTGTAGTCGCCATCTTATAGGAGACAAGAGAATGGGACCAGGTTGTGTTCTATCCGCTGACGCTATGTGACAAAGTTGCTGGAGTATTTGTCTCTGTGTGTCACGTGGTCGATCATAAAAGAAAGACAGCAATAACAACAATAGGCGAAAAGCTCAGGCATGCGTTGCCTAATATGAAATCTTATTCACGAGCCAGTGCCGAAATGAGACCGGAATGGGATAAAACCAAGTAGAAAATAACAAAGGTACACGAGACAATACGTTAAAGTTAACAACTCTGAAAAAAATATAAAGATATTAATACTAACATTTGGACAGTACAGGTCTAACAATTTCTTTAAAAAAATAACAAAGTGAGTGTGGCTACAAGACAAGCAGTGCATACTACCTTCTTTTCAGATGCCTGGCATTGTTATGTTAAAAAGAAAGGTGTAAAGGCGAAGAGGAGAGGATCGATTTCATTGCACCGGGTTTATCCAATATGGCTCGTCTCCTTACTTCAGGGTGGCTGCCGAAAGCGTCGCACAAAGCACGAACACCGAAGCTCCAGCGACGACCCCCAAGGAGGCTCTGAGAAAAATACACTCGTGAACCGAAAGACGTGGCCGGAATCGAACCCACAACCTTCGGAGTGTGGGGCAGACGGCCATGACCGCTTCGCCACAGAGACTCCCAATGTTATGTCTGTATATGGGTATCTTCTTAAACAGGTTTAACGGTAAAAACTATCCTGGAACAGTTAAAACCGTGGATGGAAAATGGCTTGTAAAGATTAGAACAAGAATAGCCTTGGCAAAGGCAGCCACCAATAGAAAGCTATCAACTGCAGTGAGAAAAAGAGTGGTTAGGACTATATACAAAGCTGACTATTGTATGCAAGTGACACGTGGACAATCAGACAAGCTGACATATCTAACGGCAGTGGAAATGTAGCTTCTGGGGAATATGCAAATAATACAAGGTACAGGCAGAAAAAATGAATAAGACAGACCTTCAAGAAAATCGAATAGTGGTGTGAGAAATTAGACTAAACCACTCAGATTTTACTGGAGCACGCTATGATGAGAACTAAACTTGAAATGTAGTGACAACTGACAAAATGTATAGGAAACGGGCAGGAGAACTGCAAAGAGAAACTATCTGGACAGCTTGGACACGTGACATAATTGGGTCAAGAACACAGACCTGATCCAATAGATCGCAGGCCGTATGAGATGGCGAACCATGACCGCCCACACTTATCGGTATGAAACATGATGATGATGATGATGAACAGGGAGCCGAAAACAATAGACAGACAAATATTATCGTAGGGTACTCTGGCGACATGCTGTTCTGGTTATCAGCATTCCGTTATCAAACAGCTGCTCTTTCAAACAACTCAAACTGCAGCCGTTCAGTGTCCCTTATTGGGCTGACCTCGAATGACATTACAGAAATAACTCAAACTACAGGACAGCACACAGAGTAAACTCGGTTATCTACTTCAGACACTATCCCGGGTTGTATCTTGTAGCGTTAAACATGCTTGCAGGTCACATCTGTTTAGACACTATCCCGGGTTGTATCTTGTAGCGTTAAACATGCTTGCGGGTCACATCTGTTTAGACACTATCCCGGGTTGTATCTTGTAGCGTTAACATGCTTGCGGGTCACATCTGTTTAGACACTAACCCCGGTCGTGTATCGTAGCGCTAACAAGCTCACTAAACATGCTCGTTGTGTTGTGTGTGTGTGTGTATATATATATTATATATATATATATATATATATATATATATATATTATATATAGATATATATATAATAACGACTATAATATATATATTCAATCAATCAATCATGTGCCATGCCGGAAAGCGTGGGCGGTCATGATTCGCCATTTCACTCGATCACCAGAGTCGTGGATCAGCTCAGTGTTCCTGTCTCGTCCATGCCATGTGGCCAAGCCATCCAGGTATTTTCCTCTCGGTATTCCTCTTGGTCTGTTCCCTTCGATCTTGCCAGCTGTCACTAAGTTCTCCAGTCCATTTCTTCTCTAACGACTATTAATATATTATTCGATTATATATATATATATATATATATATATATATATATATATATATATATATATATATATATATATATATATATATATATATATAAACGACTGTTTATATTGATGAATTGAAACGTGTGCTGTGAACAGACTACACCTGCAGCAAGCTGATAAATACAGCTTATTTGTTACTGATAGAACGCCTATGTTGCTGACCTATTAGATACGCCATACTTTCCATCTTCTCGTCTAAACAATCATTATCATCCAACAGGTTCTATGCAGAATGTGGCTCTCATGACGGATTGATGGGAGAAAACGATCTTCTACCAGTTTCTCTGTCTCGTGTATGTTCACGCCGTGGCCACGTTTGTACTGGTTGACCCCTCCCCTATTGTTCCAGGAACAATTATCATCCAGTATTATTGCTCTTTCTTCTCCGTAATCCCGTATATTCACGTGGGTAACGCAGCTGCGCGTGATTTGGTAGCGGATCACGTCGCGTTGGTTACTTACGGGGGTATGTGAGCCGGTCGCTCAGAAAGCAATGGCAAACTACTGAGCGTAATCTTGCCAAGACATCAAAGCAGCTGAAAAATGCTGGTGTTGACCGCAATGTCCTGTAAAATGATATGCGAAATTATTGCTCTTTCAAAGCCACTGAGACGTTCACTACGGCCAGAGTATTTCCGTTGATCACGCTGTTTATGAGCCAGTTTTCTTCGATACTCAAGTATTACAGTATATTAGTATTTTTCTTCATCTCAATTCACGATACATCCAATTCGTAAGAATTGTTTTGTAACATCTTTTTCAGCTGTTGTGAGTATCTTGTAGTTGATAATGTTGTAGCTTTCTCTGACTCTCCACGTAAAAATGCCGTTGGGCTACGACTACGTTTAGTTTAGTTTAGTCGATGGATCAACATCACAGCACACGGGTGCAACCCATAAGTGCTCTGTTTTCCTCCTAACTCAAATCTGAGTCTGGAGAAACTCAGCTCAGTGCACGAACTCCGTAGCACCGGCGAGGATCCTGAAAATACTTTGGGTAGATTTTTAACTCGGAATTTTGCCCGGGCAGCGGCGTTAGGCTACTCTCGTCCACGTTCTTCAGCAATCTGTTAAGTGTAAACGAACAAATGCAAAAGCTTGCTACTTTCAACCTGATGGAATAAGGTCTTGGTTATTCCTACACGATACAAAAGTTTGAGTTTTACTTTCCCTAAAGATATCGCACTTTCTATTAGAGAAATACAGAATGATGACTTGTTTTCGTGCACACTAAAGCTCTGTACCCACTTATATAAACGTTACGCATACGACTGAATCGAATTTATTATAAGATGAATCAAGTGCGTTAAAAGATGAATCAAACATATATAAACAAATTAGTTTTGGGCATTTCTTATATTCCAAAGAAGCAACCAAAACGAACAACGCTGGTCGTGAGATAAGTCTGCAAAACAAAATTACTGCGTAGGCAATGAATCAGGCATACCTTAACTATTACCTCTATTGGCAAGGTAAAGCCAAGCAGCCATGGCTACAGGCCAAAGCAAAACAACCCAGAAACAGCTTAATCTATATATATACAAATAACAGTAATCCGTTTTCTTTTTCTCGTAGAACATGTTCTGAAATACCGTTAACCGCTGTTCAAGCAAGAAATGGGAATCAGTCTCACAATAAACAGGGGTATAGAACAAAGAACACAGGAGGGTTTTAAAGCGAACACGGGGAATCAGGAAGAAAGAAAGATCAATGAGAGAGGGAGAGAGAGAGAGAGAGAGAGAGAGAGAGAGAGAGAGGAGGGAGAGAGAGAGGAGGGAGAGAGAGAGGAGGGAGAGAGAGAGGAGGGAGAGAGAGAGAGAGAAAGAGAGGGAGGGAGAGAGAGAAAGAGAGAGAGAGGGGGAGAGAAAGAGAGAGAGGGAGAGAGAGAGAGAGAGGGAGAATGAGAGGGAGAGAGAGAGGGAGAGAGAGGGAGAGAGAGGGAGAGAGAGAGAAAGAGGGAGAGAGAGAGAAAGAGAAAGAGAGAGAAAGAGAGAGAGAGAGAAAGAGAGAGAGAAAGAGAGAGAGAGAGAGAGAGAGAGAGAGAGAGAGAGAGAGAAAGAGAGAAACAGGTCAAGTGGTGGGTATCACATAAATCCAAGGGAGAAGAGCAAACTCTAGCAACAGGGGTAGAACACAACTGCTGAGGTACACAAATCCAACTGACAAGACCACAAAATGTAGCTGTTCGGACCAGCCAATGCAACTGATCAGTCCACACGATGCACATATCCAGACTACACAATGCACATATCCAGACCACACAATGCAACTGATCAGATCACACAATGCAACTGTACAGAACACAAAATACAACCACAGATCAGACCACGCATTACAACTGAAAAATAATATTGTCTAATCACACACCCAAATTAAACCGGCGTTGACTTGTCAAGTCTCCTGTAGTTCTCTGTATCCTTGACCCCAGCTCGCCCTCCTCACAACACACATAAATCACCAGCCGCTGTCAGCTCAAATGGAGCAGGCACTTAACGCCGAGACGAAACACCTGATAAGACCAAGCAGCGCTCTTCAAGCCAACAACCCGGTGCGTTCCCATAAACACCGTAAACCACAAACTTCGCTAACCAACAGATGCATGTTTACAGCTGGCTTTTCAGGTCATGACCTAAATGTCCTTAGCAGCTACCTGATAAACATCGCCGCACTTAACGTGGATTGTTCACGCACGACACATTCCATGAAGAAACAAAATGTGGGCAGTCACGGATCGTTTACCAGAAGGCAGACAATGACAAGGGAGAAGCATGATGAAAGACCAGAAGTCAATCTATAGAGCGGGCCCGTAATTGAAGTTAATAGGAGGCTCCCTGATAATAATCATGAGCCGGTCGGCGACGGGCGTGTGCAGCTGTGCTAAATAAGGTGAGAGAAAGCTGGGCCACCTATTCTTCTTTGATCTCAAGCATATGAAATGTCATGTCGATGTCACATCACAGATTCATAGCATACAACTGCTTCGCTGCGATTTTTTTTTTTTTAAATTTTACACCATACACGGAAACGGACCTTTGATTTACTTATACACATCTCTTCCCCCCCCCCCCCCCCCCACACACACACACAAGGCATTTGGAACAGCCAAACCCATTTTATTTCAGTTTATGTGCACTATTCTCTGTGTATTAACAGAAAAGGACTATTTCATAAGGAAGATTTAGTCCGTTACGAGATAACACTCTATATGTGCCGCAGAGAGTTCTGTTACCGTTCAGTTTCCGAGACATTAAGTGGCAAGCAGCCCATCAATATCCAATACATCATCGTATGTCATGGCGATGTAGGAGACGTCGATGTGTCTTCGTGTCTTCACAACCATCTGTTGTATTTATTTGTGTTAGTTAGTTAGTTAGTCGACAGATCATCCTCGTTGCACATCGAACCATTCAGTCCATAAGTGCTCGGATCCCCTCCTCAGCAAATCCCGCAGCGTGTAGCGGCTAACGACGCCAGTTCTGTGTTGGTTTATCAATCTTCTTTGGCTTCCCGCGTAGTGTTCTTGTTTGGCCACCCCTCTTTTAATTTGCTGTTTTCGCAGTCTGGCCATGGTTGTAGATTCACAGTCATCACTTGGTTCTCGCAAAAGTCATACTTCTCGTAGAGCATTCAGAATGTCACCCTGGTCCATGGCGCGTCCGCCCTCCACAGTAGCCTCACCTGCGATCTTGTCAGCCCGCTCATTTCCTTGTACTCCCGCATGCCCTGGCACGAAGATGAAACTAATCTTTGCCAGCCGAGACCGCTCCAGAGGCAGCAACCATTCTCTTCGGATCGACCCCTCCTCTATCCTCTTGATCATGTTCATTGAGTCGCTAAGGAAACAATGCCCTAGTGAATGTCTGTGTCTCGAGCCATGTTATTGCTTTACTTACTGCCATGACTTCCATAGTCAGGCTACTTGTGGTTTCAGTGAAAGCACCAGAGTCCTCCTTCACAATTCTCCCTCCGGCCCGAGCTGTAAAGGCCCATGAGCTTCTCACATGTCGGACGACCGACCCATCTGTGTAGATGACCGCGTCACCGTCTAGCGAATTCTCGAAAATCAACGCTTGTACTTCAGCCTCCACAGCAGCCGGATTTTCTTGTCTGCATTTTCTATCTAGTTGGATGCAAACTGAAAAGGATGTGCAGAAATCTGTTGGCACTTGCACCCACTCCTCGCCAGGTTCTAAGTCCTCAAGTGAACACACCTGTTGAAGAATGTCTTCGGCTTGACCCATCCACGACCGTCCTCTTTTTAACCTGCTGCCCTTCACCTTCATAATTTCACTATGCAGTGGATGTTGTGTGTTTGCGTTAACTCTGAGGTAGGCGCGTGCCCTGCAAACTTGTATTCTCTCTTCAATGGTTGGAAAATCAAGAAGGTAGCGCATCGCCCTGCATGCTGTATCTCTTGTACATCCAAGAATAATGCGCATAGCTTCATTCTGTATCCTTTCCATCCTTTCTATCTGCTTACGGCTGAGAGTCAGGATTGCCATTGCATACTCCAAAACAGACATGACCAGCCCCTCGTACAGAAGACATAGATGGCGCTGCTCACAGTTTGCTGCCGCCATCACCCGCATCGCAGCCAAACCCCGCTTGGCCTTTGTTATCACCTGGTCTATGTGCTACATTATAAGCAAGGCTTCGATCAAACCGTATCCCCAGGTAATTCATTGCCTGCGTTCTTTCCACCGTCTCTGAACACAGCATTACAGTTGGTGTTGGAGTGTTGACAATATGATTATTCAACGAGAACCAAGTCACTGTTGCCTTTGTTGGGTTGACCATTGCCCCAGCTTCATCACACCAAGTACTTATGCGATTGAGTTCGGTTTGTAGTTCCACAGCAACCTGCTCTCTATCCTTACCCTGACGATACACTAAAACATCATCGGCATATGACAATGTCCTGCCAGGTCCAGTGATCTGCTCACTGGTGATTCTCACTGTGTAGGCGTTGAACAGTACCGGAGATAATGGTGATCCCTGTGGTAGGCCAGGATATATTGTTGTTGGTTCCGAAGTCCAACTGCCACATCTAAAAACTACTTTCCGTTGGAAGAGGGCTGCAGCGATCCAACTAAGGAGGAATAGACTTACTTTTAGTTCAAGAAGCTGAAGCATTAAAAAATCCAATGGTACTCTGTTGTATGCGTCCTCAAGATCAATTGCTGCAGCAAAGGTTTCAATGCAAAGGTTTCAATGCCTGAGTGGAAACCTTCATAGACATCATGGGCAAAGACTGCTGCATTGGTCCAGGTTTCTCTTTTTGGACGGTACCCACCCATGGGTAGGTGGGAAAACACCTTGCCTCTCTAGCTGGCTTGATATTTTCCTGGCAATTACCTTCTCCAGCAGCTTGCCTATTGTATTCTGCATGGTTATAATTTGTATATATATATATATATATATATATATATATATATATATATATATATATATATATATATATATATGTGTGTGTGTGTGTGTAAATAAGTTAACCACTGATCTTCTGTCATTTGTTAGTAATGCATGCTCGTGACAAGAACTAAGAGAAAGACGGTGTGATTAAAGATGACATGGTTCACTATGTGTGATTCAAGACGGTGTGGTTCACTTAGTTGTGATTCACTAGGTGTGGTTCAAGATAGTGTTGTCCAGGACGGCGTGGTTCACTAGGTGTGGTTCATGATGGCGTGATTCACTTAGGTGTGATTCACGATGGCGTGGTGCAAGACGGTGTGGTTCACTTAGGTGAGGTGCAAGACGGTGTGGTTCACTTAGGTGTGATGCAAGACGGTGTGGTGCAAGACGGTGTGGTGCAAGACGGTGTGGTTCACTTAGGTGTGGTGCAAGACGGTGTGGTTCACTTAGGTGTGGTGCAAGACAGTTTGGTTCACTTAGGTGTGGTGCAAGACAGCGTGATTCACCTAGGTGTGGTTCACGGCGGTGTGATTCACTCAGGTATGGTGCAAGACGGTGTGGTTCACTAGGCGTGGTTCTAGAAGGTGTGATTCACTTGAGTTTGTTGGCCCATTTCCAGCTAGATGCACAAACAAATACAACCACTGCAGACGGCTGCTGCTACTCCTTAAGATAAATGCCGAATGCCCGCCCGGACATCAACGAGAGGTCCATAAACAGCTGCCGGCGATTATTAGTCGTACTCGTAACATCTAGGGCAGTGGTTCAGTTCAGTGGCTAGAATATTAGCATGCCAACACAGGGGTTCAGGATTCAATCCTTAGCAACCGCGGGAATTTTTAAACTCTCACTGGTATGACTTTGCTGCCCAGGCATTAAACTAGTACGGTATAAGTAAATGTCATCCCATGACAGACTCTTTCGTGGCGGTGTGTAGTGTGAAGTGACTAATTCTGTTCCTTTCCAGACCATGCCCAGACAAAACTATCTAATACACGTTATACAAGTACGGGTTTAAACCAGGACCGTAATGCTGCTTCCGAAAACAGGGTTCTGCCACTACTAGTGTTTTCATTTGGAAAAAGCAATGGCCGTCGGCGAAATACTATTAACCAACGTGTACCGTTCGGTTACTGAAATTGTGAGACTGTCTGTCATTTACTGCCAATATAGTACCTTGCGGTGTATGGCAGGGGTGGGGGTGGGTCCTGAGCCTGAGGAATAAAGGCCGTCTGGCTAGTGCAGTCGCCGCGAACTGTGCAGGTTAGGATTTTCTTTTTGCCCCCGACAGAAAAAAATCCCACACCTTACCGAGGGATTGAACCCGGGTCTCCCGAATGACAGTCCGGCGTTCTAGCCAGAGACTAACACCATATATTCACAGTGCTTTAATGCAATTCAATGTACCTACCCTTTAAGACTAAATCTACAGTGTTGCAGCTGCACATTTAAAGCGCTGTCAACGTTCTAAATGGTATATTTGACGTGCGTGACTATTGGGCACGGAAATGTGTTGAGAGCTTGAGAATCCTTGAAGTTGTTTTAAACCAAAGCCCGTGACCCAACGCTACTCGGGCAACTTGCATTATGCATAAATCCTGTTTGGAAAATGCACGAGGTGTAAAGTACCATTAAAAAAGGGTAAAAGGTTAAAGGCGTGAGGACTTCATTGCACCAGGTTTTACACAAACTTGACTCGGTCTTTCTTGGCAAAATACCAAGCCTCCTAACGAGAGCATCACACAGAGCACAAACTCAGAAGCTCCAGTGATGATTCTTTGTGGTTTCAGGATAAATTGCACTCGTGGTATCAACGATCCAGTTCAAAAACGAACCTTCAGAGCGCAAAGAAGACGGCTTGATCACTTAGTCACTGAGACACTCACTCTAACCAATTATCAGTTGTGAAAATGCGTTACGCAGGGGGACTAGCTACGGACGGTCATTCTGATATAAGACTTCCTTAGAAACACGGCTCGCGGCTGTGGCGGCTCCGAACGTGAAATGGAGAGAATGACATCAAACGAATGAACGAAAGTATGAACGAACGAAAGTATGAACGAACGAAAGAATGAACAAACGAATTAACGACAGAGTGAACCAACGAACAAGCTCCATTTTTAATGGGTTACAAAATGGGACGCAGGTCCCTCTTAATTTCGGCCCATCCAACGACTCATTTTTCACACAACTATTAGTTGATTCGTCTAAGCCACCCCTGTTGAGGCGCGGGCCTGACACACCTAATTCGGCTATCTATACACAACACATACAAGCATTGTGTTAGCATGTACCACACATATATAAACAAGGCTGGTAAACTGTAGCATATAATTCAAGGCCAACCCTGGAACTGGTTTGAAGAGAAAATATAAAACGTAATCATAACAGACATACTGTTGTTCGTGCTGGGAACGATTTAATTATGGCTTTACGCCAGCTTCGCACAGACCCGCGAGGAAAATCCGATTTATCCACAGTTCTATACTCAGATCTAACAAGCAAATGGTCTCATAATGACCCCGTAAATCAATATGAACAAAGACTGTAGTGTGACTGCAGGACAGGTGGTGTGAACAAATGTTCCGATGTTATCTTTAGCATCTTATTTCCCCGAAGATTTGATGAAGTTTCATGGCGATGATGTACACATGTGTAAAGTATTAAAGTGTGTGAAAGATAAAGTGAAATTGAGTGAGTTAGAGGTCACTTTGAGGCAGCGAAATAAATTATGGATAACTGAAGATTAGTTGTACAGAAAAATAAAGAAACCAGGTAGAGGATAGATTTCTCTCAATTAGTGATACCTGAAATCCTCTAAAAGTACTGGAGAGTTTTGGTCAGAGACCATAACTTTATGAAGGGAAAATCCCAACTGCACCTCCACGCGGTAGAGGATGGAAACACACTACGGTGTGGCTAACACAGCTCTGGGGACCGAGTATCCACCGGAATAAGTGGACAACTCTGCAGCTGAGCAGAGCAGGGCACTCACTTGTCCTTGCAGTTGGAAATGGCTGTCAAAAGCAGAGGTAAAAAGACCACCATGTGAATGTGGAAGGCAAGGGGAAACCACCACATTATCTTCCCAAGACTTCATGGCAAAACATAAATCAAAGTTAGTGAAGGACGTTAATGGCTGTCTTAGGGCATCCTCGTCCGGTAGGGACAGTCATGAGCCACAGGTGACACCAGACCGTCATCCAGCTACTGATGGCAAAATCTTAACTAAAATAAATAAATTTAGAGTAGGAACATGGAATGTTAGGACATTAAATGAGCTAGGAAAGTTGACCAATGTTCTAAGAGAGATGGATAGCATGAAAATGAATATACTAGGCGTTAGTGAGATGAGATGGAAGGGATCGGGCAAAATTATAGCTGACAATCACACAATAATTTATTCTGGAGGGGAGACACATGAGAAAGGGGTAGGAATAATATTAGATGAAAAAACAGCCAAGTCAATTAATGGATACTGGTGTATTTCAGATAGAGTTATTATGGTAAAAATCAAAGGCAAACCAATAGACATAAATATTATACAAGTATATGCGCCAACAGCAAGCAGTAGTGATGAAGAAATACAACACTTTTACGACGAAATAGAAATGGTGATGGCTCAAATTGGATCACAAGAAACAAAGATAATACTTGGTGATTTTAATGCAAAAGTAGGAAAGGGAAAAATGGAGGATGTAGTGGGGAATTATGGTTTAGGTACAAGAAATGAAAGAGGGGAAAAGCTAATAGAATGGGCAAATATCAATGATATGATAATTGGAAACACATGGTTTAAACACCATAAAAGACGACTGTACACATGGATAAGCCCTGATAAGAAAATACGCAACCAAATTGACTACATACTAATTAATAAAAGATTTAGAAATGCTTTAATTAATGTAAAGACAATGCCTGGTGCTGACTGTAATAGTGATCATGTACCACTATGTGGACAAATAAAAGTAAGATTAAAAAGAGGGAAAAAAATGGTTAAGAACATGAGACTTAATAAAGAGGTTCTAAAAATAGATAAAGAAATGCAAGAACAATACAGAGTGACTGTGAAAAATAGGTACAATGCAATAACTAAAATACAGAGTATAGATGAACAATGGGAAATGTTAAGGGACTCCATTCATCAAACTAGCAAAGAAGTATTACCAGAGAGAGGCAAAATAGCTAAGAAAAAATGGATGAATGAAGATATCTTAAACCTGATGGACAAAAGAAAACAGTATAAAAATGACAAACAAGAATACGCTAAGATAAATAAAGAAATAAAAGATAAATGTGGGAAGGCTAAAGAAAGTTGGTTAAACGAGCAATGCAAAAATATTGAATTAAATTCCATTAAAGATACAAAAAATATGCACAGACAAATCAGTGAGCTCACAGGAAAAAAAATAAGAATAAATACAGGGTGTTTGAAATCAAAAACAGGAAAGATAATATTAGAGGAAGATGCTATAATGAAGAGGTGGAATGAGTATATAAGAGAATTATATGAAGGAGAAAGGGCAGAATTAACAGAAGATAGTAACTTAGAAGGTCCACCTATTCTGAAAGAAGAAGTCGCTGACGCTATGAAACGTATGAAGAAAGGAAAAACAGCTGGGCCAGATGAAATCACAATAGAAGAATTAGAAGTATTGGGAGAATTTGGAGTAGATATATTAACCAAAATGTTGAATGATATTTACAGCAGTGGATATTTACCCAGTGATATGCTGAAATCTGTATTTATAGCTATACCAAAAAGACCAGGAGCAATTGATTGTGAAGATTTTCGTACAATTAACCTTATAAACCATATCACTAAGCTTCTACTCAGAATCATAATGAGAAGAACCAAAAAGAAAATAAAAATGGAAATTAGTGAAGAACAGTATGGATTTGTGGAAGGAAAGGGCACAAACAATGCAATTTATACATTGCGGACACTAATAGAAAGGTCAATAGAGAAACAGAGGGACATATATTTGTGCTTCATAGATTATACTAAGGCATTTGATAAAGTAAAACATGATGAACTGATTAAAATGTTAGAAGATATCAACACTGATGGAAAAGATTTAAGAATAATAAAGAATATTTACTGGAACCAAGTAGCAGCAATTAAAATGGGAAATAAAGAGGGTAGTTACGAACAGATAAAGCTAGGAGTACGACAAGGGTGTGTCTTGTCACCAGATCTTTTCTCCCTGTATAGCGAAGTAATAATGAGAGAGATCAAAGAGATGCCAGGAATACTAGTTGGAGGTTATAATATAAATAATATACGCTATGCAGATGACACAGTATTGGTGGCGGATAATTCAACAGACCTACAACAATTATTAGACGTTGTAGTAACAGAGAGTGCAAGGAAAGGACTCAACTTGAATATCAAGAAAACAGTAACAATGGTAATATCAAAGAAAATGGTGACACCAAAATGTGACATAGAAATAGAAGGGAAAATCCTTAACCAAGTTGATAATTTTAGATACCTAGGGGCATTTATAACATCAGATGGAAGATGTACAACAGAGATTAGGAGCAGAATAGGGCAGGCAAAAGCCGCATTTCATAAAATGAAGAGTATCTTATGCAATAAGTCACTGTCACTGAATGTAAGAAAGAGAGTGCTGAAATGCTATGTAGAACCAGTTTTGCTGTATGGCAGTGAATCTTGGAATGTAAATGAACAAATTAAGAAGAAATTAGAAGCAACAGAGATGTGGTTCCTGAGACGAATGTTGCGAATTCCTTGGACTTCCAGAGTAACTAACGACGACTGCCTGAAACAGGCTAATGAAACTAGAACATTATATACAACAATAAGACAGAGACAAACAGGTTTCCTCGGTCATGTGATGAGAAGAGAGGCATTGGAGAACATCGTAACAACTGGAAAGATCGAGGGGAAGAGAGGCAGAGGTAGACCAAGAGAAGTGATGCTGGATGGATTGAGACGGTGGCATGGAGGAATATCAGCAGCAGAGTTGATCCAGAAAACCAAAGACCGAGATCTATGGAGAGCCATGAACGCCTACGCCAGCCGGCACGGCACTTGATGATGATGATGATGAAACACAAAGTGTTGGAATGAGTGCACCAAGCGAGCCATCAGGATAGAGATAGGATGTTACAGATTTTAAAGAGCCGTTGTTATTGGATTTGCATTACTACAGATTTCCCATTTCATATTACTACAGATGTAGAAATGTTTTGTGAAAAATGTTTGACGTGCAATATTTCCAAACCACCGCGTATTAAAACCCAACTTCCATCAGATAATTTATTAGCATCCAATCCTATTGAAATTGTAGCTATGGATTTCACTGTGTTAGAGACAGATAGTCGTGGTTTTTAAAATGAGTTGCGTATAACTAATGTATTTACTACATTAACTATTACTGTCTACGCTAGGGATCAGAAAGCCTCGGCAGTTGCGAAGACACTTGGTCGAACAGTGGTTTTTATATTTCGGTGTAATTCACAAGTTACATTCTGACCAGGGTAGACATTGATTTATTTGGTTGTTTCAGGATTTGAGATTTAAATTACTTTAGTGTAGTCGATGGATCAACATCACGGCACTCGGGTGTAACCCATAAGTGCTCCGTTGTCCTCCTAACTCAAACCTGAGTCTGCAGAAACTCAGCTCAGTGCACGAACTTCGTAGCTCCGGCGAGGATCCTGAAATATTTTGGGTAGATTTTTAACTCGAAATTTTGCCCGGGCAGCGCCGTTAGGTTACTCTTTTTCGATTTACAACTGCCAAGGGATTTTTTACGTGCGCAACAATACACACGGACGTCCGATCTCACTACCCAGAGACCAGGGGGAATTTTATTACTAGAGGTCCACGTGAAAAAAAATCCCGGTCCTTACCGGGGCTTGAACCCGGGACCTCCAGCACTCGAGGCGGACACCATACCTCGAGACCACGCAGCCCATTTGAGATTTAAATATTGAGCACAACCCACTACTGGCAACGCTGATCGTATTCTGGTATGAACCTAAGAGTCGCACCACTCCTAGGAATCCACGGGGGGGGGGGGGGGGGGGGGGGGGGGGGGGGGGGGGGGGGGGGGGGGGGGGGGGGGGGGGGGGTAGAGACGGAGTGTACGAAAGTTCAACAGGACCTTGCATGACCTCCCCAGACCACTAGAGGCGAATAAGAAACAGAGGTGGACTGACCATCTGGTTGAGGTCCTGCTGGTATATAACTCGATGCTACATTCACCTAAAGAGTATTCATCAAACTACCCAGTTGTTTGGAAGAAAGCCTACACTGTCAACAGATTGTATGCTTAGTAGTACTGGCGAGGATGGTGAAACAGGGATTGAGAGAATGGGTGATGGAGCATCTTTCCCGTCTGTATAATGTCCATATTAGAGGAGGCGAGGGCGTTACGGCGGTTAGTCAATGAGAGGCAAGAGAGAAGTGACAGAATGTCACCTTCTACACCATTAAGAGCAGGAGAGGAAGTTAGACAGAGCCACTCCATGGAGGTGTAATAATACAAATCAGTGGTCTACAGAAAAGTATGTAATGGTGCGCACTCCAGTAGCATTAGAAAGGGGGGGGGGGGGGGCTTTTATGTTACCAGAAGAGTTGGAGAGGACGGGCGTGACATTTGAGTAGCAGGGTATGAGTTAAAGTGTTATGCCATCGAAGAGATGCCCGAGACAACATCTGGGTTATAGACAAACACACATGTTGGTAAGACAGATAGACATACAGATTTGTAGACAGACAGATAGTTATGTCTATGGTGCAATAACGGCATTGGCCTCCTCTACCTACTCACTAAAAAAGTTGCCCGTTAACATTTGAAGATCGTCCATTTAAAACAAGTTGGTAAGCACCAGGTGAGCCCAGTTTAGCAAGTTCTTTTCTTGTTTAAGACACAAAGATAGAAGGGGTCAGTGAAGATATGTTAAACTCGCAACACATGTTTAACAAATGCCAATTTAAAACATTGCTATTTAAGAACATGTTTTAACGAACGTCGTTTTCTTCAGTTTTGCATCTATGGGTTCAGCACAGAAGAGGTGTTTATATATTTGTGGGTAGAGGTGTTATGCAAACAATAATAGACCACCTCAATGTCTTCCTAAAGTCTGGAACAAAATTTAAAGAGATTGTGATATATTATTTCTGCGACAAGCTGAAGAAAACCATTCTGTAATCTGGAATACCACAAATGAGGACACCTAACACATGTCTACAACAGGAAATGGCCATATGAAATATGAATGCACTGTTAATTCTAGCTGCTCACATGTTGGGTTCTCAAAGTACACCTCTGTATGTGTGCGCGCGCTCGCGTTTAGGTCAGTGTAGCCAAAAGCTTTAAGGCTCTCGCGCTTAAATTTTCAGTGCGCTGATGCCGGACTTGAGGATTAATTCCACACTCTGGTCAGTTGGATTTTAAACGTTGACTTCTCGTTCATTTTATTCTTCTTCTTTTACGATCAAGATTTGTTATTCATGGCGCATATTCAGTGCTCTCATAAGTGAGGTGCATATACTGCATAGTCATCTCATAAACTTCGCCTTCAGAAAGCAATGGGAAATCTATACCAAAGGTAAAATTGCCAAGAAAATCAACCTGGGGTTTATCGCAACGTCCTACAAAGGCATATACACACGTCGCTAGAGCTATGGAGTTCGTGCTCTGTGCGATACTTTTCTGCGCTGCGGAAAGAGACGAGACATATGGGATAAAACCCGGTGCAATGAAATCGACCGTCGACTTTTTTATATACACACCACTGTACGTACTTGCGTGCGTTCGTCTCTCTCTCATCTCTCCTCTCTCTCTCTCTCTCTCTCTCTCTTCTCTCTCTCTCTCTCTCTCTCTCTCTCTCTCTCTCCCGCCAATGTCTAACTGGTTTGCTATTCAAAGAAACGCTTTCATCGCACAGGGATCTCCTCCCCCTCACCCCCCCCCCCCTCTCTTTTTCCTTCATGCTAATTTCCAACATTAGAAAACAGAAGAAAATCTCCTCATCGTGCACGAACTCCCACGCACTCCGAAGCACCAGCGAGCATCCAGATGTGTATATACCAGGAACAACATCATCCAGTGCAAGCTCCACAGTGGTAGTACGGTATGTACTGTCCTGAACTGACAATGCACAAGGTGCAAGGCTGCTAGCTCCGAGACCATCAACTTGACGCTTCATTACGGTTTCAATAGATTGTTATGTCGCTTAATGTGAGCAAAGTATATCGTCTTCCTAATTGGTATTTCCTTCATCACTGCTGTACTTTGCTTTTCTCACTGTTACTTGCATCAGCACTGTCGTACGTAGTCTTTCTCATTGTCATTTCCATTAGCAGTGTGGTACCGTACGTAGTCTTTCTCATTGTCATTTCCATTAGCAGTGTGGCACCGTACGTAGTCTTTCTCATTGTCATTTCCATTAGCAGTGTGGCACCGTACGTAGTCTTTCTCACTTCTATTTCCTTTAACGGTGCCCTTGTTATATTGAACTGCTCTAGAATGTCCTTTGTATGACTTTTTGTTTTCATCCAATAACTCGCCCCAGTCTTTTGAAGACCTACATTTAAATAAACCTCCGTTATATGCCCATCTTTCTAGACCAGGTCCAATTTCCACTCCATGAAGTACTGCTGAATACACATAGCTTACGATAGGCTTCTATTCAATTTCTGTTATATTTGTTTAAATAAATGTACACGTTTCACATTGCTAAATATGCACTTTCCAATTTCATTCGTTTCGTGATCTCCGTGTTCAAATGCGTCATTTTCTGTTATTTGTTTGGCCTCTTCCAATCTATTCATCATTATATGAATGTCAACTGTTGACTTTCTTTCCAGTTAGCAATACTCATGAGTTTATCTTGTGTGTGTTAAATTTGTAAACCATATTCTTGTATTTTGATATTTATTAAATCTAACATCTCCTGATTACGACACAATTTTCCGTCTCCCCATGAGAAATAGGACATCGTGGATGCACCCTCGCTCGAAACACTGGCACCTCATTGACTATGTCATCGTCAGGAGGAGTGATAGACAAGACGTTCGAGTGACAAAATCCATGTGTGGTGCCGAATGTTGGACAGACCATCGTCTCATTGTCTCGAAATGAACATCCACATCAGGCCACCACGGCGTCCCTCAAGAGGCGAAAATGCAAAAAAAAGCTAATGTCACCCGCCTAAACAGCAAAAAAATGCAGCAGTCCGTTTGAAAATATGCTGGAAGACCGCCTCAAGCCCAATGCTGAAGCTAAACAGGATACAGAAACAGAGTGGAGAGCCCTAAAGGACATAACTTACAACACTGCTATGGAAATCCTGGGTCCAGCCACCCGAAAGCACAAAGACTGGTTTGATGAAAATTCCGAAGACATCAACCAATTGCTGGCCGAGAAATATCTTCTCCTCAAGGCACATTTGAATGACCCAAAGTCAACATCAAAAAAGATGCTTTCAAGAACATTCAGAGAGTAGTGCAGCAGAAACTTCGGCACATGCGGGACTCCTGGCTGAGCAGCAAAGCTGATGAAATTCAGGGCTTTGCTGACAGACATGATATGAAAAACTTCTACGACTCACTGAAAGCGGTCTATGGTCTTTCATCACCAGGCATAGTTCCCCTCCTCAGTGCAGATGGGGGAACATTGGTCACCGATAAGAACAGAGCATTTCAGCAAAATCTTAAATGCAACTTCCTTCTTCGATGATGAAACCATCAACTGCCTTCCTCAAGTTTCCACCAATGAGACACTTGATGACCTTGAATAGTGGAAGTAAACAAAGCCATCCAGCAACTCTCCAGCGACAAGGCACCTGGTCCTGACTCCATCCCAGCAGAGATATACAAGGCAGGTGGGCCGGTCCTAACAGAGCAGCTTCACCAAGTCTTCACAAACATATGGATGAACGAGACCATGCCACAAGATTTTAAGGACGCGTCAATAGTCCACCTTTACAAACGTAAAGGAAACCGCCAATCCTGTGACAACCACCGAGGCATCTCCTTGCTTTCAATTGCAGGGAAGATACTCGCCAGAATTCTTCTCAATCGCCTCACAGCCCATCTCGATCAAGGTCTTCTTCCTGAGAGTCAATGTGGCTTCAGAAAAGAACGTGGAACTTTTGACATGATTTTCGCTGCAAGGCAGCTGCAAGAGAATGCCAGGAACAGAACTGCGAAATGTTCTCCACTTTCATTGACCTTACCAAGGCTTTTGATACAGTCAGCAGAGAAGGACTGTGGAAGATTATGGCAAAATATGGCTGTCCACGAAAGTTTGTCCAAATAGTGCGGCTATTTCATGACGGCATGCAGGCAAGAGTACAGGAAAATGGTGAACTGTCTGAACCATTTCCTGTCACCAATGGAGTGAAGCAAGGATGTGTCCTGGCACCAACACTGTTCAGCCTCATGTTTTCAGCCATGTTGATGAATGCCTTCGAGAACGACGACATTGGAATAGACATCAACTACCGTATGGATGGAAGTTATTCAATCTCAGAAGGCTGAAAGCTAAAACCAAAATTAACAGCGACACCGTCAGAGAGCTCCTGTTTGCTGATGATTGTGCTCTAGAATCTCCAAGGCCAATGCGGCCTTTGGCAGACTGTACAAGAATGTATGGGACAGAACTGGAATAAGCCTGCAAACAAAGCTAAAAGTCTACAAAGCAGTTGTATTATCCACACTGCTATATGCTTGTGAAACCTGGACTGTTTATCAGCGACACGCTAGGAAATTAAACCACTTCCACACAGTCTGCCTAAGGAAGCTACTGAAGATTAAATGGCAAGACAAGATTCCAGACACTGAAGTCCTAGAAAGAGCATCCATGCCCAGTATCCACACTTTACTGATGAAGAATCAGATTCGTTGGGCTGGTCACTTGACTCGCATGCCAGATCTTAGAACCCACGGCTCCACACCTTCAACCCCACTGGATGAAATGAATGGTCAGCATCATTCTTTATGGACAAACAACATGAAATCTAACAAGACTGCAGCTGTCGTGGATTAAGACTGTTGCAGTTTGTTATCCCTATGGGCGACAATTCTCTGTCTGATTCGGCCAGAGGATTATACATCTGAGGCTGAGATGGACCCTAATTATAACTTCACTTTTGAGGTTGAATGGGCTAGGGGTAACGGGAAAAAAGGAATAACTGGTGTGGGTTCTCTGTCATTAAGAATCATCTGCATGTCTGAGATTGTTATTGTTTTGTACTCAAGTTAATTTAATCCGGGTATAGCTGGGGCGGGTATAGCTGGGGCGGGTATAGCTGGGGCGGGTATAGCTGGGGCGGGTATAGCTGGGGCGGGTATAGCTGGGGCGGGTATAGCTGGGGCGGGTATAGCTGGGGCGGGTATAGCTGGGGCGGGTATAGCTGGGGCGGGTATAGCTGGGGCGGGTATAGCTGGGGCGGGTATAGCTGGGGCGGGTATAGCTGGGGCGGGTATAGCTGGGGCGTTCTTGGCTTGGATCTCATACACGTGCTTCTATTTCTAGTGGGACTGACTTGATGTTTGCCTGTGGATTAGCTTTCACTATTACAAGTGTCCCTCGCCATCAAGCCAACTCACTCCGACTTCAGGGGTACTTATAATTTATGCCCCCCCCCTCCCCCAAGTCTAGGACGAGAATACTGACAGGTGTATGGGATTGTCGCCACCTCTACATCAGCAAACCGGATGTTTAAGAACCAGAGCTCTTATCCATTCTGCCAAGCTGACCTCCTTTCAGCTTCAATCTCTCTTAAAACGTTTAGTGGATATGACCGCTGAACAGACCGGGACACTTCCTATGGCTATCACCGACGACCAACCATTACTAGATTTCATACTTGTCAACTGTCTCAATATATGCTTTAAGATTCATAATCCCAGGATCATAAATGCTTTAAATGTCTGTTGGTAGTCTTTCTAATGTGAAATTTAGCCTAGGAAGGCAGCTCATCGGTCGATCGTTTTTCAAATGCAAAGATTGGGAAAAAAAAGGGGGGGGGGGGGGGGGGGGGGGGGGTTTAAACGTTGTAAACATGTAGATGGGTCCTCTTATTTCTGGGAAGGCTAGAAAGGAAAAAAAATACTCAGTGCCCAGAGGTTGCATACGCTCACTTTTTTAAATTCTCTTCTCCCCCTCCCCCTAAAAAAAAAAAAAGAACCGTTACAGACACTGCTGCGAATAAGTTGGCTCGAGTTAGAGACGAACGTCTTACCTCGAGACCACGTTTTTATGTGTAACTAAGCGCCTGGCGCGCGCCGTGCCATGTCTGTGTGATAAATCATTACTGTAAATTCCTAACTCGCAGAATGCTTATGTGCTTCCTCCCCTACAGAAAGAAGATAATCTCTTACTGAAAGGAGAACAAACAAACTTTATTTTCAAAGGGTTAAGAATCCCAGAGAGAGAAAAGGCAGAATGTCAGAGACAGGCTGTGTGTCCAATTCTTAACCTCATAAAAATAAAGTTGGTTTCCCCCCCCCCCCCCCCCCCACAGAAGATATCGAAAAGAATAAATACTTTTAGTACAACTGGTCAGACAGATACGCAAACATTTACCGTCGGCATTTACCTTTTCCTTCATGCCAGTGCTAAACTGAATCCCAGATGAATTTGGTTTTCTCATGCAACAGGAGGATTACTTAACAGCCGCGTGACTCCCGTACTCAACCTCGGTATCCCCACTCCCATCCCAGCCCAAATGTGCAATGGTCAGACCAGCCAACTGGCCTTTCATTTTTATATACACCTGCAGGACCTCGATAGAAAGGGCTACTTCAATTTTGGTAGAGGTGATGAAACAAACATAACAACTATACCAAGGCACTTTCTACGACACAACACAACACACAGAGAACAGCCTTTAAATGTAATTACTCACCTGTAGGTATTTTTTAGGCGTAAACTTAGCTTCCGTTTCTTACTCATCGTGAAAATCAAGGAACCGTCCTTCTCGTGTCCTCCCTTAACTGAATTCCAACGTGAATATATTAACCGCAGGGATGATGTCTCGTGTGTTTACTGAGAACTCCCAGCCGAAACAACGAGCATGCCGTTGACAGCTAATACAGCTACGACGAGTGTCGAGGTTCGCTGTCAAACACGTTGCAATGTATAACTTGCACAGTGTGAACGCAGCCACAACCAATGTATATGTCAGTGTGGCTCATTAGTTCAAGAACTGTGACAGCGATAGCAAGCAGACTAGCTCCACGGTCCATTACTGTCCGCACGGACACATTATATATAATATAAACTTACGTTATGCTGATAACACCGTCCTGACAGTAATCAGTCAAAAAAGAGCTACCGAAAGTGCTAGAAAAAGTTTTAAAAGTTGGAAAAGTGAAATTATGGCAATATCAAAGAAAAGGATCATAACTGAATATGCAATTAAAGTAACGGGTAGTAGGTCAGGTCAGCATGACACCGAATGGATGTCCACGCGTGTTCTTAAACATCTGGGGTGCTGATGCCGAGGTAAGGGGTTTAACCCCTACACCGAACAGACTAAAATGTTGACCTATCGTCCTTCACTTGGGGACGTAAATTACATGTACCTCTGAA
Source organism: Cepaea nemoralis (assembly GCA_014155875.1). Classification (NCBI taxonomy): domain Eukaryota; kingdom Metazoa; phylum Mollusca; class Gastropoda; order Stylommatophora; family Helicidae; genus Cepaea; species Cepaea nemoralis. The sequence goes on from JACEFZ010019705.1 coordinate 26,179, forward strand.
GTCGGAGCGGGTTCGCCTGATGGCGAGGGACACTGTTACTAGCGAAAGCTAATCCACACGCTAAATTCAGTACAGCACTACTAGAAGTAGTTTGTATGGACTACGCTTGGTTTCAAAGCGAGGCGAGCGAGCGCCAAAAAAAAAAAAAAGTAAAACGATGTTAATGTGGGCAGGGCGCAGACATTCAAGTACCCACGCAATGGATAACATCAGCTGGAAGATAATATAGAGAGGTAAAGTACGCAATTGGACAAGTACAACATTTCGTTCTATAAACTGAACACATTATGCAATAAATCCCGACATTGGAGAGTAGAAAAATAATTCCTGCATGTTATACAGAAGTATACAGAACCATACAGAAGCATATGGCTGTGAGTCGTGGACAATTAGTTATCAATCATAAAATTATACAGTAACTCCAGAGAATTGGTTTTATAGAAGAAAGCTGAAAATACCCTTGGGCAGCCAATATCAGTAATCTAATTGTTTCGAAAGAGGTTAAGACACAAAGACGATTTACCACAATCATTAAAGAAAAGGCAGTCGTCGTTTCCGAAGACTGATCAACTCTCTGTTACACCCATACTGATATATGGAGTAGGTATCGAAGTGGCTTTGCGGTTGGTTCAGCAGCAAAGAATGTTGGAATGTTTTGCAATCATCAAATACAAAATAACCCTGACAACTTCTCCAGCAGTTGAAAGAACTATAGCCACCATAGACCACATCGAACTGCAAGGTATCGATTGTAGTTTGAGTGTCAAGTATCTTACATAGGTAGGACGGAAACACATTTAGCAAATCGAGTAACCGAACATACACCAGTATGGGTGGAAAAGAGAGTTAATCAGCCATTCGGTCGACAAGCCATAAGATTCCAAGCTCAACCATCTCTCTACACTTGCTAAATTGTGGGCATAGAATTAACAAGGAAAGAGTGTTTCGTATATTGTATTCCACGAAAACTAAACAATTGCTCAAATACGCTTGGCTTCAGCAATTTCCAAACAATCTTGGGCAAACAGGAAGAATTTATAGTGAATTTGCAATTACTGTGTGAATAAGAAATGTCCCACATTCGAACAGTAGCAGTGATTACATGTTAAAGTATTTCAGCCTAAATATAAATCGTTTATTCACTTCATATGATATATAAAAAAGTCGCTTAAAAGTCGACAGGGTCGACTTCATTGCACCGGGTTTGTCCCATATGGCTCAATCTATTTCCGCAGTGCAGAAAGCGTCTCACAAAGCACGAACTCCGTAGCTCCATTGACGACTCTCAGGAGTCTTTAAAAAAATGCACTTGTGAATCGAAGGACGCGGCTCAGAATCGAACCCACAACCTTCGGAGCCCGACACATACGGCTTGACCACTTCGCCACGGAGCCTCCCTTCATATGATATATGACTCTGTAATATGCACCTGACAAGATGCAGCGAAATATGCCAGGCAATAAATCGTACAATCTATTGTCTATAGCTTCTATGGTTAATTCACTAATACATTGTTGTGCCTGAATGTTCTACTACAAGCACAGCAATCCTATAACACATGCTGCCATAAGGTTTGTGACGTGTTCAGCCTGCACATAGGTCACAGCAGACCAGATGGAGTGACCAGTTCATGTCCTTGCTACCCAACATGTTCACAAAACGTCCAGCACAACAATTATAATAATTATCGAATATCCACTGCAGGAGACTGGGTCGACCCCAGAGCCTGGTGCAGAAAATCCCAACTAACGCCACAGCTGAAAACTAAACACCCCAGTGCAGCGAATTTGTAAATCGATAAAACAGTCACAACACTGCTCCTTCAACAGATAATCACTGAATGTGAATCAAACAAACTGTAAACAAATCGGTACGTTTTGTCTTATGTCCAACTGTAACACAGCTGCACCAGCTGTTGCAGGTCACATAAACAACACGGCAGTAACAAAAACCGCACTCAGTGCAGAAAACAATCACATTCGGCCGCAGTAAAATCCAGTGTTAGAAGCCAGTCCTGCAGACAAAAAAGCGCAGACAACCACGAACTAGCCTGCCTACAGCTACAGTCACGTTTGTTGGGCAAAACAAGTCAAGTTTAGGCGGTCGTTGAATCGCAGTGGCCAGTATTGTGGGCGAAAAGAAAACGCAGTATTGTGAAAAAGAGAATGTCGGAAAATGTTGTAACAGATCTCAAGGCAAAGGGAGCCCACTGAAATATATTGTCAGGATTGTGCAAGGACCATGGCCTAGATATCTAATGGTCTAGTTTACCTGTGGTAAACATCGGGAAAGTTCAAACCCCGGGCGAAATATCAGCTAATGGGAGTTTTGGTTGAGGCAGAAATGTGAAACTCTGGTCACTTCACAGATGGTTGTCTTTAATGTTGAGTAACCAGCTCTCTTCCTCTAGCCCCTTGCTGACAGTAGCAGAGTTAATTATTAAAGGTAAACACAGCTAGATGGCAGACTGTCGTTGGAAAGTGAAGTGAAACGGAGATTATATCCGTATGATTAATATGGAGAAATACCTACATATTATCTGATAGTAGGTCTTGTCAGGTTTCAGTCAGATATGACTGAGCTCCCTGAATCACAGTAGACGGTACTACCAGCTTTCTGTTAGCGCCGAATGTTGGGCGGAGCTGACCAAACACGACACCCCCACATTGTGCCAACGGCTTCGGGCGGAACTGTGCAACCTAAAGACAAAATGTCATGGCAGGGCAGATCAGGCCCTAAGCTTTGGTTGGCAGCTGGTCTGGGATGGAAGCTCCGACAGGCAGACAGTTGGAGTATTGCTTTTTGCTGATCCGGCAGTTTCAGCAGCTTGTCTTGTTCCAGACGTTTTGGTGTTACCTTTCCTCTGGAGTAAACAAGGCAGGCCAAAAGAGGGAGTAAACAAGGCAGGCCAAAAGAGGGATCATGCTGTATGGGAACCATCTGGTCTCTAAATTCAGCCCAGGCTTTGTGTTATGGAGAGGTATAACCCCATTTTACAAACTATCCTCTGTCAAAACGGCAAGGTGCCAGTCAGTAAGTCAGCTGATAATAACACTAGTGAAGGAATGATGCGATAACACTAGCTAGGTCTATCATCACTTGAACCATCACTAGCTAGGTCTATTATCACTTGAACCATCACTAGCCAAGTCTATTATTACTTCACATATATAACTGTCCACTAATGTAGTTTGGATGCACATGGCATAATCGGGTTAAGAACTCAGAACTGATAGAAGACTGGTGATCACGTGAGATGACGAATCACAACCAGCTATTGATATGGCACTTGGTGAATAATTACTGCTAAAGCAATCCAGTTTTGACTGCCATGTGACAGTCCTGTCAACAATTTCTACTGAGCAACAATTAGAATACAAGGGAAATAACTAAACAAATACATAAATTGTAGAAGTCTGTTTTGTCACTTATTATTGTTCCTGCTCTTGAACAGAATAGTATGCAGAACTCCATTCGGCCTGCCAGATATAATCTTTAGCCAACAAGTCATGAGTCCCACTTTTGGGTGCTAAGAAGCATCAAGTTATGGCAGAGACCAGAAATGCCTCTCCACAAGCATGAAGTTTAAATATCTGCCTTGCAAACTCCGCTAGTTGCTGCGGTCGGAGAGGGGAAGGAGAACTCTGCAACCCAATCCTACCGCAGATGGTACTACACTACTTCGAGTCTACACCAGCCTACCTGTGCATGAAGGTATGGTAGTCGAGAATTAGAACTTAGTCTTTCAGTGGTCCTCCAACCAGCCAACTAACCAACCAAGACTGAAAATTTTTATCCAAAGAAAATGAAGATTAGTTTGGTTTTGGTTAAGGATCACATTCACTGCACATGTATATACGAAGGGACGTAACAGCACACTTTTCTTATTTGGTAAATATTCAAACATCCACAACATGATTGGAACTGAGTCTACATGTGTTAGAGATGAGCGTTGTTCCTTAAAGCTACTCCGCCTCCAAATAGAGATGGGAGAAATGTATTACGACCTCCAAGTTGGCTGCCTGTAGTTAAACAATTTATATACTTCTACATAGACAATGGGGGATTTTCAACAGAAGCTAGGCGCAGGCTGGTCAAGGAATGCAGAGATTAAACATATTAAGAATCTATGGCACAACACCAGAACACAAGATAAGGTCACACTGTTGAGAACATGCATCTTTCCTGTGACAACATACAGATGTGAGTCAAGACCATTTCGCAATTACTAAAGAAGACTATTGAGGCTTTTGAGCTCAAATGTTACAGAAAAGTTCTTAGAATATTGTAGGAGAGATATGCTGATATTCAACCAGATGTGACATAACTAAAATACTTTGGCCATATGAAATGTCACAGTGGATGGGAAAGAACCCGAATGATGAAATGGTTCCTAGAAGAGAAGGCAGCAGTTAACCAGCACAAAGATGTCACAGGATAATGTATGTAAACACATTGAGCAGGAGTGTGCATGAGGTGTGAGAAATGCCAAGAGATACTTTCAGCACACCATGAAGAGGCGACGTTCTGCAATTGACCTGCTACACTGATGAAATTCACATGATATATCTTTTTAAGGTATAGACAGCTGAGTTGGCGGTCCTAAAGCTCACGCATTTTAGTTTGTTTAAAGAGAGGAACCTTGCATGGGTAGGGGGAAAATATGAGAGGGCTTCAAGTGAAAACCTTAAAAGTGTGATAGAAATTACAATAACCATGACACAGTCTTGTAACCTGTCAATGTTGTTGTTAAGGATGTCAAGAGTTTTAAGTACATGACATCACAGTGCAGATGAACACAGTGATGTCATAAGGACAGCTTAAAGATCTCTGCCCCACTTTTGATATGCACCAAAGAAGAACAGAATTCTGTTATGCATGTTTTAACAATGAAGGGATGAAACCTATAGAAGTTCTGTCAGTCCAGCAAGTGTATGGTGATGCATGCCTGTCAGTCAAGCAAGTGTATGGTGATGCATGCCTGTCAGTCCAGCAAGTGTATGGTGATGTCTGTCTGTCAGTCCAGCAAGTGTATGGTGATGCATGCCTGTCAGTCCAGCAAGTGTATGGTGATGCATGCCTGTCAGTCCAACAAGTGTATGGTGATGCATGCCTGTCAGTCCAGCAAGTGTATGGTGATGCATGCCTGTCAGTCCAACAAGAGTATGGTGATGCATGCCTGTCAGTCCAGCAAGTGTATGGTGATGCATGCCTGTCAGTCCAACAAGTGTATGGTGATGCATGCCTGTCAGTCCAACAAGTGTATGGTGATGCATGCCTGTCAGTCCAACAAGTGTATGGTGATGCATGCCTGTCAGTCCAACAAGTGTATGGTGATGCATGCCTGTCAGTCCAGCAAGTGTATGGTGATGCATGCCTGTCAGTCCAGCAAGTGTATGGTGATGCATGCCTGTCAGTCCAACAAGTGTATGGTGATGCATGCCTGTCAGTCCAGCAAGTGTATGGTGATGCATGCCTGTCAGTCCAGCAAGTGTATGGTGATGCATGCCTGTCAGTCCAGCAAGTGTATGGTGATTCATGCCTGTCAGTCCAACAAGTGTATGGTGATGCATGCCTGTCAGTCCAGCAAGTGTATGGTGATGCATGCCTGTCAGTCCAACAAGTGTATGGTGATGCATGCCTGTCAGTCCAACAAGTGTATGGTGATGCATGCCTGTCAGTCCAACAAGTGTATGGTGATGCATGCCTGTCAGTCCAGCAAGTGTATGGTGATTCATGCCTGTCAGTCCAACAAGTGTATGGTGATGCATGCCTGTCAGTCCAGCAAGTGTATGGTGATGCATGCCTGTCAGTCCAACAAGTGTATGGTGATGCATGCCTGTCAGTCCAGCAAGTGTATGGTGATGCATGCCTGTCAGTCCAGCAAGTGTATGGTGATGCATGCCTGTCAGTCCAACAAGTGTATGGTGATGCATGCCTGTCAGTCCAACAAGTGTATGGTGATTCATGCCTGTCAGTCCAACAAGTGTATGGTGATGCATGCCTGTCAGTCCAGCAAGTGTATGGTGATGCATGCCTGTCAGTCCAACAAGTGTATGGTGATGCATGCCTGTCAGTCCAGCAAGTGTATGGTGATGCATGCCTGTCAGTCCAACAAGTGTATGGTGATGCATGCCTGTCAGTCCAGCAAGTGTATGGTGATGCATGCCTGTCAGTCCAACAAGTGTATGGTGATGCATGCCTGTCAGTCCAGCAAGTGTATGGTGATGCATGCCTGTCAGTCCAGCAAGTGTATGGTGATGCATGCCTGTCAGTCCAGCAAGTGTATGGTGATGCATGCCTGTCAGTCCAGCAAGTGTATGGTGATGCATGCCTGTCAGTCCAGCAAGTGTATGGTGATGCATGCCTGTCAGTCCAGCAAGTGTATGGTGATGCATGCCTGTCAGTCCAGCAAGTGTATGGTGATGCATGCCTGTCAGTCCAGCAAGTGTATGGTGATGCATGCCTGTCAGTCCAACAAGTGTATGGTGATGCATGCCTGTCAGTCCAGCAAGTGTATGGTGATGCATGCCTGTCAGTCCAACAAGTGTATGGTGATGCATGCCTGTCAGTCCAGCAAGTGTATGGTGATGCATGCCTGTCAGTCCAACAAGTGTATGGTGATGCATGCCTGTCAGTCCAGCAAGTGTATGGTGATGTCTGCCTGTCAGTCCAACAAGTGTATGGTGATGCATGCCTGTCAGTCCAACAAGTGTATGGTGATTCATGCCTGTCAGTCCAGCAAGTGTATGGTGATGCATGCCTGTCAGTCCAGCAAGTGTATGGTGATGTCTGCCTGTCAGTCCAGCAAGTGTATGGTGATGCATGCCTGTCAGTCCAGCAAGTGTATGGTGATGTCTGCCTGTCAGTCCAACAAGTGTATGGTGATGCATGCCTGTCAGTCCAACAAGTGTATGGTGATGCATGCCTGTCAGTCCAACAAGTGTATGGTGATGCATGCCTGTCAGTCCAGCAAGTGTATGGTGATGCATGCCTGTCAGTCCAACAAGTGTATGGTGATTGTGGCATAACGCAGCCAACATTATTCATCTTATCAACAAATGCCGCAAAAAGAGGAAACAACATTAAAATAAATTGACTTCGCAAACGCAATTGGAGATTGGGACTTAAAACTTAATATCAAAACTGGAACTGAACAAGTGACAAATGACGTGGATTCTTAGAAGGATTTCATCAGACCAAGCTCGGAAAATCATTGGATGAAAAAAACCACCTGACCCGCCTTCGCGCCAGTGCATAATTAACATATATCCCCATTTCATCAGAAATGTTAATCAGCCGCACTTTTGTCTGAATTCGCTCCATGGACGGAGGTGAGAAGAGTGTGTGATCAAAAATTCAATGGACAAGGCAAAAGTCTGGATCCGAGGTACGTTTGTTAGCCCTTGATTAGACTAAGAACCCGATGTATCAAGTGTCAAGTAACGTAAACCCATGTTGTGATGTCAATTGAAATGTATGATTATTAATTAAAACCTCAGAAATGTAAAAATGCTCGACTGTAGATTCTAATGACGCAAAGCCATTCCCGGCCAGAATATTCTCTTCGATGAAACTGCCACCTCTGATATTCTTAAAGATAATTATTAACTTTAAGAAGTGCATTACACTATTACATTCTATTCTAAACAACTGTGAGAGGTGATGATTCGAAAGCAATCTTGTGCATTTCACCAGAAACATTGTAGAAGATGCTATCACGGTCTACAGCTGAAATGACAGTTCGTGTACTAGAACAAGTGCCGTGTTCTAAAACAGACTTATCTATGCCTATTTACAATCTAGAAAGCTGAAAGTGAAATCAATCTTTCCTTTCTCCTTTGTCTATAGAAATAATAGGGTTTGGCGAAATAAATATTTATATTTATGTCAAATTTAATTAGATAAGAGCACTTAAGAACTGCAATGCATGAGAAAGTGTGCTTCGCGGAACATCATCACGCGAAGTGAACTTAACTCATTACTCAACATAACTTAAAACACAACCCCACTCATCACCACTCATCACCACACAACACAACACTCAACATCACAACAACAACAGGTAATGGAAGAGAGTTATTAGACACAAGAAGAAGAAGTAGTTAATTGGGAAAACACAGAGAATTATTTATACACATTGTGAACACCATTGAGTAGAAGAAATGTTATAAATGTATGTCATTTATTTACATGCATCTTGACACCTTCTCACTCTTGTCATTGTCTCACTGTACACGTTCACTGACCCCAGGTCAAATGAAGATTTACATACAGCAGGAACAAGTTGATACAAGGCGTACACAGTGTGATAAACTCTGACCACCCCAAATTAACCCAACACTAGCTTAGAGAGAAAAAAGAGGGGGAGGGGAACTAGTTCCTACTTCAGGAATTTAGGTTCTTTTACCTACTTGTAAAAGATTGTATTGGTAGGATTGTATATATTTATGTGAATACTCATCAGTGATCTTGGTGGCTACATACCAACAACCACCCAACACATCAGCAAACTAACCACCTAAATCAGACCTGAGAGAGGGAAGCCGAGAGAGGATGAACCACAAGTGAGATGGAGGATGACTTCGCTATGAGCAGAGCATGGGGAGGCCTTCAGTGGAGCTATACGGGCAGACCTGACGTGGATCCATCAGTCAATGGACCCTGGCTTACCTAATCTTCCAGTCACCAGGTTACATTTTCCTTGGTCGAACCCACACCCAATTTCAGGAAAAACTGATAATGTTTATGGTTGAGACACCACTATCATACTTAATATGTACAACATCAAAATGTTTACTATGTTTTCACACTTGTTGACATCTCATATATTGATGCTTGTTATTGATTGTCTGGGACAATGGTCCAATGTGCAACTGTTCTATTACTTTGTGTAAAGCACAATAGAGATGTATGTACTGACCAGAAGGCTCAGGCCAGTCAATAAATGATTAACATGAATTGACCTTCTGTTAATTTGTCAAGTTCAAACCTATCTGTGTCAACAACTTCTTTGTGCATCATGTTGTCAAAATCTAATGTGATTGATTATGTGTTGGATTGTTAAAAGATAAATTAACTCATAATGACTTACTAAAGGGGGAAATAAAAGACTCTATACCTATAAACTGCTCAACATCCATGTTTTCTTCATCTAAATCAGGCTGAGAAAATTCTCCTGACTTTCCTCAGATTTGATAAACTAAAAGGGGGCTCCAGAGCTAAAGAATCATTGGAGAAGGGGCAGATTCCCAATTAGTAAATTACCATTCTTACCAGGGCCATAATCTATATCTCCTAGACAATACTTAACAAAACGAGGCCTGCAGATAACTCAAGGTTCATATTCTGGGGTTATTGAAGATAGAAGAGGATGGGGCTCTACATCTTTTGTTAGAGATGGGGCATGCACTACAGTGATCTCCCACTCCCTTCAAAAATATATGACATATTGGGGGCTCGTCCGGGATGGTTCCCATATGTTAACCTTTAAACAATCACACAAAATACATGCATACGGTTATCTTTAGATTTTGAACATTGTCTTTGTCTAGAATGTTTAACAGATACCATGTGGGGTATTGATTGACAGCCACATGATATGAATGACATTTATAGATAAATAAGAAGAGGTGACTGATCTTTACTCCTGGAGAAGGAGCCATGTTCATATATTGCTTCTACTTCAGAAAGAGGTACTCCAGGTGAAATATATGGTGTGTATCTACTCTACCAACACTACTTCTCTTCCAGAGAAGGTGTTCTATTCCTGTGAAGTCTGAACTTAACAGCATTTCATCAACCACCGGAAAATCCTATCCGTTGGGAAAACTCTGTCTAATTTCAGATTCTTTTCTTTACTAGGAATTAATTGTGGTTACTTCAGTGCCTGCTGCCTTTGGCTTTTCCAGCATTGACAGACAGACATAACATAGGGTGTTTTTAATATTGCACATGCTCTGTTGTATCTTTGCAGATCAGGGACTGACAAGCGTACGCGGATCAGACTAGCTGCAATTATATTGTTAATCAGAGCACAGCAATAAAATATAGACATGGCGGAAACTGCAAAGTTTAGAGCCCAAATAACAGAAACAGGTAGGGAATGCGGGTTAGATGGCCTTGAGCTAGCTAACTATGTTTCGGATGCATTTGACAAAAGGGAAAGACTGCAAGCTGAATTGGCTCTCAAAGAAAAACAGCTTCAGGCTGAATTGGCTGAGAAAGAAAAACAGCTTCAGGCTGAATTGGCTGAGAGGGAAAAACAGTTTCAAGCAGAATTGGAGGAGAAAGAGAAACGATTTCAAGCAGAATTGGAGGAGAAAGAGAAACGACTACAGGCTGAAATGGAAGATAAGGAGAGAGAGCGTCAACACCAACTGGAGTTGAGGAGAATGGAGATTGAAGTGGAGATCCGGAGAATAGAGAAAGGGAGTGGTCCTACACCCTCAACCTCATCAGGATCGCCAGTGACAGAACCACCTCACGTCTCTCAACTTAATTCAGGAGCTATGTCATTTCCTCTGGACCCCTTTAATGAACAGACTGACCACATCGAAGGATTTTTATCACGCTTCGAGGCAATGGCTGTCAGCTGTGGGCTTGAAGAGAGTAGATGGGCGACGAAGTTAGCGCAAGCCTTAAGATCCACGGCGTATGAAGTGTTCTCAAGACTCACTAGAGAGGAACAACAGAACTACACAACACTCAAGACGGCACTCTTAAGCCGATTCGAAGTGGACGCCGAATCTTATAAACTCAGGTTCAAAGCCGCAAGGAAGGAACCGGGTGAGAGCTACGCACAGCTAGTCGAAAGACTGAAGTCATACATACAAAGATGGACTTGCTTGGGAGGATTTGAGGAAAATTATGAAGGACTCCGTGAAATGATTATCATTGATCAGATCAAGGGGAAAATGCAGAACGAAATGAAGGCATTCCTAACCCAAAACGGGGCTGACCGCCTGGAAACTATAATCATCCTGGCAGAGAGATTTGAGAAATCTCAAAAGGAGATGGGAGGAAAGGGACGTTCGAACAACACCCCCTCTCAAAACAAAACTCCACAGCCAAAAGAGGGTGAAAACACTGTAGCCACCAAGAAAAAGGGGAATTCCCAGAAAAACACTCAACACTCAGTCCAAACAGCGCCGAAGGAGGACAAACCATTCTGTACCCATTGCAAAATTAAAGGTCACACATTTCAGAGTTGCAGAAAGAAGCCACCTCCACACACAGCGGCATGTTTGGCCAACCGAAAAGAGAGAAAAGTGAGCACTGGTGAAACGTCCAAACAGACACCTCATCAAGACACAGCATCTCGTATTCCGGTTGTAGAATCCATCTTGCTAAATGGATTCCAAACGACCTGTTTATATGATACTGGATTATCATATGACTGTGTTGTTTCATCATCCTTGGTTCACCCTGAACAGGTGACAGAGGAAATAGTGGAATTGCAGGGACCACTGAAGAGTTCAACAAATATGTCTCTTCCAGTGGCAAAAGTGAACATAGCCTCGCGGTATGTCACCGGGACGATCAAGGCAGCAATCTTGGACGATCCGATATATCCTGTAATCCTCGGGTGTAGATTTATCGTTCTAGGAGAACCTGTTCAACCTGTGGCGATGGCGACCATGACCACTCGATCACAGGCAACAAAAACTCCAGAATCAACTACGCCAATCCCTCGAACGGAGGAACTGAAGAGGGCACAAGAAGCCGATAGCACCTTGGAACCCTGCTTCAGAAAACTGCCAAAATCACATTTACCTCTACGTAAAGGTGATCTGTTCATGAAGTCAGCACTTCTTTACAGAAAAGCAGGACGAGCTGGACAAGAGTTTAATCAACTTGTTGTACCGACTCAATACAGGACTCAGATCTTAGAGATGGGTCACAGTCTACCATTCAGTGGGCACATGGGTATCAACGCTACTACACAGCGGATTACCACTCACTACTTTTGGCCAGGGATGAACTCAGACATACAACGGTTTGTAAAATCATGCCCACAGTGTCAGAAAGTATCACCAAAACACCGGACACCACCGGCAATGTTGGGTGAATCGCCAATCACTGGAATTCCATTTAAGAAAGTGGCAGTAGACATAATCGGACCTCTCTCAGCAACGAAGAGGCGAAACCGATTCATATTAACGCTTGTGGACACAACAACCATGTGGGCCGAAGCAGTTCCTATGCCCAGCTGTGACTCCAAACACGTCGCTGATGCATTATTAGGAATATTCACACGTCTAGGATTCCCACAAAGGATCTTGACGGACAACGGTTCACAGTTTCATGGTAAGCTCATGGAAGAGACCTTCAGACTTTTTCATGCACGCCATATCTTCAGTTCACCATATCACCCTCAGTCAAATGGACTTGTGGAAAGGTGGAACGGGACATTGATTAGTATCCTGCGCAAAATTGCCCAGGAGAAGACAGAGGATTGGGACTTGTATTTACCCGCAGCTTTATTCGCTTACAGGGAAGTACCCCATCACTCAACAGGTTTTGCTCCAGCCACACTGTTGTTTGGACGACCAATCAAAGGACCATTGGAGGCGTTACTCCGAACGTGGACTGATAATACTACAGATGATACAGTCGTGACTGCATCTACATATGTTGCCGAGTTGAAAAATCGTTTACAACACAGTTGGAAACAAGCGAATGTCAATCTACGTCAAGCCAGACGAAGAATTGCTCGTAACTTCAATCGCAAGGCAAAGGATAGAGAGTTAGAGGTAGGAGAGAAGGTGATGTTGCTGCTTCCAACCAGTCAGAATAAGCTGCAAATCGGATGGAGAGGACCTTATGTAGTGACGGAGAAGATCTCATGTACCAACTACAGAATTTCAGTCAAAGGCAAGATGAAAGTATTTCACATAAACCTCTTGAAGAAATATCATGAAAGACCCTCAACCACCGAACCTGCACATCTGATGGCCATGAGTGTGGCTACTGAAGTCGAAGAAGGATCAACAATGGGAGTCGAGTGCCAACTGCAAGCCAAAGAGACCTTTAAGGATGTGGAAATCAATCCCAACTTAACAAAGGATCAGCAAAAGCAGATTAGGGAACTTATGGCAAAATATGCAGAAGTACTTACTGATAAGCCAGGAAGAACTGATTTGGAGGAATTTGACATGAAGTTAAATGACCCAGTGCCTGTGCGAGTCAAGACTTACCCAGTTCCTTATGCAAAGCAAAAGACTTTAGAGGAAGAAATACAACAGCTGCTCACCGCAGGAATAATCTCACCATCTGAATCACCTTACAGTGCTAGCGTCGTCTTATTGAGAAAGCCAAGCGGAGAACATAGATTGTGCATCGATTATCGACAGCTCAATGCTATAACTGAATTCCAAGCAGAACCTCTGTCGGATCAGAATAAACTCTTCACAGCACTCAACCGAGCTAAGTACTTTACTAGGATTGATCTCAGTAAGGGATATTACCAGATTCCTGTAAAACCGGAAGTTAGACCATGGTTAGCTTTCAGCACGCCTGGAGGACACTATGAGTTCAACGTTCTTCCATTCGGATTAAGTAATGCTCCCAGCGTCTTTACACGTATGATGAGAAAATTACTTGACCCACTACAGCATCCAGACATCAGTCACTTCATGGATGACATCCTGATCGCAACTGAAACATTTGAAGAGCATGTAGAAACCCTGCATCTTTTGTTCAGGCGCCTCAGAGAAACTGGATTGACGGCTAGACCAAAGAAGTGTCAGATAGGATTCCAAGAATTGGACTTTCTAGGTCATAAGATATCTCATGGACTGATAACTCCACAAGAGGGAAATGTGGACAAACTCCAGAGAGCACCTCGTCCAAAAACAAAGAAGGATGTAAGATCATTTGTATCCTTATGTGGATTCTATCAAAAATACATCAAGGACTTCAATACTCTGTCAGCACCTTTAACGGATCTTACCAAAAAGGGGAAACCAGAGAAAGTCACTTGGTCAGCTGACTGTGAGAGAGCTTTCACAGCATTAAAGCAGGCATTAACTGCTCATCCAGTCTTACATCTACCAGACCTCGACCAACCATTCGTTCTGCGCACCGATGCCAGTAACATAGGAATTGGGGCAACGCTGTTGCAGAGAAAGGGAGATGTAACATCAGAGCTATTCCCTGTAGCCTATGCTAGCAGGAAATTGAATGCAGCAGAGAGAAATTACAGTACTATCGAGAGAGAATGTCTTGCGCTCGTATGGAGTGTACAGAAATTTCAAGCATACCTATATGGCAAACATTTCACAGTGCAATGTGACCATCAACCACTCATGTTTCTCGCAGCATCTAAGACTCTGAATGCCCGACTTATGAGATGGTCGCTGCTTCTTCAACCTTACTCGTTCCAGGTTGAATATGTTCCTGGGAAAATGAATGTGGGAGCGGACTTCCTGAGTCGACACCCAGTGCCTGATGAACCAGGTCCATCAGATGCAGAAGAGAATACAAGGGAGGACAAATGGGAACAGCTTGATAACTGAAAATGTTGGAAACATAGTTCCATACCATAGAACAATCTGGAGTGGGGCCATGTGGCATAACGCAGCCAACATTATTCATCTTATCAACAAATGCCGCAAAAAGAGGAAACAACATTAAAATAAATTGACTTCGCAAACGCAATTGGAGATTGGGACTTAAAACTTAATATCAAAACTGGAACTGAACAAGTGACAAATGACGTGGATTCTTAGAAGGATTTCATCAGACCAAGCTCGGAAAATCATTGGATGAAAAAAACCACCTGACCCGCCTTCGCGCCAGTGCATAATTAACATATATCCCCATTTCATCAGAAATGTTAATCAGCCGCACTTTTGTCTGAATTCGCTCCATGGACGGAGGTGAGAAGAGTGTGTGATCAAAAATTCAATGGACAAGGCAAAAGTCTGGATCCGAGGTACGTTTGTTAGCCCTTGATTAGACTAAGAACCCGATGTATCAAGTGTCAAGTAACGTAAACCCATGTTGTGATGTCAATTGAAATGTATGATTATTAATTAAAACCTCAGAAATGTAAAAATGCTCGACTGTAGATTCTAATGACGCAAAGCCATTCCCGGCCAGAATATTCTCTTCGATGAAACTGCCACCTCTGATATTCTTAAAGATAATTATTAACTTTAAGAAGTGCATTACACTATTACATTCTATTCTAAACAACTGTGAGAGGTGATGATTCGAAAGCAATCTTGTGCATTTCACCAGAAACATTGTAGAAGATGCTATCACGGTCTACAGCTGAAATGACAGTTCGTGTACTAGAACAAGTGCCGTGTTCTAAAACAGACTTATCTATGCCTATTTACAATCTAGAAAGCTGAAAGTGAAATCAATCTTTCCTTTCTCCTTTGTCTATAGAAATAATAGGGTTTGGCGAAATAAATATTTATATTTATGTCAAATTTAATTAGATAAGAGCACTTAAGAACTGCAATGCATGAGAAAGTGTGCTTCGCGGAACATCATCACGCGAAGTGAACTTAACTCATTACTCAACATAACTTAAAACACAACCCCACTCATCACCACTCATCACAACACTCAACATCACAACAACAACAGGTAATGGAAGAGAGTTATTAGACACAAGAAGAAGAAGTAGTTAATTGGGAAAACACAGAGAATTATTTATACACATTGTGAACACCATTGAGTAGAAGAAATGTTATAAATGTATGTCATTTATTTACATGCATCTTGACACCTTCTCACTCTTGTCATTGTCTCACTGTACACGTTCACTGACCCCAGGTCAAATGAAGATTTACATACAGCAGGAACAAGTTGATACAAGGCGTACACAGTGTGATAAACTCTGACCACCCCAAATTAACCCAACACTAGCTTAGAGAGAAAAAAGAGGGGGAGGGGAACTAGTTCCTACTTCAGGAATTTAGGTTCTTTTACCTACTTGTAAAAGATTGTATTGGTAGGATTGTATATATTTATGTGAATACTCATCAGTGATCTTGGTGGCTACATACCAACAACCACCCAACACATCAGCAAACTAACCACCTAAATCAGACCTGAGAGAGGGAAGCCGAGAGAGGATGAACCACAAGTGAGATGGAGGATGACTTCGCTATGAGCAGAGCATGGGGAGGCCTTCAGTGGAGCTATACGGGCAGACCTGACGTGGATCCATCAGTCAATGGACCCTGGCTTACCTAATCTTCCAGTCACCAGGTTACATTTTCCTTGGTCGAACCCACACCCAATTTCAGGAAAAACTGATAATGTTTATGGTTGAGACACCACTATCATACTTAATATGTACAACATCAAAATGTTTACTATGTTTTCACACTTGTTGACATCTCATATATTGATGCTTGTTATTGATTGTCTGGGACAATGGTCCAATGTGCAACTGTTCTATTACTTTGTGTAAAGCACAATAGAGATGTATGTACTGACCAGAAGGCTCAGGCCAGTCAATAAATGATTAACATGAATTGACCTTCTGTTAATTTGTCAAGTTCAAACCTATCTGTGTCAACAACTTCTTTGTGCATCATGTTGTCAAAATCTAATGTGATTGATTATGTGTTGGATTGTTAAAGATAAATTAACTCATAATGACTTACTAAAGGGGGAAATAAAAGACTCTATACCTATAAACTGCTCAACATCCATGTTTTCTTCATCTAAATCAGGCTGAGAAAATTCTCCTGACTTTCCTCAGATTTGATAAACTAAAAGGGGGCTCCAGAGCTAAAGAATCATTGGAGAAGGGGCAGATTCCCAATTAGTAAATTACCATTCTTACCAGGGCCATAATCTATATCTCCTAGACAATACTTAACAAAACGAGGCCTGCAGATAACTCAAGGTTCATATTCTGGGGTTATTGAAGATAGAAGAGGATGGGGCTCTACATCTTTTGTTAGAGATGGGGCATGCACTACAGTGATCTCCCACTCCCTTCAAAAATATATGACAGTGATGCATGCCTGTCAGTCCAACAAGTGTATGGTGATGCATGCCTGTCAGTCCAGCAAGTGTATGGTGATGCATGCCTGTCAGTCCAGCAAGTGTATGGTGATGCATGCCTGTCAGTCCAACAAGTGTATGGTGATTCATGCCTGTCTGCCCAACAAGTGTATGGTGATTCATGCCTGTCAGTCCAACAAGTGTATGGTGATTCATGCCTGTCAGTCCAACAAGTGTATGGTGATGCATGCCTGTCAGTCCAACAAGTGTATGGTGATTCATGCCTGTCAGTCCAGCAAGTGTATGGTGATGCATGCCTGTCAGTCCAAGCAAGTGTATGGTGATTCATGCCTGTCAGTCCAGCAAGTGTATGGTGATTCATGCCTGTCAGTCCAGCAAGTGTATGGTGATGCATGCCTGTCAGTCCAGCAAGTGTATGGTGATGCATGCCTGTCAGTCCAGCAAGTGTATGGTGATGCATGCCTGTCAGTCCAGCAAGTGTATGGTGATGCATGCCTGTCAGTCCAGCAAGTGTATGGTGATGCATGCCTGTCAGTCCAGCAAGTGTATGGTGATGCATGCCTGTCAGTCCAGCAAGTGTATGGTGATGCATGCCTGTCAGTCCAGCAAGTGTATGGTGATGCATGCCTGTCAGTCCAGCAAGTGTATGGTGATGCATGCCTGTCAGTCCAGCAAGTGTATGGTGATGCATGCCTGTCAGTCCAGCAAGTGTATGGTGATGCATGCCTGTCAGTCCAGCAAGTGTATGGTGATGCATGCCTGTCAGTCCAGCAAGTGTATGGTGATGCATGCCTGTCAGTCCAGCAAGTGTATGGTGATGCATGCCTGTCAGTCCAGCAAGTGTATGGTGATGCATGCCTGTCAGTCCAGCAAGTGTATGGTGATGCATGCCTGTCAGTCCAGCAAGTGTATGGTGATGCATGCCTGTCAGTCCAGCAAGTGTATGGTGATGCATGCCTGTCAGTCCAGCAAGTGTATGGTGATACATGTCTGTCAGTCCAGCAAGTGTATGGTGATGCATGCCTGTCAGTCCAGCAAGTGTATGGTGATACATGCCTGTCAGTCCAGCAAGTGTATGGTGATGCATGCCTGTCAGTCCAGCAAGTGTATGGTGATGCATGCCTGTCAGTCCAGCAAGTGTATGGTGATGCATGCCTGTCAGTCCAGCAAGTGTATGGTGATGCATGCCTGTCAGTCCAACAAGTGTATGGTGATGCATGCCTGTCAGTCCAGCAAGTGTATGGTGATGCATGCCTGTCAGTCCAGCAAGTGTATGGTGATGCATGCCTGTCAGTCCAGCAAGTGTATGGTGATGCATGCCTGTCAGTCCAGCAAGTGTATGGTGATGCATGCCTGTCAGTCCAGCAAGTGTATGGTGATGCATGCCTGTCAGTCCAGCAAGTGTATGGTGATGCATGCCTGTCAGTCCAGCAAGTGTATGGTGATGCATGCCTGTCAGTCCAGCAAGTGTATGGTGATGCATGCCTGTCAGTCCAGCAAGTGTATGGTGATGCATGCCTGTCAGTCCAGCAAGTGTATGGTGATGCATGCCTGTCAGTCCAGCAAGTGTATGGTGATGCATGCCTGTCAGTCCAGCAAGTGTATGGTGATGCATGCCTGTCAGTCCAGCAAGTGTATGGTGATGCATGCCTGTCAGTCCAGCAAGTGTATGGTGATGCATGCCTGTCAGTCCAAGCAAGTGTATGGTGATGCATGCCTGTCAGTCCAGCAAGTGTATGGTGATGCATGCCTGTCAGTCCAGCAAGTGTATGGTGATGCATGCCTGTCAGTCCAACAAGTGTATGGTGATGCATGCCTGTCAGTCCAGCAAGTGTATGGTGATGCATGCCTGTCAGTCCAGCAAGTGTATGGTGATGCATGCCTGTCAGTCCAACAAGTGTATGGTGATGCATGCCTGTCAGTCCAGCAAGTGTATGGTGATGCATGCCTGTCAGTCCAAGCAAGTGTATGGTGATGCATGCCTGTCAGTCCAGCAAGTGTATGGTGATGCATGCCTGTCAGTCCAGCAAGTGTATGGTGATGCATGCCTGTCAGTCCAGCAAGTGTATGGTGATGCATGCCTGTCAGTCCAGCAAGTGTATGGTGATGCATGCCTGTCAGTCCAAGCAAGTGTATGGTGATGCATGCCTGTCAGTCCAGCAAGTGTATGGTGATGCATGCCTGTCAGTCCAGCAAGTGTATGGTGATGCATGCCTGTCAGTCCAGCAAGTGTATGGTGATGCATGCCTGTCAGTCCAACAAGTGTATGGTGATGCATGCCTGTCAGTCCCAGCAAGTGTATGGTGATGCATGCCTGTCAGTCCAAGCAAGTGTATGGTGATGCATGCCTGTCAGTCCAGCAAGTGTATGGTGATGCATGCCTGTCAGTCCAGCAAGTGTATGGTGATGCATGCCTGTCAGTCCAGCAAGTGTATGGTGATGCATGCCTGTCAGTCCAGCAAGTGTATGGTGATGCATGCCTGTCAGTCCAAGCAAGTGTATGGTGATAGCATGTCCTGTCAGTCCAGCAAGTGTATGGTGATGCATGCCTGTCAGTCCAGCAAGTGTATGGTGATGCATGCCTGTCAGTCCAACAAGTGTATGGTGATGCATGCCTGTCAGTCCAGCAAGTGTATGGTGATGCATGCCTGTCAGTCCAGCAAGTGTATGGTGATGCATGCCTGTCAGTCCAGCAAGTGTATGGTGATGCATGCCTGTCAGTCCAGCAAGTGTATGGTGATGCATGCCTGTCAGTCCAGCAAGTGTATGGTGATGCATGCCTGTCAGTCCAGACAAGTGTATGGTGATGCATGCCTGTCAGTCCAGCAAGTGTATGGTGATGCATGCCTGTCAGTCCAAGCAAGTGTATGGTGATGCATGCCTGTCAGTCCAGCAAGTGTATGGTGATGCATGCCTGTCAGTCCAGCAAGTGTATGGTGATGCATGCCTGTCAGTCCAGCAAGTGTATGGTGATGCATGCCTGTCAGTCCAACAAGTGTATGGTGATGCATGCCTGTCAGTCCAGCAAGTGTATGGTGATGCATGCCTGTCAGTCCAACAAGTGTATGGTGATGCATGCCTGTCAGTCCAACAAGTGTATGGTGATGCATGCCTGTCTGCCCAACAAGTGTATGGTGATGCATGCCTGTCAGTCCAACAAGTGTATGGTGATGCATGCCTGTCAGTCCAACAAGTGTATGGTGATGCATGCCTGTCAGTCCAACAAGTGTATGGTGATGCATGCCTGTCAGTCCAACAAGTGTATGGTGATTCATGCCTGTCAGTCCAACAAGTGTGTGGTGATTCATGCCTGTCAGTCCAACAAGTGTGTGGTGATGCATGCCTGTCAGTCCAACAAGTGTATGGTGATGCATGCCTGTCAGTCCAACAAGTGTGTGGTGATTCATGCCTGTCAGTCCAGCAAGTGTATGGTGATGCATGCCTGTCAGTCCAACAAGTGTATGGTGATTCATGCCTGTCAGTCCAGCAAGTGTGTGGTGATTCATGCCTGTCAGTCCAACAAGTGTGTGGTGATGCATGCCTGTCAGTCCAACAAGTGTGTGGTGATTCATGCCTGTCAGTCCAACAAGTGTGTGGTGATGCATGCCTGTCAGTCCAGCAAGTGTATGGTGATGCATGCCTGTCAGTCCAACAAGTGTATCAGTGGAGTAGAAAGTCTCAAACCAGCCTGTGACCCCTGTGACCCCTGTGACTGACAGTTCATGACCGGGTCAGGTAAACCCAGCAGCAGCAAAGAGAAATCTTTTCTACAGGAATCCAAACACTTTATTGGAGCTTGTGAACGTGCATAGAACGTTGTGGTGACTACATCGAAAAATGATACATTTGTTCTTTACTTTCTTCAGAATATATGCACCAAATTTTAAAAAAACGTTAGGTTTTAATTTAAAACCCCCTCGTATAAACAGAGACACACAGAGAGAGAGAGAGAGAGAGAGAGAGAGAGAGAGAGAGAGAGAGAGAGAGAGAGAGAGAGAGAGAGAGAGAGAGAGAGAGAGAGAGAGAGAGAGAGAGAGAGAGAGAGAGAGAGAGAGGTGCTGCCTTCTAAGCATCAAAGGTCATATCACAGGCTTGAGGTATTTTTATAGTGTTAGTTACCCCCAACCCCCCCCCCCCCCCCTTTCCTATCAGCATACAGGCAATTATTGACATATTTATGTGTATATGTTGCAGGAATGGCCTCAGCTCAGGTGAGCCTTGTTTCTGTTTACATTTCACTGTATGTGAATACACCATTTCTGCACTTATAGGAGGAGCACAAGAAGGCGCACGCACACACATGCACATAAAAACTGAGAAATTATCCTGAAATGTAACTAAGCATAGTAAACAAATTTAATCCAGCCAAACTGAAACAAACTGCAAAGTAAACAGAAAGGAAAACGCTAATGAACAGAAAATACACAGATGACACATTCAAGACAGAACTACATTTAATAAAGTCAGACAGCAAGACCAATAAACATGAATACAGATAGAAGGCAGCATCCGGCGCTGGAATGTCAACAATTCCTCCCCACAACATTTGATGGCAACAGTGGAAAATAATCATGAATTACAAGTAATTAAGCAAACAAACAATCCTTTATCTGAAATAACTGACACTATAAATCAAAAGATATTATGGATTGGCCTGTGTTAGTGGTGGGCCCATGCCCCAACAGAAGATCAAGAGCAGATGAAGGACCCAGTAATGATCATAACATATATCAGCACTTTTGTCTATACTTGTGTATTTTCTTTAGCTAAGAACAGACCCCCTATATAGTCTCTGAAACCTATGAAGCATATTCACATAATCACATTATATTCCTTATAACAAGTTCACATATGCTACTTTACGTATATCCTTTTTAGAAACATTTTTGTTATTAAAAAATGTGCATTTCTGCGCAAAAATATATTTTAACAATTTTTAACATTAAATTAGGCATGCATGCCAGGATTGTGATACTGGCATCATTTTTCTGGAACGAGTCTCATTTTCAACTTGATGATATATCTTCTGACATGGCGTAAACTGGATTTTTAATGACATATATGAAGGTTGTAGACGTTCCAGGACAGCTTCAGTTATCATGACTCCAGTAAAACTAACTTCATTAAATGAATGTTAAAAGCGTCACCAAATCAATCATCATAATCAACCTCAGGTAAGCCACAGCTGATAGCTGTGGGAGTAGAACAATCATCATCTAGTGCCATCTCTGTAGAGAAGTAGAGTGGCAATGGATCTCCAGCAGAATGTATACTCAGCCTTTACTGTACTTTTTTTCTGGACTATCTCCTACATCAGCATTAAATTAGACTTAAAAGTTTATTTCTCATTCAGAAAGCAATGGCAAACTACTGATCATAAAATTACCTAGAACATCAACCTGGGGTTGATGGCAACATCCTGGAAAGGACATGCAACATTTTTCTCATGTTCTGACTATATCTTGCTGTCTGTTCAATTACATCTTTGAGGCTCTGAAGCTCTATAGTCCTCCTTTATGAATTATGTGGAAAGCTGTATCATTTACTGTAACCAAAGTGCATTTCCTTTCTTACTTTAACTCCCATCAGCAGTGTCTTTTTCATATTTAATTGTTCAAGAACTTTGTTAGACGTCTTCTTCCCATCCAAGAAACTCACCCCGGTCTTCTGAAATCTTAAATTTCAAAAGGCTTAATTATATGTTCCATCTTATAATCAAAATCAATGTTTCCATTCCATGCAGTTGTGCTGAATAATCACAGCATTCAGTGAGCCTCGATTTCACGTTCTGTGATATTTTCTTGCAGAGAAGTATATGTTTCCCATGGTTAAATATACACACTACAATTCTGATTGTATTTATGAACTCAGTGCCATTCTCTGTCATTGCTTGGCCATGGTAGATGCAACATAGCTGGGTACATGATCCAATATTTCATTATCTATACAAATGTCAACTATTGGAATTTCCCTTCTATGAACATCACTACTGTAATCTTTCTGAAGTAGGCTTCTAGACCATATTGTTGAGATCAATAGAAAAGTGTAAAAAACATTCAAGTGAAGAAATGTTTACAGCGACATCAGAAGAGCTCATCAATAAACCGTTGCAGCATCACAAGGAGACAACATAATGGGGTTACCTCTAGTTTACCAAAGGCAAGTATTCATCTAAACCTCTAGTTTATCATTTCACATACACCTCTAGTTTATCACAGCCAAGTATTCATGTGTGAGAGTATTTTTATTATATTAAGAAATGATCAAAACACTGCATGCTACAGAAAGATTTAAAGTAATATGTGGTGTAGTGGTTGGTGCACTTATTTGCTGGACTATTATTGTGAGTTTGAATTCCCTTAGACTCACTGAAAAAACTGATACCAGATACTTGTTTGGGAGATAAGATAGGTGGTATGATACTGAAAAAAATCACAAGTCTGGTGTCATTTGATTTTAATCAATATGGGCCTAGTATGACATCTCCATGTTAACACAATGGGTCCATTTTATTAAGTTTAGTATGAAGTCAAAATATACTGCTCTTAAGGATGTGTCCACAGTGTCCAGAGAGACTGTTCTGTCCACTTTAGGGACCACAGTGTTAGAAGGAGGAAAGATTAAACAACAAGAAGCTACATGAACATGAAATGTGAATCCATCACTTCAAACCGAGCCATTATCCTGATGCAGGATGCCTCTCCCCAGATGTGAAGTTCAACTATCAATTTTGAACACCTTTCTAGTTTCTGGGTTTGGAGAGGGAAAGGACAGCACTGCAACACTCCCTGCAGACATGGCACTTTGGCACCAGATCAGGAGAAAAGCCTCTATACCAAACTGACTTTAACAGATGCAAGCCATTTTGGGGCTTAGTGATCTGAACACTAATCGAACCTAAGAATTAAACTGCAGCAAGTGTATTTTCCTTGTGGTCAGTATCACACTGGCCGCCATAATTTGCTAAGAGATTTTCTGGTACCCATTTCACACTTGCTCATACTGGGATAGCCGGCTCTATGGCGAAGGGGTCATGGATGCTATTTGTTATCCTTCACACTGTATTCTAAACACAGCTGCAGACGATCTGGCCTTGCATTGGTTTTCATAAAATGGTATCAGTGTCAGTCAAGCAATGGCAAACTACTGAACATAAACTTGCCAAGAAATCACAAACAGCCAAAAATGCTGGGGTTGACAGCCACATCCTGTAAAGGATATGCAACTAACTTTTTTGTTTACCATAATGGAAACCTAAGTCAATTGTAAACATGTGCCCTATAGTGAATTTGAACCTCATGACCACCAAGCTAGCATCTAGGCACTACAACACCCAGTTTAACTAAATAACAAATGTTGATTTTGCATTAAGAGAATACATCTTATTTGCCTGTCCAATGAAAAGCTATATTTTGTATTAAACAGCTGAGGCTGAGTCACTGGAAACTCCAGTGATTTTCTGAAGCTGTTGTTGAACATTCTTTCATACTTGCTTGAACAAATATACAAACATACTTTTCTTTCAACACAAACAGACATGTCTTATCTAACTACAAGGAACATGTGATCTAAAGTGATTCATGTGCACTTTATGCTGCATAGCAAACATCATTCTATTTAGATCACACTTGACTGACAATGAAAAGTACTAGCACAAAGCAGAGAATGTCAGTTTACTTAGCTGCCTTATTATCTGGCTTTATATAATGATGCTTAGCTCAATGAAGAAAATGTCTAAATGCCAAAGTTCATCAATATGGATACAGAAGTGATTGTAAAGATGCATATTATAGGTGTTTTTTATAAATGTTACAATGTGTTTTTCATATATTCCATGCTGTTCTTGTCTGCCCACATCCTTCTGTCTCATGTACTGCCAATAATTTCAGATACTGATGTTCCTCCATGCCATAATGTGAAACTGTCCAGCATCTTCTCAATTTGTCACACCTACCTCTCCTCTACTACGCTCTTTCCTGTAACAACCTAACATCCATAACAACCTAACAACCGGGCAGCAGGGAAACGACTGCCACTTTGCTACCGCGTTTAAGCCAGTAACATGAGGTAGGTGGCCAATTCAACTCAGTGTTTCCACAGGCTTTGGTATCGAACTCCTGTGCAGTGTATAAAAGGAAGAACTTAGGTGCCTTAAAACTATTCTATATGAAAACAATTATTATTATTATTAATTCTTCTTCTTCTTTCATTCGCTTGAAATATGTCTATAACTGCAATGTTGTCTCTTGTATGAATTTAAGTGTCTTTTTTAGTTCACACAGCGGTCCATAGAGTTTATCTTCCACTGTCGTCTCTCTAGGCCAGAAGGTTTGCCTAGATATGCTATATTTTTGGCAGTCTTGGAGTATGTGCTCTGCTGTCTGCGACACTAATCCAATGTGCACATGGCTGTTTCACCAATCTTGAATTTTGTATACATGTGCTTGCGTAATCTATTGTGTCCTGTTCTGAGGCGCAGAATAATGACTTGTTCTGGTCTGTCCATATCGTGGTAGTCATCTTGAGCAGGTTTTGGTGGCTTTCTGACTGATTCGATCATTCTTTTCTTTTGGTGGTATGTAACAGGCACATCAGGCTGTTCTTCTTTGGCTCCTTCCTTAGCCAATTGATCAGCTCTGTCATTTCCGGGAACTCCACAGTGGGATGGTATCCGCTGTATGGTGACCTTATGCTGACTGCTAAGTTCAGAAAGTAGTGTCCTTAGTACTGGCAATTTCCCAGACAGGAGCGCCTCGAGTACTGATTTTGCATCTGTCAATAGCACCATAGGTTGTATACCATTGCTGGTATTTAGTAATTTCTCTGTTGCTTTCTTGATTGCCTCAATTTCAGCATCATAGTTATGGCAGTACTTTCCTGTCAGTACTCTGGCTGTGTCCCCAGTATTATTTGGGTATTCTATGTACTCCCCCACTCCTCCATTTCGAACAGCATTTTGTGCTGGCCCATCTGTGTAAACTCAGATCCAGAGATCCTGTGGGTATTCTTCATCAAGGAAGCTGAGAGTGGCTGTTCTGCGCTGCACACTGTTCTGTTCTTCCTTGTCAAATTTTCCTCTCACTTTTGTCTGGATTTGTAATGATAGTCTATGTTCATATTTCCATGGAGTTCGCTCTGGAATAGTTGTCAGGGGGATACCAACTGTGGGCAGATTGGTGGTTTCTGGAAGAATCTCAAAACAGAGGAAAGACCAGAAGAACCTTAAAGAATAAATCGGATAGTGGTGGGAACGATTAGTAGTATTACTCTTCACTGGCTGTTGAACGAGGGGACAGAGCACATATTGGATTGTCTTGAGTGCAGTGGTGTCGGTTCTTAACTCAACGACTCAATATTATGACTCAGGCGTCGGTCATATTATATCAATATATCGTAATGCAGAAGATGAACAACAAACAAAATAAACACACAACATAAATATTATTACTAATCATAATGTAATATGCTCAAGCGTTCTCGGCTTAACCAAAAATAGCAACAGGCAAGTGGTGTCATAAGAGATCCTCGCAAAAAAAAACTAGAGGTAGAAGAAGTCATTCACTGCCACTTTCAACAACCGACTCGGAAAAACAACAACCAAACTCACTGAAACTGTACCACTCACGTCCATTCTACATAGTGTAACATACAGTTTTAAATAAGCCAGTGTTACCTTGATCTGACCATCTCCTAACAGAAAGTCTTTGCTTGGCCATGTCACCTTTGTGCCGAACTATCACGTGTAGAAGAGAAAGTTTAAACAAAAGAAAGCTGCCGGCGGTCGGCCTGTAGTAGATAAGTCCCGGCGAGCAGACGACATGATATCTCCCACAATCCCCCACTGTTTATTTCCGGCTCGGGTTACATAGGAGTCGCCTTTCATCAAGTGGAACCGTGCAATGGGGGTCACACTGGTGGTGAGGAAGGATCGATCCACTGGCGTGCTACATTGCAACACAGATATGAACAGTGGTTCCCAAGTGAAGCGATATGATTGCTTGTGAGGCGGGACAGTTTAGGTCGCAGTCAATCCCCCGCTGTTTATTTCCGGCTCAGGTTACATAGGAGTAACCTTTCATCAGGGAGTCTTTGTGGCGAAGTGGTCAAGCAGTTTGACTCGGGCTCCGAAGATTGTGGGTTCGATTCCGGGTCGCGTCCTTCGGTTCACGGTGAAATTTTTCGAAGACTCCTGTGGGTCGTCGCTAGAGCTACGGAGTTCGTGCTTTGTGTGACGCTTTTCGCGCTGCGGAAAGAGACCGAGCCATATGGGCTAAAACCCGGTGCAATGAAGTCGACCCTGTCGACTTTTAAGCGACTTTAACCTTTCATCAAGTGGAACCGTGGAATGGGGGTCACACTGGTGGCGAGGATGGATCGATTACTGGCGTGCTACATTACAACACAGATTGGCTCAGTGGTTCCCAAGTGAAGCAATACGATTGCTTGTGAGGCGGGACAGTTTAACTTGGTTGCATATCCTTTAATGGACGTCGCAGTCTATCCCCCACTGTTTATTTCCGGCTCATGTTACATAGGAGTAACCTTTCATCAAGTGGAACAGTGCAATGGGGGACACACTGGTGGTTGGGAGGGATCGATCACTGGTATGCTACATTGTAACACATATTGGCCCAGTGGTACCCAAGTGAAGCGATGTGATTGCTTGTGAGGCGAGACAATTTAAGTTAGTTGCATATCCTTTGCAGTACGTCGCAATCAACCTCAGAATTTTTGTGTGATTTCTTTGCAAGTTTACGTTCAGTAGATTGCCACTGCTTTCTGAACGACAGCCACGCCTATCAGTGAAAACCAAAGCAAGGTAGTATACTGTCAAATCTCCTGCAGCTGTGTTTCGAACGCGGTATGCAGGATTACGAACTGCGACCGTACCCCCTTTGCCACAGAGCCGGGAAGGTTTACAGACAATATATTGAGTTCTTTTCTTTGTTCGCTCGCTTTGAACTAAACGTAGTCAATACACGTGGTAATACTTCTAGTGCACTAGGCTGATTTTTTGCGTCGATTAGCTTTCCCTATAACCGGTGTCGCTATTAAGCGTCATGTCAGTGCAGACGGCAGCATGCATGCTGATCACTTGTTTGTAAGAACATCTCTTAAACTCTCCAGAATGATAGCGCTTAACATTCTCCCAGGAGCCAAGAATAACATTATTCCCCTTGTTCACACATTTGCAGATCCTTTTTCTTTGGAAGCTTCACTAGATATAATTGTCTTTAATGTGCTGGTATTTCTTCAATCTCCCAGACAGGTGCATAGTTTGTATAGTAATTCAGGTGCAGTATTATATTAGATTTAATAGCTTCTGCCAGGATACCATTTGGACCAGCAGCTTACCCATGCTTCAGTTTTATAGCTGTTCTAATGTGTTCTTTATGTTTTGTTTTGTTTTCAGAGCCGATATCCATCTAAATGTAGCATAGAGTTTTGCAAAATAAGATAGCCGATGATATGCGGGACTGGATGATGGTCCGACGCCTGATAGAAGTGTCAGACACGGCTGAGGGTCTGGGCGCTAGCCGAGGATGTTTGATGATCAGCCTAGATGACTGGCCTTCGCGAAAACGAGTGAAAGACATTCATCATCATCATCATCATGTGCCATGCTGATAAGCGTGGGTGGTCATGTTTCGCCATCTCATACGATCACCGGAGTCGTGGATCAATTCAGTGTTCCTGTCTTGACCATGCCACGTGTTCAAGACAGGAACACTGAGCTCATCCACGACTTATAAATAATGATGCACAATGCGACCGTTAAAAATGCATCAGCAGTTGGAAATCGCAAGAAGTAAGTATTCACCGAATGGGTTTTAGAAGCTATACATCACTTGCAGCTTTGGACTACCTAAGCAAATTCCAGAGCACGTCCTATAAGACTACTCGGAATTTACCGGACAGAATGGAAATCGAGCCCACGGTAGCGACTCTAAAAGAAACAAGAGCCACCCAACAAGACATAGGAGCACCCTACGAGATATAGCAGGCATGCTATAAGAGACAGCAGAAACTTTACAAGACATAGAAGGCACGCTACAGGGCACAACAGCAACCCTACAAGAGACAGAAGCCATGCTATAAAACACAGGAGTCGGACTGCAGAACACAGAAGCAAACCTACACAGCCATGCTAGGAGAAATAATTGGAGACGGGTGAAGACCACTGTCGCAGTGTTGAGTTCATGACCCATACCGAAATAGACGCAGGCAAACCTTGATCGATACAGGCACAGAACAAGCAACGAGTAGCATGAACAAGCCACCGTCCAGGCTAAATCTGACAACAAGAAAGCCTACCCACAACAGAATACAGTAGGTATGAAAAATAAGCTTTACAGGGTAAGACGCCCGGGTTTTATCCCACATATTCAGTCTCTTTCCGCATCGCACAAAGCACGAAATGCGCAGCTCCAGGGACGACCCCGTAGTATTAGAGGGATTAGAGGGGAGGTGGGGGGGCCGCTCTCGTAAAACGGACTATGTGGCCTGGAATCGAAGCCACAACCTTCGGAGCGAGGCGAAATAACAATTTCGCCAAGGAACGAACGAACGAACAAACAAACTTTATTTTGAAAGAGTTAAGACGCAGGCCCGTCTAACATTCTGCCCTTCTATCACTCTCTTTCATGCATTATTTCATCCATACATCATTCGAGGTTAACTGAGAACAACAACAATATAAAAAGATATGCATTATAAAGGCATGGGGGAAATGCTTCTCTGTGCCGGCACTGAGAGTTCGAATAAATTGCGATTGTATGTATTCTCATCATCACGTGTCATGCTGATAAACGTAGGCGGTCATGTTTCGCCATCTCACTCGATCACCAGGGTCGTGGATCAGCTCAGTGTTCTTGTCTCGACCATGCCACGTGGCCAAGCCATCCAGGTATTTACTTCTAGGTCTTCCCCGTGTTCTCTTCCCCTCTATCTTGCCAGTTGTCACCAAGTTCTCCAATTTATTTCTTCTCATAACGTGACCTAAACATTTTGACTTGTCTACGTCTAATTTCTCTAATCAGTTGACGATTTTTATTTGCTTCTTGTAGGAATTGGTCATTGGTTGTTCTGTCTGTCCATGGTATTGATTATATGAACAGGGACTGGTAAATGTACTTGATTTCTTGTGGATTGTTCCACGGCTGTGCTGCGGAGTACGCTAAACTTGTTTTGTATAAGTCGATCTTAGGCTTCGAACTGTGAAATATATTTAGCCGTTTAATGAGACCCCCTTAGCAGGTGTGAAGAGGACCAGTAAAGTAAAAAAAAAAAGGATCTGTTTGCAGGCTTTGAGTTGTTAGTTCCGTATTGCTATAGACCAGATGCTACTTGCCAAGCAAACATACGAAAGAAGTAGGAATTTGTGGATACATGATACAATAAAAAGAATAGACAATTACAATGAACACACACATATTCGAACCTTTCCCCTACAAATGACAACACCTCGCAGAAGGAACGTGTGTACTTCTACATATATCTATATCGCCAATATACTCATTATCATCATCATGTGCCCTGCCGACTGACGAAGGCGTTCATGCATCGCCACGGATCTGGGTACATGGTCAATCCCACCCTTAAAAGAGG
The DNA here is from genome assembly GCA_014155875.1 of Cepaea nemoralis. NCBI lineage: Eukaryota > Metazoa > Mollusca > Gastropoda > Stylommatophora > Helicidae > Cepaea > Cepaea nemoralis. Next base: position 56,785 of record JACEFZ010019705.1, read on the forward strand.
AGTCTCCATTTGTAAAATCTAGCATCTGTCCGAATCCACAACTAAAGAATATTGGTGTAATTCGTATCTGGCCATTCTCCCCCGATGTGTCTCCACCTTGCCGTGGTGGGGGAGCTTGAGTGTCCCGTTGACCCCATGTGCTTGCCGATGGGTGAAAACTACATATCGGACAGCGTATGGGATAGGGACCAGACTAAGAGAGACACAACCTGCTGCTCTGCAGGAGACTGAGGATAGCAGTCAAAAGTTTAAATCAGGCGCATGAAGGCAGTTCTTGTTTCGGACAATACTCTGAGGCTCTCTGTCGAGGGTTTAGGCTGAACGCCTCTAAGCCACAGACCCTCGAATCTGAGAGTCGGGCCGATATCCACCTACCGAAAAGTTGGAATCGAGATACTGAGCAAGCTACATGCCCAGTTCTGATACTTGTTTGAAGGCTCTCAGCTGAGGGATATGTTGGATTCCCGGATGAGATGGCCTGGCCGTTTCTCACTGACTGCTGCACGAAGGTAAGGTGCTGAGCCGGCAGCACATGTAGCCTACCTCGTGAGCGAGTACAAAAAGTCAGTAAAATGCCCCAGTCGAAGGAAATGGTTACGAAAACTGTCTGTATCTAACTCATAGAGAGTGTAGATAAAAGTGGAGAAAACGTCTCAATAACGCGAAATGGAACGCACGGCGAGCGAACCTATTGCGTGGTCCAAAGCCAAAAGCAAAAGCTTACCGAGTGGATGTCGCCCGCAGTCTGACCGCCCCTGGAGCTCACTTGAGCGACCAGTGGCAAGCGAGATGCCCAATACATGGAAGTGAGGAACTAAAGCAGCCATGAGCAGGACGTGGCAACTCCTCGGGTGAGCCCAGTCTCGGAGCAATATGTGCCGGCTCTGCAATTATGGAAGCCTCCTTGGATAGCGAGGGACTGCCCATTGTCTGCCCCTGCCTTCCCTTGAGGGCCGACCGCGATGTCGTTGGTCGTTCTATCTTGACCAGCTGAGATGTGGGCGACATCACAACAGTCTAACGTGCCTCGAAATCAGAGGAAGGTTAACCTCATTAAAAAATGCCCGCCGGAAGTCGGAAGTGTCGTCCTACGGGTGGCAAACTAAAAATTGACACTACGCAATTACGTCCGAGTGAAATGTCTCGTCCGAATGTCTCTCGTGCTAGGTGTCACGAGATAGAAGCCATAGATTCGACCTTGTGGTATAAGGCAGACAACCCTACTATTGCCCGACCCGGTTCTTTGGAAAATTACCGCCCTTTGGCTGGCGTTCTAGATGATTCTAAACACCCAGACCAGGTGAATTTGATTCACCGGCTGACAGCGCATGGTTTTGGCGCATGCGCCAAGGATTAGGCCGGGCGGACAAAGAAGAGTTTCTGGCTGTCAGGGCGCGTGGACAGATGCTTTTGTGCACAGTGTGTTTTCATTAGAGAGAGCTGGGGCGACAGATGTCTCAAGATGGTTAAAGAAATCCGACGTTTAGTCCTGCCGAGTTACAGCTACTCCAGTATGAAACTGTGTTCAGCAATCTGAAGGTACGTGTACCCTTTAGTTTATTTAACTTTGGTACTCAGTGATCCGATAGTGCTAGGCGGTGTGTACTAACCGTGGCGCGGGAAAGTGGGGCATGTGGGAACAGACTACTGGCGTTGCCTGAAGGCAAAACCTGTTGAAGCGTTTATTTGCTAGCAGTGTAATACAGGGATATTTATTGTGTTAGCGGCGCTGGGGTTATTCACAGCTACTGTAGGTTGGGTTAAATTGGTTCAGGACAACGAGAGCTTTAATTTGAGTTCCCACATGAACCAGCTTCCTGAAATCGAACGTCGTCGATGCGGAATGACGTCACGAGGAGGAAAGCGGAAGTGGTGTAGGACGTCGCCTATACTAGGGCATGTGCGGGCTCAATCGACGCAGCTCGGCGAGGCGATTGTAGTGCGAAGATATATAGAACTCTCGGAGGTCGTTTCAAGGTCGTGACTTGAGTCGAAAGTCTTTGTCACTTGGTGGGCGACCACTGGCTTCTTTTCTTGGCTTTCCTCTCATCTGTCTTATAGATAGTGTCCCTCAATGGACTGCCAGCTTAATATATAGTGGATTCCGGAGAGGGGGACAATGTGGGAGAATTGACCGACGGGACAGGGCTGTCCTATAAGGGCAGTGACACCGTTCTAAATGCTCCGGCCCTTGAGGAGGGAGGGAGAGAACGGGGTGTGGATCTCTGCTACATGGAGAATTATTAAGACCATGTATATACTATTGGATTTAGATTTTGTACCTGAGGCACGGTACTATATCTGCGCTGGCTGGTAATAGGGACATGAACCAGGGAGATTGGCGTGACCCAGGAAGGGGTCCAGATGCTCATCACCGGCCCTACTTCAGGGCCATTCTGCCTACCATTACTAATGATTCACTAACCCTATATGTCATGTAGAAGTTTTGCAGAGTAGGCCGACACCTCAGTGACGAGTGACCAGCCACCTTGGCACAAGCTATACTCCAGTCCGGGGAAGATAAAGCGGGACTTAGCAGCCTGTCAGGTCCTGGACCCCGTTCTTCACTGGCACCTGTGAGCAGCATATGAAGGGACTGTGACTCTCCTGTGAAGAGTCCATGTAGCTGAGGAAGGTGGTGAGAGTGAACTCGCTCAGGGTAAGCTTGGTTCTAGATACTTTCACTGAGTGTTGTCTTCCGCAGGTCTACCTTCGTGAGTGAAGTCTTATCAGATGGTGACGGGTCCAGTGAGTGAGACCAGGCAAGTGTGATTAGCGGACCAAGAACCCTACGATGAATCCTACCATGTATGTGTCACCCGAGTTTACTACACAAGAGGTTGAGTCCGACTAACCCTTGGCCGTCGTCAATACCAAGTATGTTTACTATGTCTATGATATCTGCAGACCGACTACACTCACGGCAAGTACCTTTATGGAGTGATTGTGCCTTGTATCAGAACTATCGACAGATCCACTACCAGCTAGAACCAGAGTGTATTGACTTTGAGGGCCAGGCCAGTTTGGCCTATGAATCCGCTGGAGTCTAGAGACTGTATCTCCAGCATCAACATTTCCCCTCATCATCTGAGAAGTTGCTCTCATATTTATGACCAGCTTTTGAACTTTATCAGAGAGGGCAACTCCGTGTTCATATTGTGGCCTCCGGCCAGATCTTGAACATTTTGTCATCTGTGTGGAACACGCATTTGGAGCATCACGGAGTAGGTTTTCCGGAACTAGTCCAGGTCGACCAACTATTATCCTTTCATCTGGGCGAAGACGAGAGCTGGATGGAAGACTATACAACCCTGGTGAGATCTAGTAACAGGATGACCTGTGGCGTCTACTCGAAGCCTTTCCAGTGATGACTGCTCCACCCTTAAGCTACGCCCAGGCTTGCTGTCTGGACTGTTCTATCGGTTAATAGGTCTATCTCATCATCATCATCCCCACCACCATCATCCTCATTTGTACAATACACATTTTTGTTTCCATATAGATGCCAGAGTTGAGTGTTGAGTCATGCAGTCAGGACGATGTGTGGGTAGGGTAATATCCCTTGGTTAACTGCAGTGAGATAGGTATTCAGAGACCGGTGGGGTAACGTAGACTGAGGTTCCCTAGTCCCAGGCAGATCACTTCCCGTTAGTAAGGTGTGACACCAGTTTCCCCTCACCCCAAGGAATGGTGTGACATTATTTGGGGGCTCGTCCGGGATGGTGTGACGATTCAGCTCTGGCAATTACTAGGTCATTGACACCTTATCTTGTTTTCTGTATAGCAAGTCTAGTCTACATAGGTCTTTGGTCCTATTTCCACTCTTGACTTTGACATAGTGACTTGTGGTGTGCAGTGTTGTGGTCCATAGATTAGCTTTGTGTATTGAGATATATACATTGCCTTGTTGGTTATACCACTCACACTACTAACCCACTCTCTTCAATCATGGCATCTACCAAATTAAATATGGCAGAGGTGCGAGCTACAGGCGTAGATATGGGCCTGGAAGGTGACGCACTCCAGAAGTACATACTGGAGGTGGAGAGAGACTTCCGTCAGGAAGAACGAGAGAGAAGACAACGTGAAGCCGAACAAGAGAATAGAAGGATAGCCTTAGAGGAACGCAAGATGGCTCACGAGGATAAAAAGCTCGAAGCTGAAAGGGAAGCCAAGAAGCTTGAGGCTGAACAAGCTGTCAAGAAGCTTGAGGCTGAACAAGCTGTCAAGAAGCTTGAGGCTGAACAAGCTGTCAAGAAGCTTGAGGCTGACCAAGCTGCCAAGAAGCTGGAAGCGGAACAAGAGGCTCAGAAGAGAGAACACGAGTATAGGATGCGGGAGTTAGAACTCAAAGCCCAATCTGAGGGAGCGGTAGGTGGAACTGGTCTCCCTGGTTCACCTAAGGTAGATAGACATGGCTATCACGCCATGAAGTTCCCTCTTGCTCCTTTTGAAGAGGACAAAGAGAAAATAGATCAGTTTTTGCAAAAATTCGAGGCGATGGCTGTTGCCATGGGTCTGGACAAAGACAAATGGTCTTTGAAAGTGTCCCAAGGTTTACGAGGTACCGCGTTCGAGGTCTATACGAGGTTACCGGCGGGACAGGAAAACAATTACGACGCATTGAAGTTAGCGTTGTTGAAACGTTTTGAAATGACCGCTTACACGTACCGGAAGAAGTTTCGAACTGCAAAGCGAGAACCGGGCGAATTGTTTGCCGCGTTTAGTTTGCGACTGAAGTCCTATTTACTCAAATGGATGGAATTAGCTGGTTTTGCCCAAGACTACGAGAGTCTCGAGGAACTCTGTATAGTTGATCAGATGCGAAAACAGATGTCTAAGCCGCTTAAACTGTTCTTGGGAGAACAAGGGGCGGAACGGTTGGACGTAGTGACTAAGTTAGCCGAACGGTATGTATTAGTACATGGGGAAGCCGGCGAAGCCTGTCCCAATAGCGCTAAAGGTTCGGATAACTCTGATAAGAAGAAGAAGAAAGGCACTCAACAGAAGAAGGTAGATTCTCCGGGGAAAAGTCCAGAGAAGACGCAGTCTGGGAGCAAGAGCCCACCTACATCTCCCCCTAAAAGGAGATGGCATGAGAAATGGTGCAAGAAGTGCAAGTCGCCCACTCACAATACGAGGGACTGCACTGAAAACGTGAAGAGCTCCCACTTCGCGGCCTGTCTAGTGGAACCAAAGGGGGTTTCCACCGAAAAGGTCAAGGTCGCCGAAGATACTCTGGACCCGGAAAGACCATCGGTGGTAGAGTTGATCGAAGTGAACGGTCAACAAGCTGAATGCTTATATGACACAGGACTGGATTGTGAGGCAGTCATAGCTGCCTATCTAGTCAAGCCAGAACAGCTCACAGGGGATAAAATCGAGATACAACCGGCGATGAAGAGTGCTGTGGCTATGACTTTGCCGATCGCCCAGGTGGAGATCAGGTCAAGGTACGTCACGGGCACGATTCAAGCAGCCGTGTTATCCGATCCCCTCTTTCCCGTAATCCTGGGGTCCCGATATGTATTCCTAGGGAGGCCGAAGGAGCCCATCCGCATAGGCGACCTACAGACGCGGTCCCAACGGGAAAATGAAGAGGCGGACGCAATAATCTCTGAACCCCTGCCGGGGGAATTGCGCACTGCCCAGGGCGAGGACACGACTTTGCGTTCTTGCTATAAGAAGCTACCGAGAAGTGCTGACCCACCGAAACGGGGTCAGTACTATATGAAGAATCGGCTGCTCTACCGGAGAGCAGGAGGGGGAAAGAAACTGCACGGGCAGTTGGTGGTCCCGAAGGACTCCCGACCCCAAATTCTTCATATGGGGCACACCATGTCCGAAAAGGGACATATGGGTGTCGGTGCGACGCTTCAACGGATATCCTGCCATTATTACTGGCCAGGAATGACCGGCGATGTACGCCGGTGGGTTAAGTCTTGCCCAGTGTGCCAAAAGACAACACCCAAGAACTGGACTAAGAATAGATTATCTCTTCAGGTGGGAGACGGAGTATTAGTGTGGGGTCCAACGGACACCAATATACTCGAGGTAGGATGGCAAGGACCTTTTCCCGTTGAAAGGGTAGTGTCCAAGTCTAACTACGAGATCCGGATCCGAGGAAAAGGGAAAATTTTCCATGTGAATCTCCTCCAGGAATGGGAGAAGAGATCCGGTGAGGAGTCTCCGCACCTGATGGCGATGGCTGTAGCTGTTAAAACGGTTACGGGTCCAGACGGGGACCGAGAGAGCCCAGTACTACATAGGGAGTTCTATGGGAACGTACGGGGTAGATCGGCTTTTCTACCTGAGGATAGGGGGAAAACCACCCGTTGGAGAGAGGCCCAGAGTGACAGGGTCACTGGTAACTTAGGTCGGAAGGGATGGAGAGCGTCGGGTAGGGCGCAAGAGACCCTGGACTCCGTCCGACGATCAGTGGACCAGCCTCGCTCTCGAAAGAGATGGCTGGGGAAGCCCCAGTCCAGAGAGTTCTGGACGAAGAGACAGTCCGTCGAGGACGAAACCGTGGTTCCATGTGCGAATCGCGTATGGAGACCTAGCGGTAGAGACGACATGGTTACAGGGGGAATAGGAAGGTCCACCTGTATTGCGACCCGTCGCGTACGCGAGTCGGAGACCACTACCGACCGAACGTAACTACACGATGGTCGAGTGTCTGTCACTGTTCTAGGCTGTCCAAGAGGTCCAGCCATACTTGTATGGTGTACCATTCCCGGTACAGTCAGATCATCAACCGTTGATGTTCCTGGCAACCTCCCAAAAGTTCAACGCTCGTTTGATGCGTTGGTCTTTGTGGCTTCAGCCCTACAACTTTAATGTTGAATACATTCCCGGAAAGGAGAATGTGGGGGCTGACTTCCTGTCCAGACATCCAGTCCCGGAGAAAGAGGCTGAGTCCACTCGGACCGAACCTCCGGCGGATAAGAGTCGACTCGGTCAACTCTCTTAAGAGAGGGCCTATGTCACGAGATAGAAGCCATAGATTCGACCTTGTGGTATAAGGCAGACAACCCTACTATTGCCCGACCCGGTTCTCTTGGAAAATTACCGCCCTTTGGCTGGCGTTCTAGATGATTCTAAAAACCCAGACCAGGTGAATTTGATTCACCGGCTGACAGCGCATGGTTTTGGCGCATGCGCCGAGGATTAGGCCGGGCGGACAAAGAACAGTTTCTGGCTGTCAGGGCGCGTGGACAGACGCTTTTGTGCACAGTGTGTTTTCATTAGAGAGAGCTGGGGCGACAGATGTCTCAAGATGGTTAAAGAAATCCGACGTTTAGTCCTGCCGAGTTACAGCTACTCCAGTATGAAACTGTGTTCAGCAATCTGAAGGTACGTGTACCCTTTAGTTTATTTAACTTTGGTACTCAGTGATCCGATAGTGCTAGGCGGTGTGTACTAACCGTGGCGCGGGAAAGTGGGGCATGTGGGAACAGACTACTGGCGTTGCCTGAAGGCAAAACCTGTTGAAGCGTTTATTTGCTAGCAGTGTAATACAGGGATATTTATTGTGTTAGCGGCGCTGGGGTTATTCACAGCTACTGTAGGTTGGGTTAAATTGGTTCAGGACAACGAGAGCTTTAATTTGAGTTCCCACATGAACCAGCTTCCTGAAATCGAACGTCGTCGATGCGGAATGACGTCACAAGGAGGAAAGCGGAAGTTGTGTAGGACGTCGCCTATACTAGGGCATGTGCGGGCTCAATCGACGCAGCTCGGCGAGGCGATTGTAGTGCGAAGATATATAGAACTCTCGGAGCTCGTTTCAAGGTCGTGACTTGAGTCGAAAGTCTTTGTCACTTGGTGGGCGACCACTGGCTTCTTTTCTTGGCTTTCCTCTCATCTGTCTTATAGATAGTGTCCCTCAATGGACTGCCAGCTTAATATATAGTGGATTCCGGAGAGGGGGACAATGTGGGAGAATTGGCCTACGGGACAGGGCTGTCCGATAAGGGCAGTGACACCGTTCTAAATGCTCCGGCCCTTGAGGAGGGAGGGAGAGAACGGGGTGTGGATCTCTGCTACATGGAGAATTATTAAGACCATGTATATACTATTGGATTTAGATTTTGTAACAGAGGCACGGTACTATATCTGCGCTGGCTGGTAATAGGGACCTGAACCAGGGAGATTGGCGTGACCCAGGAAGGGGTCCAGATGCTCATCACCGGCCCTACTTCAGGGCCATTCTGCCTACCATTACTAATGATTCACTAACCCTATATGTCATGTAGAAGTTTTGCAGAGTAGGCCGACACCTCAGTGACGAGTGACCAGCCACCTTGGCACAAGCTATACTCCAGTCCGGGGAAGATAAAGCGGGACTTAGCAGCCTGTCAGGTCCTGGACCCCGTTCTTCACTGGCACCTGTGAGCAGCATATGAAGGGACTGTGACTCTCCTGTGAAGAGTCCATGTAGCTGAGGAAGGTGGTGAGAGTGAACTCGCTCAGGGTAAGCTTGGTTCTAGATACTTTCACTGAGTGTTGTCTTCCGCAGGTCTACCTTCGTGAGTGAAGTCTTATCAGATGGTGACGGGTCCAGTGAGTGAGACCAGGCAAGTGTGATTAGCGGACCAAGAACCCTACGATGAATCCTACCATGTATGTGTCACCCGAGTTTACTACACAAGAGGTTGAGTCCGACTAACCCTTGGCCGTCGTCAATACCAAGTATGTTTACTATGTCTATGATATCTGCAGACCGACTACACTCACGGCAAGTACCTTTATGGAGTGATTGTGCCTTGTATCAGAACTATCGACAGATCCACTACCAGCTAGAACCAGAGTGTATTGACTTTGAGTGCCAGGCCAGTTTGGCCTATGAATCCGCTGGAGTCTAGAGACTGTATCTCCAGCATCAACATTTCCCCTCATCATCTGAGAAGTTGCTCTCATATTTATGACCAGCTTTTGAACTTTATCAGAGAGGGCAACTCCGTGTTCATATTGTGGCCTCCGGCCAGATCTTGAACATTTTGTCATCTGTGTGGAACACGCATTTGGAGCATCACGGAGTAGGTTTTCCGGAACTAGTCCAGGTCGACCAACTATTATCCTTTCATCTGGGCGAAGACGAGAGCTGGATGGAAGACTATACAACCCTGGTGAGATCTAGTAACAGGATGACCTGTGGCGTCTACTCGAAGCCTTTCCAGTGATGACTGCTCCACCCTTAAGCTACGCCCAGGCTTGCTGTCTGGACTGTTCTATCGGTTAATAGGTCTATCTCATCATCATCATCCCCACCATCATCACCCTCATTTGTACAATACACATTTTTGTTTCCATATAGATGCCAGAGTTGAGTGTTGAGTCATGCAGTCAGGACGATGTGTGGGTAGGGTAATATCCCTTGGTTAACTGCAGTGAGATAGGTATTCAGAGACCGGTGGGGTAACGTAGACTGAGGTTCCCTAGTCCCAGGCAGATCACTTCCCGTTAGTAAGGTGTGACACCAGTTTCCCCTCACCCCAAGGAATGGTGTGACACTAGGAACAGCTCTGACTACCTAGTTTCCGAATGCCGCTCTTGTTCGGAACAGCTCTGACTAGGTAGTTTTCCGAATGTCCGCCGTGCCTGGAACAGCTCTGATGGGTACAGGGACAAGCACATGTCCGAAAACTCGCTTAGTGGAAACCAACCGCAGAGCTGACTGGTTTGTGCAGGAACGGCCCAGGGCGAGCGAAATGCCCAATATATTGAAGTGAGGAATTAAAACAGCCATGAACAGGACGTGACGATTCCCTCGGTAAACACAGCACCAGAGCGTTATGTGCCGGCTCTGCAATTATGGAAGCCACCCAGGATGGCGGAAAATGCTATGGACTGTCCCTGCCTTCACTTGAGGGATGACCGTGTAGTCTTCGACTGTTCCAACTTGACCAGCTGAGATGTGGACGGTACCACAAAAGTGAGAGTCTCCCAGGATTGCTAACCTGGTCAAAAATGCACGCTAAAAGTCGGATGTGTTGGCCTGAGGGTTTCGACCCAAGGGTGCCTAACCAGACACACCGCAATCACATCTGAAAAAATCACTCCGGATGAACGCAAAGAAGAAGAAGTATCTGGCCATTGAAATAGCACCATAAGTTTCAGAGATGTGCATTAGCTACGCCTATGTCAAATGATAAACACGCTGGATCACAATGTTGGATAATGCTAAAGAATCCCTAGACGCCTTGAAAATGTGGCTTCGTAGAGGAATGCTGAAAATCCACTGGACAGCCAAAATGACAAAATGGACATTTTGAGGAAGGCTAAATTGCAAAGAAAACTTATCACAAACATCAGAAAGATACAGTCATCGTGGTTTGGCCACATTATCAGAAGGCAAACACTGTAACAAACGGAAAGATTTGTGGAAAGAGAGATAGTGGAAGATAGGGTGAGTCTTGTGGCTGGGTACGGACAGGAATCAACACATGAATTGACCCTTGCCGTCGGAGAAACATGCCGTCGGATTTGTGGAGAAACTTATGCACACTAGCCGGCAAGGCACTAGATGATATTGGTAGTATATTACGGTATTCAAGGGAGATATATAATTGTTCGGTTGCTTTGTATAATAAGTAATACACATAAATCCCAATATATTATTTATTATCGTTACATTACACTGCACGCTAATGATATGACTATACTTCCCCTATACGTCACATCTGGGATGTGTGTTGATTTGGCGTGAATGAGCTAAGAACAAAACTTATGTGATGTGACAGGTTGGCTGATTTGCTAGCAAAGCTGCGCTAAACTAGGCACGAGCTACTGTATTAGTTTGGTCGTGAATGACCTAAAAACTGCCCGGTCAATATTTTCCTGGTCCGGACTTGCTCTGTGCTTATTCGCATATGGGTGCGTGTAACGATTACAAGTAATTTGAAGATGGCTCTTGTTTACTGTATATGTAACGATTCTCCCTTGTTTGTTTTTCCCCTTTTCCTCAAGGATGGCATTTTGATGATTCAGCAAATCGGGCGTGCGAAACGCAGTTAGACATGTCACGAATATTCAGGCTATTCTCCACAACTGACAATGTGTCAAAAGTGAGATATAGTGTTATATACAAGCATGGCCACAACTGTCAACATGCAGTTAAACGAGATCAGACGGAACTAATCGCATAAACCGGCATTCTATTTTTAGTAAAACCAGTTTCACATGCCAATCTCACTCTACGTGTACGTGTAACTAAGTGGACAAACAATGGAATCAATAACTGGCAGAGAGCACAAGAGGTCACGTGACACTGAAGTCATGAATACTTACATAAGGAACGGTCCGCCCGTGGACTTACTGGCGGGCTTAAGCTCATCTGAAATAAACAAAGATGCTTGGATTACTAAATTACTAGTCATGTATTTATTGTGCTGATAATTATGTCAATAAGAATTTCCAGGGGGAGGGGAGAGAGAGAGAGAGAGAGAGAGAGAGAGAGAGAGAGAGAGAGAGAGAGAGAGAGAGAGAGAGAGAGAGAGAGAGAGAGAGAGAGAGAGAGAGAGAGAGAGAGAGAAGGAGAGAGAGGGGGAAGAAGAAGAAGAAGAAGAAGAAGAAGAAGAAGAAGAAGAAGAAGAAGAAGAAGAAGAAGAAGAAGAAGAAGAAGAAGAAGAAGAAGAAGAAGAAAAAGGAGAGAGAGAGTGAGGAGTAGAGGAGACGAAAGAAGGTATAGAGAAGAAGAAAGAGGAGAAGAAAGAAAATGCGGAAGGAGAAGAAAGAGATGCGACGGAAGGAGAAGAAAGAAATGCGACGGAAAAAGAAGAAAGAGATGCGACGGAAGGACGGAAGGAGAAGAAAGACAAGAGGCAGAGATAAGAGAGAAAGACAAGGCAGAGAGAGAGAGAGAGAGAGAGAGAGAGAGAGAGAGAGAGAAGAGAGAGAGAGGAGAGAGAGAGAGAGAGAGAGAGAGAGAGAGAGTAGTAATCTACTGCACAATTTTATATCAACGCCTGGAAAGATGGCAGTATAATATGATTTGATAAAAAGCAATAAAGATATATAGCTGTGGAGAGACATGATCGCCCACTAAAACCATCCAAGCACGTGAAGACTGCAAGTAAAGAGCAAAGAATACATACTTCACATGGTAAGCTAACCGTCGTAAAGTGAGAAGTATTAACAAGTAAAGAGCAAAGAATACATGCTTCATATGGTAAGCTAACCGTCGTAAAGTGAGAAGTATTAACAAGTAAAGAGCAAAGAATACATGCTTCATATGGTAAGCTAACCGTCGTAAAGTGAGAAGTATTAACAAGTAAAGAGCAAAGAATACATGCTTCATATGGTAAGCTAACCGTCGTAACGTGAGAGTATGTTCGCAGGTGAGGACCCGCTTGGCAATTACCAGAGGGGGTAACCTGTAATCAGTAACATTAACCTCGTTTATTGGCTGTTAAGTCGTAAAATACCAGCTAAAATAAAATAAATCACGAAAAAATGTAGATCTGTGGGCGTAATCTGTTATCATTTTGTTGATGTGCAATTTTTATATTATTATTAAATAAGTAAATGGAAATTCGCACATTGGAAAGAAGTTTGTTGAAAAATGTAAAATGTTGATTTTTATTAAAATGACATGAGTAGTTTACAAATATATTTTATTAACGTTAGTTACACATCCTTTACGGACGTAGCAGTCAACCTCAGGATTTTTTTTTCTGTTCGTGATTCCTGGGCAAAGTTTACATTCAGTAGTTTGCCATTGTTTTCTGAACAACTGCTGTGTTTCGAACGCCGAATGCGAGATTACGAACAGCGTCCGAAACCCCTTCGCCACGAAGCGGACCGTTGTGCAATAGATCCCTATCACTGAAGGTTAGAAAAAGAGGTCTAGTATGTTTTAACGTTTGGCTGTGAATTCTATACTGCTCAAAAAAGAAACGCAACATTTTTGGCGTTACTTTTGTAAAATATATTCGCTGATTGGACATAAGTCAAACTATCGACTGTGTCCATCTGGTCATTAACGTCTCGTGGTTACCTGAATTGTACTCATCTCATGATTCGTGAGGTCATGAAAGAGGTCAAGGTCAAAACAACATTTTTGACAATAACTCTTGACAGGTTCATGATAATCCCGTGAAGCTTACTGAACACAAAATCTCTGACCATATTATTGAATGCATATAAAAGATTGACGCTCCTCAAATAGACTCAGTTGACAATTCAATGCGCAAGTATGGCTCATCTCACTACAGAACAACGACTCATCATCATTGGACGTTTACAGGCTGGACAGTCACAAACGAAAAGTGGCAGACCGGGCGCGCAGTGGAAGACCCAAAATCACAACTGCTGCCGAAAACCGCTTCATACAGTTGCGTCCCCTTGGGAATCGATTTGCATCTGCGTCCTCAACAGTCTAGCCAATACCAGGAGCTCGTCGAATATCAGATCAAACGGCCAGGAACCGGCTGTACGACGCTGGCATTTGGGCTAGAATACACTACAGAGGTCCTGTTCTTACGGACCAGCATCACCAGAACAATTCATGTAACCACGAGAAGTTAATGACCAGATGGACACAGTCGACAGGTTGACTGATGTCCAATCAGCGAATATCTTTTATAAAAGTAACACCAAAAATGGTGCATTTTTTTAAACAGTATAGATAATTAGCCCGGCGCCCGTGTCTTTGGGGATAGGAAACTGTTTCCCAATGTCTCGACATACCGACTCGAGGGGTGGACATCAGCCGCTGATGTCTGATTTTGTAACAGACCGCTTGGCGTTGACTGCTATGATATGAGACGTCGGCAGTTCAGATCGCAATGACAAACTTCTTAACTTCAGGATGTGTGGTGTTGGTGATCATGTTTGTCCACAGCCTTCTGGCCTGTGTGCTGCCAATCGGTTCTGGAACTGATGTTCCTCCATGCCATGATGTCAAACTGACCAGCATCTTCTCGCTTGATCTCCCTCTGCTTCTCCCCCCCCCCCCCTCACCCATTGTGTTGTCATGACATGCCCAACGAATATGGACTGTCTCTTCTGATGCCAGTAACCAATTCTATTTGTAGTTCACTTCTTTCACCATGCGCTTACAATATGCTAGGGCAGTGGTTCTCAACCTTTTTTTTTTGGTCCATGCACCCCTACACAGAATGTCATTCTCCCCCCCCCCCCCCTTTTTCGTATTTCCTCCCTATAAATCTCCCCCTGCCCCTACACAGTATACGTAAACATTGAAGCTAAATTAATAACACATACTAGAACAAGTCTAGACATCTACATAAAACATGATTTGCAGGTCTACTTGCGTTATAACATGAATTTCAGAAGATCGAGAAGTACAGAGCCGTAAAGTATGGAAGGAAAAACAATATCAAGTAATCGGTTCTTGTATTAACGCGATCATGAAATAATTTTAATCCCCCCCCCCTCCCGGAAACCCTAAAATTCCGGGGGGGGGGGGGGGGGGGGGGGTTGGAGGGATGTCCACACCGGAAAAGAACCACTGTGCTAGGGTGCATTTTATCAAAGAAGAACATCTGAAGCAATAAATCCCATCATTAGAGGTAAGAAAAAGAATTCTCGCATGACATATACGTATCAATTTTAACATTTGGCAGTGAATTTTGGAGAATTAGTCCAACGTCTGCGGCTTAGGGAATAGTGAGATTGTATTTCATAATTCCCCGAGATACCAACACGAGGTTTCGAAATTAGCCACGGAAAACCGATTCGCGGCGATTTCGATGGTAGAGTACATGTCTTACCCTAGTGCGAGGAAATGCAGCATGAAGACTAAATGTCATGGCAGCGCAGACAAGGTCCTATGCCTTATGTCGGCAACTGGTCTAGGATTGAAGATGTGACAGGCGGGCAGTTGGAGTGTTGCTTTGCTGATCCGGCAGCTTGGTTTGCTCCAGACATATTGGTGTTACCTTTCCTCTGGAGTAAACTAGGCAGGCCAGAGAGGGATCTTGCTGCATGGGCAACACACGGTCTCTACAATTTAGCCTGGGCTTTGTGCTAAAGAGAGATATAACTCCATCCCTGGTTCCCGCCATGGGTTGTATTTATTGTCTTTTTTAAGCACAATGACGACAAGGTGCCAGTAGTATTTCCTACACTAACAATTTACCAATATTCGCAAGTGGGTGGCAGGGAAAAACAAGTGCACACCGTTGGATGCACAGGCACCCGGAAGCTATAAACAGAAATAGAATCCACCTTTTACTCCGAAATGATGTTACCTCCGCAATGTGTTCATTCATTCATTCAGTAGCACGTCCTTAAAGATGCTCACTCCCATAACAACCTTCCGGAAAACCTCTCGGCCATAAGCAAGATGTCCCCCGTCCGATACACCCATCTGAAGATCATCTGCCACATCCTGTACCCATCTTCTCTATGGCCTTCCTTTTCCTCTCTTCCCGGGAATATACCACTCCAGGATTGTTCTCTCAAAACTTTTGTGGCGTTTCAAAAAAAAAAAAAAAAAAAGTGACCAAAATATTTCAATATTCTTTGTTTTATCGTCTTTAGTAGCCAACCTTCTTCAATATTCAGGTCTTGTCGTATGGGTGCATTGTTCTTTTCTGTATCCAAGATATTCTTAGAACCCGTCTATAACAATTATATTCAAAGGCATTTTATTTATTCATTATATTACAGTGGTTCTCAACCTTTTTTGGCCCGTGCCCGTCTTCACCATATTTTCAGAACGTCATCCCCCCCCCCTTCCTATCAAAAATTTGTCCCGTGCCCCCCTTCACCGTATTTTCAAAACATCACCCCCCCCCCTTTCATATTTCCTATCTAAAAATCCCCGCACCCCTACACAGTATTCGTAAAAATGGAAGGTAAATGTAATAGCATATACTAAAACAAGTCTAGACATCCACATAAAACATGATTCGTGGGTCTACTTACTTTATAAAATAAATTTTAGAAGGATGAGACATACATAACTGTAAAGTATGAAGGGAAAAACAATATCAAGTAATCGGTTCTTGTATTAACGAGATCTTGAAATGGTCTTCATCCCCCCCCCCCGGAAACCCTAAAATTTCCCGGGGGGGGGGGGAATTCCCCACCGGGTGAGAAGCACTGTTGTATTGCATCATGTCTTCTATAGCTAGCGAATGCACATACAGTCATCCCTAATGTTAGCAACCAATCAATATCTGTCAATAATACATGACGTCATGCATTTGACATCGTCACATGACTTCATGGTTCAGAAGATTGTGCCCACACAAAACCGACAATGTGTGTGTGTGTGTGTGTGTGTGTAAATTGTGGATTGTACAACAACTACTTGACCGTTAGTTGCAACGGTTAGCTATTTGTGGTTAACTATTTATAGATGTCATGACTGTACTTGTCTTTGTACAACACAACAATCGTGTAGATTTTCAGGGTATGTCGTGAGGTGTGCATGTTGCTGGTTATTTAGGTCAGTGTGTCTATTAGTTGAATAACAAACACACGGGGTGCATGTATATGTGTGTGTGCAGTGTCCGACGACTGGGTCTAAAAGTACTGATTGGAAATAAAAAGAGGTGTGTGTAACTCCTGCCAAAAAGTGAGATATACTAACCACAGGGACAGTGTACATACCTTGCAACCAACTCCACAATGGTGAACATAAATCACAGGGGGGAATTTTAAAACAAATAATAAAATAAAAACAAGTATACTACGACACAACGAACGACGTTTCGATTATACTAATCTTCATCGGGGCAACACAAACAGATCTAAAGAAAAACATGAAATTAGACAATTAAATAATATTTAAAAAATAAAAAAACAATTCCTTCGTTGACAGGAAGGCGGCGGAGAAGTTCTGTTCAGTAGTATAACGGAAATGTCGTTGGTTGTTTCGTTGTAAAATTATTTGTATTTTATTATAATTGTGGATTTTCCCACTGTGATTTATATTTACCATAGTGGAGTTTGTTGTAAAGTATGTACACTGTATCCTTGTTTAGTATCTCTCACGTTTTCGCAGGAGTTACACATACGAAGGAACGTTAATAAGTAAGTCACAAATGGCTGTAGAAAAATAACTACACATGATAACAACTTAAAACCAGTTTATTTTTATACATACATTGTCCCTTTATTTCTCAACATCATTTCCACTAACATTGATGCACTCATTCCATCGTTTTATCAGTCCTCCCTAACCAGCTGCACAAAACTGCGTGCTCTGTTTTCTAAACCACGTTTTCACTTCACATTTAACTTCGGCGTCACTCGCGAAATATCTCTCGCCAAGGTGGATTTTCAGTGGACTTAGCCCCTAGCGATTTCCCATAAAGCGGTGCATAGCTGGGTAGAAAAAGTTACAACGGCGAGTCAATTAGTAAGTCACACAGTTCTGTGGGATGGCAGGTAAATGAAAACAAAGCACACAGTTCTAAGCCGCCGGTTTGGGAGGACTGATAAAACGATGGGATAAGTGCATCAATGTTGGTGGAAATGATGTTGAGAAATAAAGGGACAATGTATGTATAAAAATAAACTGTTTTCAAGTTGTTACTATAGTTAGTTATTTTTCTACAGCCATTTGCGACTTACTTATTAACTTATCCTCGTACCTAACTGTTTCTATTTCTTATTGTTACACCCTGGCAGCCGTTACTTCATATATCTACATATACTGGTTAAGGCAAAGCTACTAAAAGGCTATTATTAACATTTTAAACATATTGTCTCATGTTTAAGTGGGTGCGATTTATTAGGACCCCACAGGGCCCACTTACCATCAGGCAAACTAACACCCCGACCAGCCCGCTACTGCTACATTGTTTATGGAAATGTAAATACACAACAACATGGACTCTAGGTCCCGTTTCTAACATTTCTTCTATTCAAATGCTAGGGCCCGTAGAGCAGTGGCCAGCACACTTGTCTGCCAGCCTAGTGGTTTGTTCGTATCTCCATGTTTAAAAACAAACTGACCTAGATTCTCAGGCGACTCAGCCTACAACGGATACCTGGAAATGTTACGGGAGGCAAGGGTGGTCGGTGAGACAATGACCACGTCGAGCGCTGATTGGTCGATACAATTATGCCAGTACCACATACCCAGCATGCCTCACAGCGCGGACACGAGTCTGTGACCGTATTTTACTATTTAAATGACCATACAAACAAAATGGGTTATCCTAACTGCACCCGGACAAGTCCATAAGTGATCAGATCTCCCCAGAGTGTCCCCAAGTGTGGGACAGATAATTACACCATTGTCAAGAGAGACGCAAGACTACAAATGGAAGGGTCGGAAATCTCCATTGCCAAAGGAGACGCAAGGCAACAAATGGATGGGTCGGAAATCTCCATTGTCAAGGGAGACGCAAGGCAACAAATGGATGGGGCGGAAATCTCCATTGTCAAGGGAGACGGAAGACAACAAATTGATGGGTCGGAAGTCTCCATTGTCAAGGAGAGACGCAAAATAACAAATGTATGGGTCTGTAATCTCCATTGCCAAGGGAGACGCAAGACAATAAATGGATGGGTCGGAGATCTCTATTGCCAAGACAGACGCAAGACAACAAATGAATGGGTCGGAAATTTCCATAGTCAAGGGAGACGCGTGGCGAACAGGGAATATTAAAGAAACGTGTGCATCAACATTCTTGTGTGGTGTAACGGACACTGATGTGAGACGTGCAGTCGGAAAACAATAATCTTTCAAGGCCGCAAAAACAACAGACTAATCAGCGCAGAACTGAGGTGATCAATCACTGTATACAAGTGGTGACCTTGACCTTTAGGCGGAAATCTGAGCACACTTTGGACTTGTCCTAAGTGCGATAGTGATGATCCTTCCTAATCGCTATGGTGTTGAGAAAGCATTCGTTGTCGTCATCATCATCAACATGCGCATGTCGATCAGCGTGAGCGGTCAAGGTTCGTCATCTCGCACGATCACAGTCTTCAATCATATCTCTGTATTTTCTTCTTCTTCTTCTTCGTTCATAATATCTCTGTATTTTGATTACGTTATATCATCACCAGGCTTGAATCAGATGTCTGTATTTGAATTACGTTATATCACTATCAGTCTTGAATCAGATGTATGTATTTGAATTGCGTTATATCACCATCAGTCTTGAATCAAATGTCTGTATTTGAATTACGTTATATCATCACCAGTCTTGCTTGCTTGCTTGCTGCTTGCTTGTGTTCGCTGGCTGTAAACTCCAGCGCGAAATCCTGTATGTCGGATGAAGACATCCTGTTCCAACATCAGTGTGATGTCATACCGGATCTGATGTTTGCGTGAGTATCCGTTGTCCCATGTCTGGCTTATTGGTGTGCAGACTGGTGGTTCTTCGCCATGCAGGCAGATACTCTTCGACTTCGGAAGAATAAGCGATCCTACTACGTTAGCCAGGACCCCGAAGGAACCTGTTGCCCAGGACGCACGACTAGGACGTGTTAGTAGGTCTTGGCCAATATAGAACCTGGCCCTGGTGCCTAGGAAACACCTCTGCATCCCATCACCAGTCTTGAATCAAATCTCTTTATACCGAGGTATTTATCTCTCTGCCTTCCTCTTTGCTCTTTTCCCATCAATCTTGCCACTTGCCATGTTTTCTAGTTTATACCTCCCATTTATACTCAATACCATCCTGATTGCCTACATCTAGTTTCTCTAATGAATTCACGGTTGTTATCTGTTTCCTGTAGAGTATCTCACTCGTTGTTCTGTCCGTTCATGAAAGCATTACAACAACAAAAGTTAGTTGCATATCCTTTACAGGACGTAGTAATCAATTTCATAATTTTTTGGCTCTCTGGGATTCCTGGGCAAGTTTACGTTCAGCAGTTTGCCAATGCTTTCTGACTGGCCGACACCCGTACCATTTAATTAAAAAAACCAACGCATGGCGGTCTGTTGCCAAATCGCCCGCAGCTGTGTTTCGAACGCGGATAACGATCTGCGCTCGTAAACCCTCGGTGGCGGAGTCGATAAGAAAGCATAAGATCTGTTATAAATATTCCAGAGTTCCACATAGAGACAAAGGCATACAAGTTCTTACACAGACACTGGCTGTACTCACCTGAGTGTGCAGAGGTCTTCTCGGTGACTTTGGCTTGGAGTCGGAGTTTGAGCGAGCTCTAAACTTGCTCATAAAACTATCCTTATTGCCAGAAGGTCCGGACTTGTGCCTAGCCCGTGCATCCTCAGATACAAAGAGCATCTGTCCTTCTAGAATCTGACTCATGGGAGTGATGGCTTCCTGGGAGCTGATGAGCGACTTGTGGTTTGATTGCGATGAGAGAACAGACTCATCCAGAGAGTGATCCGTTGGCATTCCTGGCTTCTTCAAAGGCCGCTTCAAGCCGGAAACATCCGATTTAGAACGAGGCCGGAACTGCTCAAAGAACCCTTTCTTCTTGTCCTTGTCTTTATCTTTATCCTTTTTCTCCTCTCGCTCGGCAGACTTGTTCCTGCTTTTGGATTTGCTGCTGAGGAGGTTCTTGAGAGCAGATGCGCCCGAAGAAGATCGAGGGCGACCATATTCATTTGAGTCTGTCATGGTGTCCTCTACGTCAGAGTCAATCAAGGGCATGGCAAAAGCACTCAGGTCCTGCAACAAAACATTCATATTATTAGATCACTGATAACGGGGTCATAAACTTACCGGTAACGGGGTCATGAACTTACCGGTAACGGGGTCATGAACTTATGGGTAATGGGTTTGTGAACTTAATAGATAACGGTTTATGAACTTATGGATAACTGGTGCATTGGCTCGCTCAACAGCAGACACGTGACTTCGCTTACTGATTTTTTTGTTGGCGTTCGCACACTTTCAACTCAATAGTCCATACGCTGCTAACACGTTTAGTGCACGGGACTTATTTGTGTGTGCTGGTTAGTTTTTCCTATTACAAGTGTCCCTCACCATCAAGCGAACCCACACCGACTTCTGAAGTACTTGTAATTTACGTCCCAAGTCAAGGGATCAACATTTTAGACCAACTAACCGGTGTAGGGGTTGAACCCGCTACCTCGGCATCAGCACACCGGAAGTTTAAGAGCAAGCGCCATGCTGACCTCCGTGTTTACTGATGTCCTGTTTTTTTTGTGTCCGTCCGCTTTGAAGTCGGACGTAGTCCACACACATACTGCTACTACCAGTAAACGCACAAGACTGATTTTGTGTCAGGATTAACTTTCCCCTATTACCAGTGTCCCTCGCCATCAGGCAAGCCCTTCTCCGATTTCACAGGCACAAGTAGTAATGTACGTACCAAGTCAGTAGACAACAAGTCAGCATTTAAGTCCAAAACTGACCGGCGTGCAGAGCGAACCTGCAACACCGCGGGCAGAGGATAATGTTTCAGTGCGTTATACCTCTCAGCCACCCCACTCCTTGATGACTCCTGAAGTGGTATCCTTTTATTAACGCCTTTTCTTGGTACCATT
Source organism: Cepaea nemoralis (assembly GCA_014155875.1). NCBI lineage: Eukaryota > Metazoa > Mollusca > Gastropoda > Stylommatophora > Helicidae > Cepaea > Cepaea nemoralis. The sequence continues at coordinate 78,206 of JACEFZ010019705.1, forward strand.
GTTGCATTAGTCTAATTAATGCTTAGTGTTACGTTAACTTATTATGTCTCCTTAAACCCCCACAGTTATACGAGGGGAATTCAAATCAAAACCTTTAACGTGTGCTAGACATTACAATAACCGTGTCATTGTCTTGTAACCTGTCAATATTGTTAAGTATGTCAATAGTGTTAAGCACGTGACATCACGATGCAGACGAACATGGTGACGTTATAAGGACTGTTTAAAGATGGCCGCCCTACTTTTGACATGCGCCAAAGAGGAGCCCCGTTCTGTTCTCCGGTTGTTGTTTTTTTTTTAATCAGTGAAGAGGTGAAACCTGTAGACATTCATCAGTGAATGATGGTCCAGTATGGTGAAGAATGCCTGTCAATGCAGCAAGTGTATTAGTGCATTGGGAAGTTTCAAAATTTTTCGGTCCGATAAAGAGTTACAGCAGGTGGTGCATGAGTGGTTACACACGCGACCAAAAGCATGTGTTTTTCTACAGGAATTCAAGCACTTTATCTGCGCTGGAGGACTTGCATTAACCGCAGTAGTGATTACATGGAAAAATGATTCATTTGTTCTGTACTCTCTCTCTCTCTCTCTCTCTCTCTCTCTCTCTCTCTCTCTCTCTCTCTCTCTCTCTCTCTCTCTCTCTCCCACACACACACATACACACACTTACGGTTTTTATTTGAAGCCCCGACGTACTAACAACGGTGTACAACCATACGCTCGTGTGTGTGTGTGTGTGTGTGTGTGTGTGTGTGTGTGGCTAGAGGAGTGTGGTATGGTATGATTTAGTTGGCGATGCCTAAGGCATAAGATACCCGCCTCTAGCCCAAGGATGACGTATCATCTTACCCTTCTGTTCAAGGACACTGTTTTTAACCAGAAAAGCCAAAATGATGTAGATAGCTAGCTCACTCACTCACTCACATACACACACACTCTTTATTTTCTCCTCTCATTGGAATGGTTGGCGGGCGGGTTGTGGGTCCCGTGAAAGACTTTAAATTCATCTGTTCAGTCCAATGTAACGACGTTCAGGTTATCTAGGCCATGAAATGGGGCTCCATCTACCTAAATGAGGTACAACCCAATAGAAAGGAGGAACTGCTACAAATCTCTCCATCCCTTCTCCACGCCCAGAAATTAGCGGCGTTATGCCAGACCAGTACTGACACTTCCCATCCCCGGAGATATATTATTATATTAAGATGTAACCACCCATGATTTTGCACAGACCACGCAGCCTGGCTGGGGTTGTTGTGTTTCCTCAACATGTGTTAAGATATTTCATTGCCAACAAACTTAAACACAAAGCTCGGACTTTAGTTGTTACTCTGTCAGCAGATTAACTCAATATTCCACAATGTGGTATTCTGCACAGTTAAATTGCATGTCCTTTACAGGACGTCGTAAACTCCATATTTTGGCTGTTTGTGATTTCTTTGCAAGATTACGTTCAGTAGTTTCCCATTGCTTTCTGAACGACCAGCACTCAAACCATTTTATAGAAAATCCAACGCAAAGCGGTCTACTGCCAAATCGCCCGCAGCTGTGCGGTATGCGGGATTACTAACTGCGCCTGTACCCCCTTCGCCGCAGAGCTGGTCTGCACAGTACAAAAAGATCAATAGGCAAGGGGATCTGTTTCATTGCACCGGGTTTTGTCCCATATGGCGCAGTCTCTTTCCGCAGGGCGGCCTATCTAAAGCGTCGCACAATGCACGAAATCCGTAGGTCCAGCGACGACCCCCAGGAGTTTCAGAGAACATTGTACCCGTGAACCGAACGATGTAGCCCGGAATCGAACCCACAATCTTTGCAGCAATCGTCGTAACCACTTCGTCACGGACACCACCCCCTTCTGCACAGAAGAGCAGACACCTGGCCTTCACGTGAGCGCGGCTGTAGCACATCTAGAATAGACGGTGCGTGTGCTCAAGAATCAGCGGACGTTTGGAAAACACAAAGAGTAGGTCCAAAAGGACTGTAGCAAAACTTAACATTAAATCTACCTATAATATACGATTAACACGCTAGAATATACATTTACTGTCCTAGAATATACGTTTAAATTCCAAGAATATATGTTTACAGCAACCTCGGTACCAAAAATAAGAGGTCGCAGACACCCGAATCTAGTGTAAAAGAGAAACACAACACCCCGGGAATGTAACGCAGTCAACAAATGCCTGAAGAAGTCGGATGTGTCGGCCGAAAGGTGCAAATATCACAGCCCTGCTGTAAACAGGTAGAGCGCTATTACGTCTAAAACAACATTCCGGCCCACGCAGCAGAAGTAGAAACACAAAACCACACGTGTTTTCTTCAACGAATAAAGGAGGCGAACAAAAGTGACTCATAGTAATGAATTGTGTGTTAAAGTCAATATGAAATGGAAACAAATAGGTATTTTAAAGTTAAAGCCAGCTGCATGTTGTGTACAGTACTTCGCAATCAACCCTAACATTTTTGCCTGTTTGTGATAGACAGTTTTACGTTTAGAAGTTTGCCACTGGTGTTTGAATGACTGACGCTCATACCATTGTGAAAAGCAACGCAAGGGGGGTCTTCTTTCACATCGCCTGCGGCTGGTTGTGACATCGCGTGCGACTGGTTGTGACATCGCCTGCGACTGGTTGTGACATCGCCTGCGGCTGGTTGTGAAGCCGGTTTTCGGGACCGTGACAATGTCTTCACTGTCCCTAAGCCACAAAACGTAGGCTAAATATGTGTAGTCGCTGTTATTTAGTATATGTTGAGTTAGTCTGCAGACAATAAGTTTAAGTCTTCTTCCTTCTTCCATATTCTTCTTTTTGTTGTTGTTGTTGTTGTTGTTCTTCTTCTTCTTCCTCCTCCTCTTCTTCTTCTTCTTCCCTCTATTCCCCAATTTGCCCTAAAGCAAACCACGCCATTGGGGTATAGGACCTCAACCAAGCGTCCTATCTGTGCTATATTCTGCAGCTCCCATCATGTCCTCCCTCCATGTCCTCCCAATATTAATCATCTCTTCCTGTAATTATCTCCTCCGTGCGTAATCTCTTCCTCCCGTTGTTTCGCTTGCCTTGTGGATTCCAGACAAGGGAGTGTCTAATTATATTGTCCCCATGTTCTCTCTGTATGTGTGCTCCCCATGGCAGTAGCGAATGTGTTATATTAGTATCACTTTCAAGAATGTTGTATGATGATAAGGTCATGTTCACGCAGTGATGTAAAAATAGCATGACGAACTATTTAAGACAAGTAAACACAGCAGTTACAAGACTGTTCGGCGGATGACTTGCCGTTACCATGACAACACTGGGCTGAACTTACTTGAGAAACTGGCGTTCTGGTATTGTCCGGAGCCAGGCATGAGCGACAGAAATTTCTCAAGCTGAGGCACATGGTGACCACGTGACAGGAAATCGCAACATACTGGATCACCGGGGCCACAAACCTACGCCCCATCTGGGAGCCTTCGGGGATATATAATGCATGGTGTCCTAGTGTCCTACAGTCACAGGTCCTCTCTCGAAGGTCACAGCACATTATCACATATATAATGTATTCGATGTATCAGACACATCAAAGACGCCATAACAACAATGCTTGAGCAATGCCTACTTCGTGTGTTTGAATTGTTCACTCGCTTAGAGTCAATATTCCTGTCGTTATAAGGCACAGTAGTCGAATATGCTGCGTAAACTAACGAGCACAAATTAAGGCACACACACGAAGAAAACCGGAGAAGGGCAGATTTGCTATTACGCTCTAGTTATTGAACACAATCGTTATTACTGGTAATGTGGTGGTTGCTGCAAAATGGCACAACAACATATATCGATTTCAAAACAATGTTTTCGCGAAGTGAATTTGAATAATGAAGTCACAAACGATAGATGCATGATTTATTGCCTGGCATATTTCGCCGCAACTCGTCAGGTACATACTGCAGAAATAACACGACATAGAGTAAAGCTAGAAGATAAATCCATCAAGCTGAACCTTCTACGTCATCGACTGGACGGCAGGCACACTTAGAAACCAGTCACGTGATTGATTGAGGCCATGCGTTCGGCGTGTTGTTTAACACACAAAATGGTCGCATGTTAAAGCTGGCAGAGGCAATTGCCATTCATTTACAGAAACCAACCGTGTGCAAATAGAAAGACATGATTGCCAGTTTAAAATTACCATGATAGACGATTCAAATTACTGTGTGAATATGTGTGTTGTATATTTCACTTGAAGGATTTATCTTACTGCTTTAGTTTGTGTAGTGAGATTTCTGCAGGTTATATCCAATTGGTTATATGAAACTTTTTTTCACGTAAACATTAAATTGTTTCCTTAATTCCCTTAAGCGACAATCTTTCTTCAATGTTGGTCATAGACTAGACCCTGCTTCTGTGTCCCATGTGTTTAGTTGGTCCTTGGGTAAAACAGATTTGTACATCTGCATTGCTATAAACATATCCACGTACGAATTTTTCTCATGATATACTCATAAGCAAAGTCGTGCAAAGTGCCTACAATAATAATAATAATAATAATAATAATAATAATAATAATAATAATAATAATAATAATGAAACAGGAGAAACAAAGACATGACTATGGTGATCGTGGGAGATGGTAAACCATAACCACCCACTTTTATCGGCATGGCACATCATAATTATAAGTTTTTATTACTCTATATATTGAGTCTTAGCAAACAATCAGTAATGCTTTAAAACGAAGAAACCAAAAGATAACAAACAAAAAAGTCCAGAAACAGAAGACCATAAGGCATCGAACACCGACAGCTAACATAGGCATAGATGTGCCCGCATGAACACACGCCAACAGGGAAGAACATAACAACACTATAGCGTGTTAAAGACGCAATGAGTGGCCAGAACTAGTCACAGAAATAAGAAAACGAAGGAAGCGACAATCAACAAGATTTACGAATGCAGCCGAAATAGGCGCACTCGACAAAGTCCTAATACAACCAATAGAGACATCGATAGTTTTAGCAGACATGACCGCGTTGTACTTCTAACATTAAATGCACAATAATAGTATTACCAAACCCCCTCTGCTGTGTGTCCACCGTGACGAGGTAGAGGGGCTTGTGCGTCCCAATGACCCCAAGAGCTATGCCGACGGTAGCACAGCTACTGGTAGGGCCACCCATGTCGGACAGGTCAAGGGAGAGGGACCAGACGAAGAGACACACAAACCTGCTGCCTTGTAGGTAGACTGGGGACAGTCAAAGGCTAGGGAAAGCACCCCAAATACATGCTTGTCGAAATTGGATGTACTGAGCCACAGGCTTGACAAAGCAGTGCAACGTGAAACCTGCTGCCTTGTAGGTAGACTGGGGACAGTCAAAGGCTAGGGAAAGCATCCCGAATAAATGCTTGTCGAAATCGGATGTACTGAGCCACAGGCTTGACAAAGCAGTGCAACGTGAAACCTGCTGCCTTGTAGGTAGACTGGGGACAGTCAAAGGCTAGGGAAAGCATCCCGAATAAATGCTTGTCGAAATCGGATGTACTGAGCCACAGGCTTGACAAAGCAGTGCAACGTAACTTAATTCATGATGTCACAAATCAAAATTAATCGATATGGTGCTAATCCCGTGAAGTCCCATCAGGCGGTGATAGTGCCGGGCCCCCTGCCTCGAGGGGGTCCACCCATGACTACTGGTGGTCACCTTCCCCTGTGCTGTGGAGTCAAGGCACAGAGGAGTAGGTTAAGAGCTATTGACCAAATACCCCGGACACTCAACATACTACAGTGGAATGCCGAAGGAGTTTACAAGAAGAAAGACTCCCTAACACATCGTCTTCATAAAGATAGAATAGATGTGGCATGCATTCAAGAGACACACCTCAACGCCAATCACAAATTCTCAGTCAGAGGATATCAGGCCACACGTTTCGACCGCGAAGGACACAAAGGAGGAGTTCTAATACTTACACGAAATACAATACCTTGCAGCGAAGTATCTGTGATCTCTGACAACCAAACGGAAATTATAGGTGTTGACATAATGATAAAGGACGTGAAAATACAATCTGTATAGCCCAGCAGATAAGGACCTTACACTCTCAAACATGAAAATAACTGACACAAACTGCATTATTGTCGGAGACTTTAATAGCCGTTCAGAAAGATGGGGATACCCAGATACTGACAAAGAGGAGATGAATTGGAGGACTGGGAAATAGACTCAAATCTCCATCTACTCAACAAAGCGGATGACACACCGAGCTTCTACTCCAGAAGATGGCTTACCACTTCTACTCCAGACTTAGCTTTCTGCACAGGAGACATCCTCCACAAAATCGATCGCCATGTGCTGGACCAATTAGCAGGTAGTGACCACAGACCAATCAAGCTTGAAATGAATATGGAGTATGTTCCACAGGAGCAAAAGCCCTTGCCCCGCTGGAATTACAAACGAGCAGATTGGGACAGATTTGCCATACTAACAGACAAATATTGTGAAAACATAAATACACGATATGGCAACATAAAGCAAATGGTGGAAAGTCTAAACAGAGCGATAATACAGGCAGCCACTGAGTCCATTCCAAGAGGAGCGAGGAAAAATTACAAACCATACTGGACTGAAGAACTACAAAGTTTGGAGGACAAAGTTGAAGATGCCAGGAAGACAGCAGAGAGAGAACAAACAATTGAAGCAAACATCTCTCTCAAAGCCATCTCAGCAAAATATAAAAGAACAGTAAATCAAACAACAAGAGATTGTTGGAGGGAAAAAACAGAAAACCTGAATTTTGACAGGGATGGAAACAAACTATGGAAACTAGTGAAAGCCATGAACAATGAAGGACCTAGAAACAAACAAATAACAATTAAACAAGGAAATGCCTTGCTTACAGGCAAAAAGGCTGCAAATGCACTAATGGAACACTATGCAAATGCAAACCACATTGATATTACAACCGAACAGAAGAAAGCAATCAAGACAAACAGACACATCATAGAAATACAGAGACAGCAGCAGAATATATGATGGCAAATCTAACAATGGAAGAAATGGAACAGGCAATGAATACCCTAAAAAAGAAGAAATCACCAGGAAAGGATGGAATCACAAATGAAATGCTAATAGGACTAGGCACCAAGGCAAAGAAGAAACTACTAGCAGTCCTAAATAACAGCTGGAAGAGAGGAATAGTCCCACAGGCATGGAAGGAAGCTATACTAATACCAGTCCCAAAGAAAGGAAAAGACCTGGAAGAACCAAATGGCTATCGACCTATCAGTCTACTGAGCTGTGTAGGAAAATTAATGGAACGCATTATCAATGGCAGGCTAACATGGCATCTGGAAGAAAACAACCTCTTAACACCACACCAAGCAGGATTCAGAAAATACAGATCCACTGAAGATCAAATAACCTATATAGCTCAGGAAATAGAGGATGCCTTCCAAGAGAAAAAGCACACACTAGCAGTCTGGATAGATTTAGAAAAAGCATTTGATAAAGTATGGAAGGAAGGACTGAAAGTAAAACTGCAAAACATGCATGTTTGTGGAAAAATGTATAAATGGATCAGCCACTACCTTGAGAACAGAACTGCCAGGACAAAAGTACAAGGACAAACAAGCAAAATGATGCTGCTGGAGCAAGGTGTCCCCAAGGAGGAGTTCTTTCACCAACATTATTCCTAGCATATATAAATGACATCACAGAAAATTTTCCAGCCAGAGTACACACATCCTCCTTTGCAGATGACCTAGCCATATGGACATCTGAAGAATATATTAGTACAGCTAACAGCAGAATACAGCAAGCCTTATTAGCGCTAGAGGACTGGTCAAAATCATGGCTAGTGAAGATAAGTGAGGAGAAAACAACATGCACAGTGTTCTCCCTCTCAAATAAAACTCAGCAACCTAAGCTGGTATTGAATGGAAAAATATTGCGCCATGAAGAAAATCCAAACTATCTAGGAGTCACCTTTGATCGTCGCCTGACATGGAAGACACAGGTTGAGAAAAATCGAACAAGAGCAAGGCAGAGAATGGCAATCATGAAAAAGCTTGCTGGTACAACGTGGGGAGCAGATGAGAAAGTTCTCAAGAAGTTATATACTGGACGGGTGAGGCCAGTACTGGAATATGGCATTGCAGCTTGGGCAACAGCAGCTAAGTCAAACTTTAACAAAATAAGTAGAGTCCAAAACCAAGGAATGCGAATCATAACTGGAAGCCTGAAGACAACGCCTATTAATGAACTAGAAAAGATCACTTGTTTACAACCAATGCAGGATAGAAGAGATAGCAGAGCCCAGCAACAAGCAGAAAAATTTAGAAGATTGACAGACCACCCTATGTACAACAGATTTAATGGTTTGGAAAGGGAAGACTGAAGCGTAGCAACTTTGTAGAAACTGCAAAACGAAGGATTAGGGCAGATCCTATACTTAACATATCAACAGTCAAGCCCATACACAATGCACACAACTTCCCAGCTTGGAGACAGCAGCAACTGCCTGAGATGATAGAAAACATTCCTGGTATTGAGAAAAAGAACACTCAGCATGAAACCGAAAGAAGAGAAATAACCCTAAACTACATAAAAGAACATTACCCAAGCAGGAATTGGACCCATGCATATACAGATGGATCAGCCAAAAATTCAATAGAGAATGGAGGAGGAGGAATTCTCCTAAATTTAAAAAATGGAGTGAAAAAAACACATTCAATGGCAACTGGAAAATTTTCAAGTAACTTCAAAGCAGAGGTAGAGGCTTTGAAAACTGCAGCAGAAATGCTCCTGATGGAGGAAAATAAAGAGAAGCAAATAGCTATCTTCACAGATGCAAAGTCAGCTGTCCTCAATACTCAAGAGCAATAACAGCACAGAACTAACTGACCTAAGAGCAGCACTCCATGGTCTATGCCAGAAATCCAAAAAAGTTGTAATACAGTGGATCCCATCACATTGCAGTATACCTGGAACGAAGAGGCTGACAGACTGGCAAAAGAGGGCGGACGACTACCACAGCCTGACATAGACATAACCTATAATGAGGCAAAGAGGTTGATAAAAAGCACTTATAGAACCAAATGGGAATCTGAGCATCCAGGCCATCAGAAGGATGATGCATATTACAAACTCGACCGAAGAGAACAAGTAGCAATCTTCAGACTCCGCACAGGACATAACAGGCTGAAATACCACTTGTTCAATAAACTAAAGATAGGAGATACTGATGAATGTAATTGTAGAACTGGAAAAATGACAGCAAAACATTTGCTGCAGGATTGCCCAACGTATGCAGAACAGAGAAAGATATTTTGGCCCACACCTGCTTCATTTGAGGACAAGCTCTATGGAGATACCAACAAGCTCAAGTTGACCGCAGCTTACTTTAACTACATACAGGTTGACATTTAAAGGTGCATGAAGACCCAGAGGCATGAAATGAAATATTGCTTGATAGCAAATCCATTACGTGGAAAGTCCGAATCAAAAGCCCATTGTGTGGGCTTCATAAAAGGTGGAAAAGTGTCCTAGTGGCACGAAATGGAATATTGCTTGATAGCAAATCCATTACGTGGAAAGTCCAAATCAAAAGCCCATTGTGTGGGCTTCATAAAAGGTGGAAAAGTGTCCTAGTGGCACGAAATGGAATATTGCTTGATAGCAAATCCATTACGTGGAAAGTCCAAATCAAAAGCTCGCTGTGTGGGCTTCATAAAAGGTGGAAAAGTGTCCTAGTGGCACGAAATGGAATATTGCTTGATAGCAAATCCATTACGTGGAAAGTCCGAATCAAAAGCCCATTGTGTGGGCTTCATAAAAGGTGGAAAAGTGTCCTAGTGGCACGAAATGGAATATTGCTTGATAGCAAATCCATTACGTGGAAAGTCTGAATCAAAAGCCCATTGTGTGGGCTTCATAAAAGGTGGAAAAGTGTCCTAGTGGCATGAAATGGAATATTGCTTGGATAGCAAATCCATTACGTGGAAAGTCCGAATCGAAAGCTCACTGTGTGGATGTCATCTGCAGACTGCATACTTCTGGTTTCCGGAAGAACAGCCTATGGTGAACGGAAGGCCCAATATACGGAAGTGAGGCTAAGCAGCCATGTGCAGGACGTGACGATTCCTTGGGTGAGCCCAGTACCAGAGCGCTATGTATCGGCTCTGCAATTATGGAAGCCTCCTTGGATGGCGGGGAATGCCCATGGTCTGCCCCTGCCTTCCCTTGAGGGCTGACCAGGATCTTTGGCTGTTCTATATGGACCAGCTGGGATGGGGGATAACACCACAACAGTGAGAGTCAAACGTCCTAAGAAACCCCCGGGAAGGTTAACCCGGTCAACAAATGCCCGCAGAAGTCGGATGTGTCGGCCTAACGGCGCAAGAACGCAGCTCTGCTGTAAACAGGCACAACGCAATCACATCCGAAAAAAAACTCCGGATGAACGAAGAAGAAGAAGAAGAAGAAGTATTACCAAACACAATATACGAATGTTTTAACTTCTCGAGGATGTTATCCTTCTACTTTTCTACAACAACGATCCTTCAACTCCAGTAACAACCTTTCATCTCATAACGCAAAAAACAACGCGTGACGAGTCAGAACGCCAGCTGACCGAAAGTGACACAGTAAATTAAGTGTAAGGACAGCGGAAACAGGCGACAAGATGAAAGCCAATTAAGGAACACTTTATGTAGTAAAGCAATAGTTAAATGCTTGTATTAGTATCACTAAATGGCTGTGGGTTGACAGCTGGAAAGCGAGGCGGCGCTGGATAGATAATAACACTATAAAGACTTAGAAAAAAGAAATGGGGGTGGAGAATGAACGAAGAAACAAATGAACTTTATTTACAAAGGGTTAAGAATTGGGCACGCAGGCCCTTCGACAGAGAAAGTGGGAGAGAAAGAAAAAGATCACGATTGCTCAGAGGACGTAAACAAACACAATCAAAGATCCCATTCTTTCAAATAAAAGTGGACGCGATATATTCTGAGATCAGAATCAGACCAGGATCAGATCGATACAGCATGCAGGGCGATGCGCTACCTTCTTGATTTTCCAACCATTGAAGAGAGAATACAAGTTTGCAGGGCACGCGCCTACCTCAGAATTAACGCAAACACACAACATCCACTGCATAGTGAAATTAGGAAGGTGAAGGGCAGCAGGTTAAAAAGAGGACGGTCGTGGATGGGTCAAGCCGAAGACATTCTTCAACAGGTGTGTTCACTTGAGGACTTAGAACCTGGCGAGGAGTGGGTGCAAGTGCCAACAGACTTCTGCACATCCTTTTCAGTTTGCATCCAACTAGATAGAAAATACAGACAAGAAAATCCGGCTGCTGTTGAGGCTGAAGTACAAGCGTTGATTTTCGAGAATTTGCTAGACGGTGACGCGGTCATCTACACAGATGGGTCGGTCGTCCGACATGTGAGAAGCTCATGGGCCTTTACAGCTCGGGCCGGAGGGAGAATTGTGAAGGAGGACTCTGGTGCTTTCACTGAAACCACAAGTAGCCTGACCATGGAAGTCATGGCAGTAAGTAAAGCAATAACATGGCTCGAGACACAGACATTCACTAGGGCATGTTTCCTTAGCGACTCAATGAACATGATCAAGAGGATAGAAGAGGGGTCGATCCGAAGAGAATGGTTGCTGCCTCTGAAGCGGTCTCGGCTGGCAAAGATTAGTTTCATCTTCGTGCCAGGTCATGCGGGAGTACAAGGAAATGAGCGGGCTGACAAGCTCGCAGGTGAGGCTACTGTTTAGGGTGGACGCGCCATGGACCAGGCTGACATTCTGAATGCTCTACGAGAAGTGAGACTTTTGCGAGAACCAAGTGATGACTGTGAATCTACAACAATGGCCAGACCGCGGGAGCAGCAAATTAAAAGAGGGGTGGCCAAACAAGAACACTACGCAGGAAGCCAAAGAAGATTGATAAACCAACACAGAACTGGCGTCGTTAGCCGCAACACGCTGCGGGATTTGCTGAGGAGGGGATCCGAGCACTTATGGACTGAATGGTTCGATGTGCAACGAGGATGATCTGTCGACTAACTAACTAACTAACTAACTAACTAATTAACTAACTAACTATTCTGAGATCGTTTGAACATGATGTGAGGTCTTTTCAGAGAATGCTAGTTTCATTGCCAGCTGGTTTGTCTGTGCTATTGTACAAGGTTCGAGACCACATTGTGACGTCGCTTCCAAGCAAGCATCGCAGCATCAAATGTGGCTGTAGGCTGAATCTGGGCAGTCATCGCATTTGTATAAACATCAATATCATGTAGCAAGTATTTAGCAGAACGTGGCTTTCATCACAAATCTGCTTTCAAAGCAGACATTTTGACGATGTAAACAAATCTTCTGAAGCCTACAGAACGTAAGTCTGCTTTCTATGCAGGCGGGAAATACGAGGGTAAGTTAATAAGTCAGTCACAAATGGCTGTAGAAACATAACTAAATATGATAACAACTTGAAACCAGTTTATTTGTATACACACATTGTCCCTTTATTTCTCAACATAATTTCCACCAACATTGATGCACTTATCCCATCGTTTTATCAGTCCTTCTAAACCGGCTGCATAGAACTGCGTGCGCTGTATTTCTAAAGCACGTTTTCACTTTACATTCAACTTCGGCGTCATTCGCGAAATGTCTCCCACCAAGGTGGGTTTTCAGTGGACTTCGCAGCCCCTAGCGATTTCCCGTAAAGCGGTGCATAGTTGGGTAGAAAAAGTTATGGGGGCGAGTCAATAAGTAAGTCACTCAGTTCTGTTAGATGGCAGGTACATGAACACAAAGCACGCAGTTCTATATAGCCGGTTTGGGAGGACTGATAAAACGGTGGTTAAAAAAAAAAAGTCGCCCGTGTTTTATCTCATGTGGCTCGGTCTCTTTCCGCAGCGCGGAAAGCGTCGCACAAAGCACGAACTCCGTAGCTCTCGCGACGACCCGCAGGAGTCTCCGAAAAATTTAACTCGTGAACCGGAGGACGCGGCTCTGAATCGAACCCACAACCTTCGGGGTCCAAGTTAAACGGCTTGACCACTTCGCCACGAAGCCTCATGGTGGTATAAGTGCATCAATGTTGGTGGAAATTATGTTGCGAAATAAAGAGACTATGTATGTATAAAACTAAACTGGTTTCAAGTTGTTATCATAGCTAGTTATTTTTCTACAGCCATTTGTGACTTACTTGTTAATTTACTCTCGTAACGATATCTTAAACCAACTGTGTGTTGTGTTATGGCGCAAAATACAGTGACTACGTCTGTCAGCTTTACGTGTTTCCATTCAACGATGTGTTTCTGACAGTCGCATTCCTAACTCAAACAACAGAAGATCCATAGTTTTAATATCGTCAATTGTAAATTACTTTCTTAATCGCGTCTGATAGAACTTTCAACAATTAACGGCACAGAATCAGATACACAGAACTGTCACTAGAAACAATAGGTTGGCACATCCGGATGTAGGAAGCGCGAGCATTACAGATTAAACTGCCAAAGCTACACATGTTGTCAGTGATCGGCAACATGGTCAATCGAAGGTTGCGTCATCTCAACACGTTCTGTTGTCTCTCTTGTTATTATCTCCAACCAACGTGTTTCCAAAACCATTTTATCTGTTGTCAGCAGCTTAACGCACACAACATTTACAGGCATTCGTTTGTCTATATGGGGAAGATATTGATTTCCGGTGGGCACGCGATGGCTGTGCTATTATTTATCAATCTATAGCATTGTAAGTGAAAGACTGACACCGTGCAAATAAATGAGCATATCTCGTTCTTTGAAACCCTTCCAACTGATATTGGCGATCATGTGTCTCCATAAATCTGGTCGGCTTTTAGTGTGAATCAATTGATCCTGCATGCCTTGACGTAAGCGGGCTAGCTTTTGCCGTTGCCAGTATCACTTTCTCATTATTACTGAAGCAAAACTGCAGGGAGCAGTATCTTGTTGCACGAGTATAAAAATATCATACCCCTGAACAGAACTAATTCGTCAACTGTCTAGTGTGCAGCAGTCTGTTCGCAACCACAACTCTCACATCCGATCTGCCGTATGCTATTTTAACAATTCGTAATGTGCCCCGCCAAACTGTGCAGGCGTTTGTGTCTCTTGGCAGATGCTGGTCCTTGACGATCTGGATGAGTTCTACTGATGGTTCTCCTCCAGGCCATCGAGGCCGTCCAGATTCCATTCTTTCAGCCTGCCTCTGCCGTGTCCACCGCTGATCGTGCCTGACGTCAAGGTATCCCACAATGCCTCTCTTCTCATTGTATGACCAAAGAACACTGTCTCTTTCTGATAGTTGTATACAATATTCAACTTTCATCAACCTCTTCCATGCAATCGTTGTTAGTTGTTCTGGCAGTCCAAAGTAATGGCAACATTCGTCTCAGAAATCACATCTTCATTGGCTCTAAGCGGTTCCTAATGTGTTCGTTCACCGTGATTCTCTGCCATACAACAAGACAGGTATGGCATAATGTTTCAGCAAACTGACATTCAGTGTAAGCATTTCTCGCATAAGATACTGTTAATGATTCGTGTGACTTTAGTGGTCATATCTGTCATCAGTCTCCTGTCTCCTGTACTGCCAATCATGTCTGATGTTCCTCCATGCCTTGATGTCAGACTGCCCAGCATCTTCTGTCTTGGTCTCTTCTTGCCTCCACTCCTCTCAAACTTTCCCGTTGTTATGACAGACTCCAATTATCCCTATCGCATAACATCCCCAAAAATCTAGATGTTCCCCTTCCGATGTGAGTAACCAGATAGCTTTATAAGTTAACTCTTTAAAGATATCTTCATTACTCCTATCTGCCCATTGTCTTCTCATTATTTGATATAGATTTCAATCATGAATGAAAAACAATCTTTTTGAATACATCTACAAGACGGTACTCTCCAGCCGGAAATTGGTCTGCGTCTCAATCATGATTGAGGAGGTGGGTGCGGGTTGGGTGACTGTTTTAACAACATTGTTTTTAAAAACCCGGAAACTACAATTTCGGTACATCTGAGGAAATCACGCGAGGATTCTTAACACTCTCACCCATCGATCTGTTATTTGACTGATACTTACGTGATGTGAGGATCGAGACAGCTAGACACGCAAAACATGCATGTTTACATCCTAAAATACATCCTTCGGCAAACGAAGTCAACAAACAGCCAAACACACGCACACATACAGACAGGCACACACACGCTACAGTGCATTACTAATCGATCCGATATAAGGAAAACAAAATGCCCACCTCTTTCAGCCTACTTATAATCTTTGCAATAATTGAGGTGGTTCCAAATGTAAATTCTAGCATACTATTTTGATATACTAATATTTATTTATATTAATCACCTATTTATCTCTAACGTGTCATCATCATCAAGTGTCCTGCCAACTAGGTGTTCGTGCCTCTCCGCATGTCCGGTCTCGTGGAATCCCATCACAAGAAATGATCAAGAACAAAAAAGACCCAGATCTGTGCAGAGACATGAATGCCTAAGCCCCTTTGCAAGGCACAATGTGATTGTAACGACGTGTATCTGGGGCGTACCTATTTCTCATTTCATTTCTTCTATGCCTTGTCTGAAAAAGCTGAATGTTTCTACTTGCCTACTTAAATCTGAGTAAAATAGTTGTCACACCCATTTGAACATAAAGCTAGGAGTACGACAGGGATGTGTTTTGTCATCAGATCTCTTCTCCCTCTATCGCGATGTAATAATTACAGAGATCACAGAGAAGCTAGGAATACTAATGGGGTGGGGGAGGGGGGGGGGAGATGTTATAATAAGAACAATGTAGCTATGCAGATGAGGGTTATAATAAGAACAATCTAGCTATGCAGATGACACAGTATTGATGGCGGAAAATTCAAAGGATCTGCAACAATTATTCGGAATTGTAGTAAAAGAAAATGCAAAGAAGGGAGGGACTATCCTTGAATATTAAGAAAAGGGAAGCAATTGTTAGTTATATCAAAGAAAAAGGGGACATCAAAATGTGAAGAAAACAAAACGGGAAAGCGAAAATGTTTAATACCTATGGGCAAGTATATCATCGGATGGAAGATGCACAACAGAGGTTAAGAATAGAATAAGGCAAGCAGCATTTCAGAAAATGAAAAGTATCTTATGCAATAAGTCACTACGATTGAATGTAAGAAAGAGGGTGCTGAAGTGCTGTAAAATCGGTTGTGCTGTATGGCATTGAATTTTGGAATGTAAATTAACAAATTAGGAAGTACTTATAGGCAACAGAGATGTGGTTCCTAAGACGAATGTTGCGAATTCCTTGGACTGCAAGAGTAACTAACAACGATTGTCTGAAAGAAGCTGGAACATTACATACAACAATAAGACAGAGACAAACAGCTTTCTTTGGTCAAGTGATGAGAAGAGAGGCATGGAGAGCATAGTGAAAACTGGAAAGATCAATGGGAAAAGAGGGAGAGGCAGACCAAGAGAAATGATGTTGGGTGCACTGAAATGGTGGCTTCAAGGATTCGATTACTAGTCTATCGGCTTTAAGGACTCGATTACTAATCTATTTGCTTAAAGGACTCGATTACTAGTCTATCGGCTTCAAGGATTCGATTATTAGTCTATTGGCTTCAAGGATTCGATTACTAGTCTATTGGCATCAGAGACTCGATTACTGGGCAATTGGCTTCAAGGATTCGATTACTAGTCTATTGGGTTTAGAGACTCGATTACTACTTTATTTGCTTAAAGGACTCGATTATTAGTCTACTGACTACAAGGATTCGATTACTAGGCTATTCGCTTCAAGGATTCGATTACTAGTCTATTGGCTTGAAGAACTCGATTACTAGTCTATTGGCTGCAATGACATTATTACTAGTCTATTGGCTGCAATGACACTATTACTAGTCTATTGGATGCAATGACATTATTACTAGTCTATTGGCTTCTAGGACTCGATTACTAACTAGTTTATCGGTGTCAAGGATTCGACACTTGTTGTTTGGACCAGTCTGGAATAACTACCACCCACCCCCTCCCCACACCCTGCTCTCAAGTCTCTGATTGTGGTTAAAAAAAATATGGGGTAAGGGTGACAGTATTTTACTCCAAGCCTGTATTTAAACGGTGACTGAGTCACAGCTCTGTCACGCGCTG
This sequence comes from Cepaea nemoralis, assembly GCA_014155875.1. Classification (NCBI taxonomy): domain Eukaryota; kingdom Metazoa; phylum Mollusca; class Gastropoda; order Stylommatophora; family Helicidae; genus Cepaea; species Cepaea nemoralis. The sequence goes on from JACEFZ010019705.1 coordinate 95,369, forward strand.
ACATTGACCCGTTAGTTGGTCACGATGTCTGTGTTGTATTGATGTCCCCAACTGCCACCATTCGATAGTTCACTTCGACATTCCACACAATGTCTGGCAGACAACGTGCGCTGCCGCACGCGCTTTATAGTCAAGACATTAACCCCTTCTCTCCTTGGCCATTACCGTATGCATTAACTCTTACTAAATGTTAGTTGCATGGCCTTCTTCACAGGACGCCGCAATCAACTCCAGCATTTACTGACTGATTTTCTAAGCAATTTTACGTTCAGTTGTTTGTCAATGCCTTACTGACGAACCACGTCGTCGTCGTCGTCAATCATCATCATCAATCATCATCAATCCTCCATCCTCATCATCATCCATATCATCATCAATCATCATCATCATCATCATCAAGTGCCATGTCAAAAGGCGTGGGCGGTCATGGTTCTCAATCTCACACGATCACCAGAGTCTCGAATCAGGTCTGTGTTCTTGTCCTGACCATGCTATACTGCCAAACATTCAAGGTATTTATCCCGTTGTCTACCTCTTGCTCGCTTCCCATAAAGCTTGCCAGATGTCACCAAATTTTGAAGTCCATTTCTCCTCATAACATGTCCACAAAATCTCGACTGTCTACGTCTAATCTCTCCAATTATTCTCAGTTTTTCATTTGTCTCTTGAGGGATTGCCGGAGCCGTGGCGATGGGGTTCAGGACGCAGTACGTAATCCCGCATACCCGCGTTCGAAACTTAGCTGCGCGCTATTTGGCAGCAGACCGCGTTGCGCTGGTTTTTTTACGAAATGATGTGGGTGCCGGTCGTTCAAAAAGCAATGGCAAAGTACTGAACGTAAACTTGCCAAGACATCACAACAGCTAAATATGCTGGTGTTGACTGCAACGTCTTGTTAAGTATATGCAACTAACTTGAAGTACTGTCTCATTTTATGTCTCTCCGCCCATGGTATTCTTTGCATTTTCCCCCAAAACCGACATTCATGCCATTGTGAAAATCAACGCAAGATGGTTTGCTTCCAACACTTCTGCGGCTGATTTTGAACCCGATGTGCGGGATTGTGAAACTGCGCTCATTGCTCTCAAGCCACAGACGCCGACTAACTCTTACCATACCTCCTCTTCTTCTTCTCTTCCTCCATTTACCTCCGTGAAATGTTGGGGGACGATGTAAAGATCTTTCATGCGATCTTTCTAAAGCTGTGTGTATGTTGGTATTAATTTCTCTAATGTTGTTCTTGAAACCATCGCTCCAACTTTTACGTGGTTTTTTTTTTTTTAAATGTTGCATATCCCTTACAGGACGTTGCAGTCAACACCAGCACTTTTCAGCTGCTGTTGATGTACTGGACAAGTTTTACGTTCAGTAGTTTGCCATTGCTTTCTGAACGACCAGCTCCTATACCAACACGTTACAACACAACGCGACACGGTCTTACTCTTGGTTTATATCCATTATATTTCTTCAATGTGGTTCTTTGCGGTAAATGGTACCCGGGCATTCTTATGAGGTTGCCAACCCATTTAATTTGTTGTTCTGTAATTACGTGCATGATTGGTTTCAGACAAGGGCAAGTTTGGAGGGAAAAAGAGACAGAGGGAGACCAAGAGAGATACTGGGCAGTTTGAAATCATGGCAAAAAAGAACGTCGGAATCAGAAATGATTAGAAGCACAAGAAACGGAAGGCTGTGGACATACATGATCACAAACACCACACGGCATGGACAATAAGAAGAAAGGCACATATACTTCTTCTTCTTCTTTCGTTCGCTTGAAATATGTCTATATCTGCAATGTCGTCTCTTGCATGAATTGAACTGTTTTCTTCAGTTCACACAGTGGTCCATAGAGTTTATCTTCCACTGTCTTCTCTCTAGGCCAGAAGGTTTGCCTAGATATGTTATATTTTGGGCAGTCTTGGAGTATGTGCTCTGCTGTCTGCGACGCCAATCCACATGTGCACATGGCTGTTTCACCAATCTTGAATTTTGTATACATGTGGTTGCGTAATCTATTGTGTCCTGTTCTGAGGCGCAGAATAATGACTTGTTCTGGTCTGTCCATAATGTGGTAGTCATCTTGAGCAGGTTTTGGTGGCTTTCTGACTGATTTGATCATTCTTTTCTTTTGGTGGTATGTAACGGGCACATCAGGCTGTTCCTCTTTGGCTCCTTCCTTAGCCAATTGATCAGCTCTGTCGTTTCCGGGTACTCCACAGTGGGATGGTATCCACTGTATGGTGACTTTATGCTGACTGCTAAGTTCAGAAAGTAGTGTCCTTAGTACTGGCAATTTCCCAGAGAGGAGCGCCTCGAGTACTGATTTTGCATCTGTTAGTAGCACCACAGGTTGTGTACCATTGCTGTTATTTAGTAATTTCTCTGTTGCTATCTTGATTGCCTCAATTTCGGCATCATAGTTATGGCAGTACTTTCCTGTCGGTACTCTGGCTGTGTCCCTAGTATTATTTGGGTATTCTATGTACACTCCCGCTCCTCCATTTCGAACAGCATTTTGTGCTGACCCATCTGTGTAGACTCGGATCCAGAGGTCCTGTGGGTATTCTTCATCAAGGAAGCTGAGAGTGGCTGTTCTGCGCTGCACACTGTTCTGTTCTTCCTTGTCAAATATTCCTCTCACTTTTGTCTGGATTTGTAATGATAGTCTATGCTCATCTTTCCATGGAGTTCGCTCTGGAATAGTTGTTAGGGGGATACCAACTGTGGGCAGATCAGTGGTTTCTCTGCAGAGTCGTTTGGCCTGGTGGATAAAACTACTTCTTTTCAACCGCCCCATAGCTAGGTTTTCAAATCTGTTCTTCATAGGGTGGCCTGGCAAGCTGAGGAACTTTTCTGCTTGTATTAGCGTTTTCGTATCTCTGCGCTCACTCAGTGCCTGTGTCCTCCCCATCTTCTCCATTTCCACTATAGGGGTTGATCTCATCCCTCCTGTGGTGACTCTAAGTGCTTGATTTTGCACCTTGTCCAGCTCTTGTAGTGTGGTATTTGATGCTGCACACCACGCAGTTGACCCATATTCCAGGTGTGGTCGTATGCTCTGTTGGTAAACTTTGCTAAGTATTTTCGTACTGGCTCCCCATGTGGTTCCACTTAGCTTTCTCAGGATGGCTATTTTCCTTCTGGCTTTTGCTACTGCTTTGTTGATGTGCTTTCTCCATGTCAGCTTGCCATCAAATGTTACTCCAAGGTATGTTGGTTCTTTATCTTCTCTTAGGGGTGTTCCATTTATCTGGATGATCCCTGCCTTTTGTTTTGGAGAGAGGGTAAATAGGGTGGTGCTGCACTTGTCAGTGTTTATGCTGACACACCATCTATTTGCCCATGCAGCAAATGTATCTACAGCTCTTTGTAGCAATCTGGTGGCCACTGATGCATATTCATTTGTGCTCCATAGAACCAGGTCATCGGCGTACATTGCCGCTTTAATTCCATGCGGTAGATGAGCAACAAGATCATTGATGAAGATTAGAAAAAGTGTGGGGGACAAGACTCCGCCCTGGGGGACACCGTGACGCAGTAGTACTTTCTTGCTCTTGAGTCCGTCTATCTGTACTCGGGCTCTTCTGTTGTGCAAGTATGCTTTCACCCATTTGTACATTCTTCCATTGACTTTGTAGTTTCTCAGTTTCTTCATCAGACCTTCTTTCCAGACTTTGTCAAAGGCTTTCTTCAGATCTATCCATGCCGCAAGCACCAGCTTCTTCTCTTGGAATGCATCCTCAATTTCTTGAGAGAGGTAGGTTGTCTGATCTTCCGTAGAGTAGCACTGCCTAAAGCCAGCCTGCTGTGGCACAAGGATGTTTTTACTTTCAATGTACCACTGCAGTCTGTGATTGATGATGCGCTCCAGTGTTTTGCAGAGACAGCTGGTGAGGCTAATTGGTCTGTAGCTAGAGGCAATGGAACCATCTTTCCCTGATTTTAGGAGGGGTATCATGATTGCTTCTCTCCAGGCTTGTGGAACACTGCCTAAGGTCCAGCTGTTATTGAAGATCTGCAACAGCTTTGTTTTGGCCTCTGTTCCTAGGTTCCTGATCATTTCATTGGAGATCCCATCAGCTCCTGGTGACTTTCTCATTTTCAGTTTTGATATGGCTAGCTCCAGTTCGCTGATTGTGATGGGTGCCTCCAGAACCTCATGTACTATTTCCTTCTGTCCTGTATGTTGTCGTTTCTCTCGAATCTCTTGTTGTTTCTCTGGACTAATTTTGATATTGCTATCTTGTGCGAACGAGTCCGCAAAATGGTCAGCTGCTTGCTTTCTTGTTAAGATTTTTCCATCTTTATGTAGTGCAATTTTTGAGTTTCTCCCTGTGCCCTCGTCATTAAGCTGTTTTATTAGCTTCCACAATTTCCTTGTGTCTCTTTCAAAGTTCAGGGACTCCGTTTTCTCCTGCCAGCTTTTCCGTCTAGCCTGCAGCTTGGCCCTTTGAAATTTGGCTTTTGCATGCTGGAATTTATTGTGGTGCTCTTGGCTGGGTGTGGCCTCTGCTTGCTTTCTACACACTTCAACATCATTATGCAACTGTTCCAGTTCACTACTCCAGTAGGGTTTATATTGTTTACGGGCTCCTCTTGGTACTGTTTCTCGCGCTGCCTGTAGTATGCATTTCCCAAACTCTTCAACTGCTTTATTTATGTCTTTCTCAGTGTTCAGGTTTCTAACCAGTATGCTGGTGCGATGCTTGTACATTGCCCAGTCTGCTTTCTTGTAGTTCCACCTCGAGAGGGTGCTGCTTTCACTTACAAGCTCATTTTCTACGGTTAGAAAGACTGGCCGATGGTCACTGCCACCAAGTTGTTTCCCAACAGTTCGTGTAATGTTCCACTCCAGGTCTGGTGAATGAAAAGCCAGGTCAGGTGTAGTTGTAGAGTGCCATGATCTCGAGTAGAAAGTATGTGGGTCGGACGGCTTGTTAATCAACATGAATCTATTCTCATCTTGCCAGTCTTCCAGTCTCTCTCCTCTCTGGTCCATGTGATCATAGCCCCAGCTCTGCGAGTGGCTGTTGAAATCGCCACACACAATCATTTTTTCTTTTAGTGGTAGAGTGTCCAGTGCCTGTGGGCGGTCACTTGGACAGTAGTAATTGATCAGATGTAGATCTGTATTACCTGTCTTAAGTTTAAGTGTCTGATACTCAGCCCCTTCCATGTAGACTTTGATTTGGGAAGCCATGATGTTATTTCTTACAAGGGTCAGTATCCCACCTTTTCGCCTGTTCTTTCGGTCAGATCGGTAACACTGGTAGCCTCTGATTTTGAAGGCTATATTTTCATTGAGGTGAGTTTCTTGCAAGCAACATATGCTTACTTTCTCTTTGTCCAGGATGTTTTCTAATTCTACTTTTTTGTTGCTGACTCCCTCCGCATTCCAGTGCATTATTTTAAGTCTTAGTTTAGTATGGCCAGTCGTCCTATTCTCATGTCCCCTGGCTCCACAGGACATCTGAGAAGGACCTCCAGTAGTTGGGGTTGGACCCTTTCGAGACATAGGGCCCGGCACTGCACCTGCCTGGGGGTCCAAAGCAGGGCGAGCACCATAACGATTAGCAGTAGTCGACATATTCCATTTTGCGTGATTGCGTGGCATCCTGATTTCTGTGGTGCGCCTCTTGGCTGGTTGCCTCCGTCTTCAGCACCTTTCTTTGCTAGAGCAGACTGTGGTCTCACTCGAGTGTAGATGTGTACGCGCGTACACGCCTGTCTGCGCATGCATGTACGTGCATACACATCTAGAGCATACTGGTTATTTTCCGGCGCCAGAGACTCGCCGTCGCCCCTTCTCCTGTTAGTTTAAACAGGCCCGCCACGTGAAGGCCAGGAGTTGGACTTTTGCTGCATAGGTTATGTATTCACGAGCCATTGAGGTATTTGAGCAATGTTGGGCGCTCACCCCAACACCGCGCCTCGGCTACATACAGCAACATTTGGAACCCAGGCACATATACAATACCCACCCCTTGCAAGCTGCTAGAATTGTTTCGATTCGATTATTGACATTACCCCTACCCCGTTCAACACCAGAAGAGAAGTTATATTAGGGTCAATCCTTGGTTCGGATTAATAATCCTGTGACTGAGTCAGCCATATATGGGATACCAATGTGAAGGTTATTGTTGTCAAAGAGGGTAATGGCTGAGCTAGAATTGACATCGCGTATAGTCAGCCTAAAAGGGCGTGTGCTTGAAATGGCGTAATGTATATTTAATATTCTATGATAAAGTGTAGTGTGCGTACTTGTTTTGTCTAAGTGCGGGTGCTTGTGTATAAATGTGTGGGTGCTTGTGTGTGTATGTTTGAGTGTTCGTGAGTATTTGTATGAATATGTGTGGGTGCTGTGTGTATGTGCGTGCTAGTGCATGTGTGAGACAGGCATAAAAAGGTTGACGTACAAGGTAATAAACTCCATGCACAAAGACAGCAGGAATGTTTCGATTGTCTCCCCTTTTGTCATATTTAAGATCTTTCTTCATTACATGCCGGCTTCCTGGCCTAGAGGTTAGCGACTTTTCTCCGTAATCTCGTATACTCTCGTAAGTAACGTGACGACGTGAGAATCAGCAGTGGTTCGAATCGCGTCGGTAACTTACGAGGTATGTGAGCCGGCCGCTCAGAAAGCAATGGCAAACTACTGAGCGTAATCTTGCCAAGAAATCAACAATAAGCTGAAAGATGATGTTGACAGCTATGTCCTGTAAAGGATATGCAAAACATTTTTCTTCATTACATTCTCTTCTGATGGCGGAGTAGGGGGTTCGGTTCACACACACACCGGCCATTTGGACTTCAATGTTCGACTCCCAGTTCAGAGTGCAATGGCAAACTACTGACTGAATGCGCAAATGCCCATTAAATTACAAACAGTTAATCTGGACGTGGTTGCAATACCCCACAATGCCCTGCATTGGTCCGTGGTTTGTAGACCTGAATAAAAGGAGGAATAGGCGGCTATTCTTTTTCTCACTTAGCTGGCAACAAGCCCAAGCGTTGGATCTCCGTCCGATCATGTTTAAGATATCATCAGCTCAGTTCCATATCAACTTCGCTGAAGCGAACTTTAACATTTCTGCTAGTGTCCAGGACACGTCATTTTGACATATTGAATATTTTAGGCGCAATTAACAAATCTACTATGTTTATCCGTCTATGGTTACGTTAATATTCAGGTATTGTATTGGTATTTGTACACACACAATCATAACTAGATAAGAAAGAAATATAGATAAGTTGGGCGTATATGACTACTTGTGTACAGTCATAACAGAATACACACATTCAAGAATATTATATAAGTGCTTCTTAACTTGTTCAGTGGCGGACAAAATGTAGGTTTGGTCCTAACAAACACGGATGACAAAAAATAGGAAGTAGGGGGTGTGTCACAGTTATGACTTAAAAAGTTGTTAAAATGGTAGCAGACGTGTTGCATTATATATTGAACTAGCTGACCCGGCCCGGCTTCGCCCAGACCCTGGTGGGGAGCATCTCATTTAATTCATATAAGTAGTCATATAAGGTCTCGTTCCCGTTACCGACTATCTGTCTGTCTGTCTATCTGTCTGTCTGTCTGTCTGACCCGGCCCGTCTTCGCCCAGACCCTGATGGGGAGCATCTCATTTAATTCATATAAGTAGTCATATAAGTTCCCGTTCCGACTATCTATCTGTCTGTCTGTCTGACCCGGCCCGGCATCGCCCAACTCCTGGTGGGGAGCATCTCATTTAATTCATATAAGTAGTCATATAAGTTCCCGTTCCCGACTGTCTGTCTGTCTGTCTGTCTGTCTGTCTGTCTGTCTGTCTGTCTGTCTGTCTATCTATCTATCTATCTATCTATCTATCTGTCTGTCTGTCTGACCCGGCCCAGCCCATGGTGGAGAGCATCTCATTTAAATTATATAAGTAGTCATATAAGATCCCATTCCCGACTATCTGTCTGACTGTCTGTCTGTCTTGGGTAAATGGAGGAGGGAGGAGGAAGAGGGAGGTGGAGGAGGAAAGAGGAGGGAGGAGGAGGGAGGAGACAGGAGGAGTAGGGAGGAATAGGAGGGAGGAGGAGGGATTAGGAGGAGGAGGGAGGAGTAGGGTGGAGGAGGAGGCGAGGAGGAGGGAGGAGGAAGAGGGAGAAGGAGGAGGGAGAAGGAGGAGAAGGAGGGGGAGAAGGAGGAGGGAGGAGGAGGAGGGAGGAGGAGGAGGGAGGAGGAGGAATGTGAAGGGAGGAGGAGGGAGGAGGGAGGAGGTAGAGGGAGGAGGAGGAGGAGGGAGGCGGAGAGAGGAGGCGGAGAGAGGAGGAGGAAGAGGGAGGAGGAGGAATGTGAAGGGAGGAGGAGGGAGGAGGTAGAGGGAGGAGGAGGAGGTAGAGGGAGGAGGAGGGAGGAGGCGGAGAGGGATGAGGAGGAAGGAGGAGGGGGAGGAGGGAGGAGGAGGAGGGAGGAAGAAGGAGGAGGAGGGGGGAGGAGTGATGAGGAGGAGGAGGTAGAGGGAGGAGGAGCAGGAGGTAGAGGGAGGAGGAGCAGGAGGTAGAGGGAGGAGGAGGGAGGAGGCGGAGAGAGAGGAGGAGGAAGGAGGAGGGGGAGGAGGGAGGAGGAGGAGGGAGGAAGAAGGAGGAGGAGGGAGGAAGAGTGATGAGGAGGAGGGAGGAAGAGTGATGAGGAGGAGGGAGGAGAGGAGGGAGGAGGAGGAGGAGGGAGGAGGAAGGGAGGAGGAGGAAGGAGGAGGAAGAGGGAGGAGGAGGAATGTGAAGGGAGGAGAAGGGAGGAGGAGGAGGGAGGAGGAGGAGTGAGGAGGAGGACGGAGGAGGGGGAGGAGGGAGGAGGAGGAGGGAGGAAGAAGAAGGAGGAGGGAGAAGGAGGGATGAGGAGGAGGAGGGAGGAGGAGGAAGAGGGAGGAGGAGGAATGTGAAGGGAGGAGGAGGAGGGAGGAGGAGAAGGCAGGAGGAGGGATGAGGAGGAGGGAGGAGGAGGAAGAGGGAGGAGGAGGAATGTGAAGGGAGGAGGAGGGAGGAGGTAGAGGGAGGAAGAGGAGGGAGGAGGAGGAGAGGGAGGAGGAGGAAGGAGGAGGGGGAGGAGGGAGGAGGAGGAGGGAGGAAGAAGGAGGAGGAGGGAGAAGGAGGGATGAGGAGGAGGAGGGAGGAGGAGGAAGAGGGAGGAGGAGGAATGTGAAGGGAGGAGGAGGGATAGGGAGGAGGGGGAGGGGAAGAGGAAGAGGGTAGGAGGAAGAGTGGAGAGGAGGAGGGAGGAGCTAGAGGGAGGAGGAGGAGGGAGGAAAAGGGAGGAGGGAGGAGGAGGGAGGAGGTAGGAGGAGGAGGAAGAGGGAGGAGGAAGGAGAAGGAAGGAGGAGGAAGAAGGAGGAGGAAGAGGGAGGAGGAGGATGGAGGAGGGAGAGGGAGGAAGAGGGAGGAGGAGGAAGAGGTAGGAGGAGGAAGAGGGAGGAGGAGGATGGAGGAGGGAGAGGGAGGAGGGGAAGAGGAAGAGGGTAGGAGGAGGGGAGAGGAGGAGGAGAAGGAGGGAGGAGGAGAAGGAGGAGGAGGGAGGAGGAAGGGAGAGAAAGAGGGAGGAGGCAGAGGGAGAAGAAGGAAGGAGGAGGAGGAAGGAGGGAGAGGAATGAGGGAGAATGAGGAGGGGAGGAAGGAAAGGGAGGTGGAAGAGGAGGAGGAGGGAGGAGGAAAGAGGTAGGGGGAGGAGGAGGTAGAGGGAGGAGGAGGAGGAAGGAAAGGGAGGAGGAAGAGGAGGAGAAGGGAGGAGTTGGGTGGAGGGAGGAGGAGGAGGTAGAGGGAGGAGGAGGGAGGAGGGAGGAGGAGGAGGAGGGATGAGGAGGGAGAGGGAGAAGGAGGGAAGATGAGGAGGAGGCGGAGGGAGTAGGAGGGAGTAGGAGGGAGTAGGATGGAGGAGGTGGGGAGAGGAAGAGGGAGAAGGAAGAGGGAGAAGGAGGAGGGAGGAGGGAGAGGGAGGAGGGGAAGAGGAAGAGGGTAGGAGGAGGGGAGAGGAGGAGGAGAAGGAGGGAGGAGGAGAAGGAGGGAGGAGGAGGGGAGAGAAAGAGGGAGGAGGCAGAGGGAGAAGAAGGAAGGAGGAGGAGGAAGGAGGGAGAGGAAGGAGGGAGAATGAGAAGGGGAGGAAGGAAAGGGAGGTGGAAGAGGAGGAGGGAGGAGGAAAGAGGTAGGGGGAGGAGGAGGTAGAGGGAGGAGGAGGAGGAAGGAAAGGGAGGAGGAAGAGGAGGAGAAGGGAGGAGGAGGGTGGAGGGAGGAGGAGGAGGTAGAGGGAGGAGGAGGGAGGAGGTAGGAGGAGGAGGAGGGATGAGGAGGGAGAGGGAGAAGGAGGGAAGATGAGGAGGAGGCGGAGGGAGTAGGAGGGAGTAGGAGGGGAGAGGAAGAGGGAGAAGGAAGAGGGAGAAGGAGGAGGGAGGAGGGAGAGGGATGAGAGGGAGGAGGAAGAGGAGGAGGGTGGAGGGAGGAGTTAGAGGGAGGAGGAGGGAGGAGAAGAGAGGAGGAGAGAGTTCGCCATTCCGAATTCATACTCGTCTAGTTCTTCCCTTCTACACGACTGTAGATAACTTCCTTACACATAAAAAGATGAATTGTTATTGATATTGCCGTGGCATGGAGGAATATCAGCAGCAGAGTTGATCCAAAAAACCAAAGACAGAGATCTACGGAGAGCCATGAACGCCTACGCCAGCCGGCACGGCACTTGATGATGATGATTGCCGTGTGACGATTCTGTGTAGTCACGTCATTTTCTTCCCTTTCCCTAGCGTTTTGGTTCGGGGATTCTTTCATCATCATCATCATATATTTACGTACGTATTTTGGGAGGGGGAGGAGGGAGGAGGAGGAAGAAAAAAAAAAACTATGACAGTTGACAGCTCTGGAATGAAAGGAAGGCGTGTAGAAAATTTCATCTCAATCGGATGGGCCGTTCGCGAACAAATAAAGGACATACATATTTACATACATATATACATACACTTTGTTTTATAGATATAGATTAAAGGTGGGGGGATGCATAAGGAAAGCTGCTGTATATAAGCCCCTGGCAGATATTGGAAATCGCCTAAGACTATTGATCATTCCATGGCACTTAATCAGTTAATTGCCCGTGCCCGTATTCGTGCTGGTCGACGACTTCCTCTTCGACCAGGAACCATGCCCTATCGATGTTGATTTCAAACGACGTGTAATGTGACCAAAGTATCTCAGTTTGCGAGACTTCATGTTGTTTATGAGCGAGTTGACTTCAACGTTCAGATCGTGTACGAGAAGAATGTAGGTGCCTTTCTTCGCTTCGGTCCAAGGTATTCTAGGTAGATTTATGTATGATTTAAGTAAACAAGCGCTACTTTTCTGGGTTAATGAATGCGAAATGGTCTATGACTGTATGTTGCCACAGAAAAGATGCATGTTTTCAACACTTGGATTTTAATTTTCTGCTGTTGTTCTATAGGCGGTTAGTGTTTAACCACTGCATTAGTTTAAGTGGTTTACATGGTAAGAATATCGACTGTATTGCACCGGCGTATATCGCTTGGTGATTGTCATCAGGGTGATCAGCTGAAAGCCTTGCACAAAGCACAAAATTAGTAGCTCCAGCGACGACCCCCAGCAGTCTCCGATAAAATTACATCCGTGAACCGAACGGCGTAGGTCGGGATCGAACTCACAACCTTCGGAGAGCGAGGTAGGCGGTGTAACCACGTGGCCACGGAGACTTCCATCTCGGCACTGGTATGATGGGTACAATGGTATGGCCAGTCCACGTCTGATTTCCCATCTCCCATCTATGCACGGGTATGATGGGTATGACGGTATGGCCAGTCCACGTCTGATTTCCCATCTCCCATCTATGCACGGGTATGATGGGTATGACGGTATGGCCAGTCCACGTCTGATTTCCCATCTCCCATCTATGCACGGGTATGATGGGTATGACGGTATGGCCAGTCCACGTCTGATTTCCCATCTCCCATCTATGCACGGGTATGATGGGTATGATGGTATGGCCAGTCCACGTCTGATTTCCCATCTCCCATCTATGCACGGGTATGATGGGTATGATGGTATGGCCAGTCCACGTCTGATTTCCCATCTCCCATCTATGCACGGGTATGATGGGTATGATGGTATGGCCAGTCCACGTCTGATTTCCCATCTCCCATCTATGCACGGGTATGATGGGTATGATGGTATGGCCAGTCCACGTCTGATTTCCCATCTCCCATCTATGCACGGGTATGATGGGTATGATGGTATGGCCAGGCCAGTCCATGTCTGATGTCTTCTGAACGGCTCCCAATGAGAACAGACCTCATTAAAATAATGTGGTGCATTAGTCCATACTTTAGAGAGACAGTGAAGCCACGGTATAGCAGTGGCTAGCATGTTTACCCGTCGGTGTATTGAGCATGTGTTCGAATCCCCATCAAGTTGAAGGCTTCTGTTTAAGTAACCTTGGTTTCATGGCAGATCCATCCTCAAACGGCTACCCTGACATGTTCTAGGAAGCAAGGGCGGCCAGTATGAAGCTGAGTACATCGCCTACCGAGTGCCGACTCGGCTACAACTATATGGCAATAGAACATTATACCTAACAGGTTTCAGTATCGAAATTCGATTCGATTCGATTTCACCATTACCCCTACCCCATTCAACTTCAAGGAGAAGTTATAGTTAGGCTCCATCACCGGCTCAGAATGATAGTACTACGGTGCTACGGAGTTCGTGCACTGAGGTGAGTTTCTTCAGACTCAGGTTTGAGTTAGGAGGAGAACGGAGCACTTATGGGTTGCACCCGTGTGCTGTAATGTTGATCCTTCGACTAAAGTAAACTAAGAATGATAATCCTGTGATTGAGTCGGCCGCAAAAGCAGCTGCCCACGGTTTTACTCGCACAGACGAATCATTAGTCCACATGGGGTTATGGACTAAATTGTGTCGACAGCTGTCCATCCCATACTTATGACTGCCATAGTTGGTCGGTTTATGCTCTTGTTCATCCTATACTGCTGTATTGTGTCTGCCATAGTTTGTTTATGAAGAGACTTGTATAAATACTTTCTGAATTAGGATTATATGATGCAACCTCAGATCGCCTACAGTAACAATCCAGTTCAGCTTCTGTTGTCTTTCTCCTGAGCACTAAGAAAGATGTCCCAAGGGCAGACACCATTAGTTCACTATGAGTTCCTCAGTCAGTTTAGAATTATGGTGTAATGCTGAAGCACGAGAACACCATACACGGCTGTTACACGACCTATCGTTACTCGCCTGTCACACTCTATCATGTCCACCTTACGCAGTCTTGTATGTGGCGATCTAAACGGAGCGGCCAGCTCGTTCTTCATTTAATTATGTGGCATACCTTAGGGAATTTAACAACTCAATTGTGCACCAAATGTCTAAACAAACACTTCTGACTGTGCACATACAACATGTATTTATGGCATTCCTTAGCTGGAAGCCAATCCCTCCTCAAACAAATAATATGTTTTTAAGAAAAAATTATTTAAAAAAAACAAAAAACATCACTCAACAGTTCGCTACTTTCCTCTTTGTATAACCTATAAGCAAGAACACCATGAATATATATTCTCTGAGCATGCGACGCCTGGCGGTCTCCTTACAAAACTAATAACAAAGGCCCATGTGTATCATTCGGATGACCGCCTCTGCTGGTAGCCAAGGCTAGATCAAAGTCTAGATCAAAGCTTCCCAAAGTTGTGGTCCGCGGACTGGTGCCGGTCCGCAAGCCCTTCTTTACCGCTTCGCAACATGAGTTGAAATAAGTAAGAAATAAGTTAAATATTTATTTATTTTAAAAACAAGATTGTCCTTTTCTGAAAACATGATATCTGCACCGTTTTTATGGTGATTTAATTATAAAATAAATTTAGCCTGCAGCCGTATAGCCCAAGGAGTTTTTATAAAAGCAAATCATTGATTCAATGGGAAAGTTAAAAATAGTAACCGATACTAAAAGCGGCCCGGTCGTTGACATTTGTTTGTTGATGACGTGCGTTTCTTTTGTTTACTACGTGACGAAAAGTGAGAAAGATGCACATTATAATTTGCTGATTGTCATAAGATGCAGAACACACGTAAAATAAAATACAGAAACTGTATGGAAATTTGTTCCCCTTTGCGGGTAACGCTGTCTACAATTGAGCCACGATTTGATAAGCTTGTATGTAAATAATAAACAGGCCCACCCCTCGCATTAAATATTTACTGTTAGCAGCTGATCATTAAATCATTTTTATTACAACAAACTGTAATTCCAAGATATTTTATGTTTATTTTATATTGGTGTACATTACTGTCGGTGTATATGAGTTAATATGATATATTTACACCTTTAAAAGAAGACCTAAATGTAGCTTTGACATTTGAAACATTTTTTGATTTGTAAATCTCTATAATAAAACTTTTACTCATGAAAATAGGACCACCATTAAATAAATCACCTACATCCAATAATATTATGGAGCAGTATTCAGCGCAACGGGACAACACCCACAATTACGTTAAATCTTATATTTATATTAAAATGTATATTGGTATATTGTAAATTCCAGATTACAAGGAGAATTATTTTTTTTTGGTAAACGGCACCGGTCCCTGGTGCAAAAGGAAAATTTTATGTCGGTCCGCGAAAGTGAAAAGTTTGGGAAGCACTGGTCTAGATGACTACACTTTAATCTTAACCGAAAGCCCGAGCATAAAGATGGATGATGCTGCCAGCGATTGGCAACTTTACAAATTATATTCTACAATATTCTTCTTCTTCTTCTTCTTCTGCGTTCATCCGGAGAGTTTTTTTCTAACGTGATTGCGTTGTGCCTGTGTACAGCAGAGCTGCGTTCTTGCGCCGTTAGGCCGACACATCCGACTTCTGCGGGAATTTGTTGATCGGGTTAACCTTCCCGGATAATCTACAATATTAAACCACATATTAGTTTGAAACGTCCTTGCAGACTTCCCCTCGTGCACAAACATCTACAATAGAAGCATAAGTCGATGATTGCGCGAGTCAGTTTATAACATTAAAGTAATTTAAATATTGAGCACAACCCACTCCTGGCAACGCCGATCGCATTCTGGTATGAACCTAAGGCCTATCCACGTCAATATGGAAGCACTATACTCGAGTTTCGCCCTCGTTTGAGCTCGTCAGTAGTGCATATCCCTGACCGGATCCGGAAACAGTCCCGGATCACGCGTGTGAAGCGGGTGTGTAACCACGCGGCACACACTGGACACACCAAATTATCACAACAGAACATCACAACGCTACCCATCGTAGGCTATGCTCAAGATTGCCCAATCGCCGCGACCGACGTCCGTCAATCGATGGGACCCGAACGATCAGGACTTCTCACCGGCAAGGAACACCAGGCCTCATAAATCCTAAAGAATATTATTGCTCACTGGATTTAGGAGGCCTGGTGTTCCTTGCCGGTGAGAAGTCCTGATCGTTCGGGTCCCATCGATTGACGGACGTCGGTCGCGGCGATTGGGCAATCTTGAGCATAGCCTACGATGGGTAGCGTTGTGATGTTCTGTTGTGATAATTTGGTGTGTCCAGTGTGTGCCGCGTGGTTACACACCCGCTTCACACGCGTGATCCGGGACTGTTTCCGGATCCGGTCAGGGATATGCACTACTGACGAGCTCAAACGAGGGCGAAACTCGAGTATAGTGCTTCCATATTGACGTGGATAGGCCTTAGGTTCATACCAGAATGCGATCGGCGTTGCCAGGAGTGGGTTGTGCTCAATATTTAAATTTCAAATCCCGAAACAACCACATAATCAATTAAAGTAATTACTTCTGCATTCATGCCACATAAAGACATACATTTTATGTTGCAGCTAAAGAAATAACTCTAAGTGTCTATGAACGACCTCAAACATGTGCTTACTTACCTCCCATAGATGTGTACAATTACTATTTCATAGTTATCTCCCTGAATCCACTACTGCAAGCGGCAATGAAATTATTTTAACATGCTTATTACTGCCCTCCCGAGGGTCAAGGTTAAAAGGTGATAGGCAAAACAAAAGAGGAGTTGCAATAAAATATGCATAAACACGGTTGCAACAGACCTTGAACTCTGGTTGGCAGCTCTCGGGTACTCTGAATAATATTGACGACAAACAAATACACTGATTCGTGTTCCACTTTATGGCTGATTGATGGGGTTTCAAATAGTCACACAAAAGACAACTGTTGAACTATATTTCAACCAATCGCTAGGCTTCCCGACCAAAACATGCTGCAGTTATTTTAAACTCATACAAATGTATCTCTCTCCTGCCCCACCTGCGCTCGCGTGTGTGTGTGAGTGTGTGCGTGCGTGAGTGCGTATGCCTGCGTGTGTGTGTGGGGAGGGGGGAGTCTAAATGACAGACGAGCCCGCGTCTTAACCCGTTCAAAATAAAGTTGTCATGGCCGAGTGGTTACAACGCCGGGAGGGCAGACACAGTCGAATCCTCGGCAAGGTGGTGGATGTTTTTCTGTCAGGGGCAAAAAGAAAATTCAAAACAATGTTTTCCAGTAGTGACTTCTAGTAACGAAGAGACACATAATAGATTGCACGATTTATTGCCTGGCATATTTCAAGGCGTCTCGTCAGGTACATACTGCAGAATTCACACAACATTAAATGAAATAACTAGGTAACTCCTTCAAGCTGAAATATAAACATGTTCGCACGGTAATTTTAAACTGACTAGCTATGTCTTTCTGCTTACCTACATAAGCCGGCTTTGTGCAAGCAGAAAGACATATTAGTCCAGTGGTTCTCAACCGGTGGGGAATTCCCCCCCTCCCCCCAGGGGGAAATTTTAGGGGTTCGGGGGGGGGGGGGGGGGGGGAATGAAGACCATTTCAAGATCTCGTTAATACAAGACCCGATTACTTGATATTGTTTTTCCCTTCATACTTTACAGTTATGTATGTCTCATCCTTCTAAATTTCATTTTATAAAGTCAGTAGACCCACACATCATGTTTTATGTGGATGTCTAGACTTGTTTTAGTATGTGCTATTAAATTTACCTTCCATTTTTACGTGTACTGTATAGGGGTGGGGGATTTTAGATAGGAAATATGAAAAGGGGGGGGGGGGGAATGACGTTCTAAAAATACGGTGAAAAGGGGGGGGGGCACGGGCCAAATTTTTGATAGGAAGGGGGGAATGGCGTTCTGAAAATATGGTGAAGGGGGGGGGGGCAGGGGCCAAAAAAGGTTGAGAACCACTGTATTAGTCAGTTTAAAATTACCGTGGTAGACAATCGATGTGCGAACATGTGTATATTTCAGCTTGAAGGAGTTTAGTTATTTCACTTTATGTTGTGTGAAGTCTGCAGTATGCACCTGACGAGATGCAGCGAAATATGCCAGGCAATAAATCGTACAATCTATTGTTTGTGTCTTCGTTATGCAAAAAGAAAATCCTAACCTGCACGGTTCACGGCGACTGCACCACCCAGGGGGGTCTTAATTCCTCAAGCTCAGCCTCACCCTCCTGTCCTACAACGTAGGACTCCATGTGTTGACAACAACGTCGTTCTTACAACGTAATGAATGAATCACTCCAAAAAAAAAAAAAACGAGAAGTAGATTGTAAGTTTTACTAGAATACAATCACAAGAAACAAAATGGACGTTGCGGCTAAAGCCTTCGTCAGCACAGAACAACCAAACACAAACAGACACACAACTACACGAAAAAACACTACATGAAAATACAAAGGTTACTTAACTGAATAAGGTACTAAGAGCAGTAATGACAGTTCTGTATCTCTAATTTTTTTTCTTTTTAATCGCGCTCAATCTGTATCTCTCATTCTCTGGAGCTATGTGTCGCACCATATCTCTGTTCCTATCTGTTTTTGTCATCTCTTCCGTTTCTCTATTTGTTTTTGTTGGTAATTCTTTTTTATTTTGTGTGCCACTGTCTCTGTTTCTCTATGTCTCTGTCAAGTCTCCCTGTCTTTCTTAGCCTCTGTCTCTCTTGTCTCTGTCTCTCTTGTCTATGTCTCTCTTGTTGCTGTCTCTCTTGTCTCTGTCTCTCTTGTTGTTATCTATCTAGACTCCCCGTGTCTCTCCGCCTGTCTCTCTGTATTTCTCCATTTCTTTCTGTCTTTCTCATTTATGTTTGTATGACCTCCTCGCTCTCTTGTTTCTCTAAGTCTCTCTCTCTCTCTCTCTCTCTCTCTCTCTCTCTCTCTCTCTCTCTGCCTGCATGTTTGTATCTGTGCTGCTCTCTGTCTGTCTCTCTTATATGCGTCTGTATCACTCAATGTGTGGACAAATCAGCATCGTAATTTGGGCGTGGACTAAATGTGAGAATTTCACAAGACATACCCTACAGCTGTGGCGGGGGTTTCACTCCTTCACACATTCTAGGTCAGAACATAAATACACGAGGTCAGCAGTTTCCTCCCTCGCCGTCTGTCCCTTTCATACAACTCACGGACAACTGGCAATTGCCCAAAACTCATTTCACAAGGCTGGGTGGGTCGACTGAGAATCAAAGGCTGCACTGCTGGGACTGAACCCCGGACCTCTGTCTTGGTAAGCAAACACATTACTGCGCCATCGCAGCATGTTTATTTCATTGTAAATACTTGTGAATTCCATCCCTCCAGTGTTATTGTGAATACCTGTGAATTCCGTTTCTCCCAGTGGGAGGTTTAATCCGACACTGTTTGATTAGTTCGATAAATGAACCAGAATTTCAAACGCGTTGATTGGCGGCCTTGTTTTGTCCTTCACTGAGAGAGAAGGTCACAGTTGGCAGTGAGTAGAACATTAGGTCATATTGACTGATGCACTATACATAAAGTCAGCAGGATTTATATACTAATACTTCGTACAAATGAGCCCAATTTGTGTCCCGAGTATTATGTTTACAAATGCTGATGTTGCCGCAGATAGCAAGCTGAAACTGTTACTAAATTTTGTTTTCCCTCCATCGTGTCTCCGCGTTCCTATAGATTGCCCTTTCTCTCAACCTTGACCTAGTTTCGAGGAAACTGCCCGTACTCTCGAAACTGGCGCACGAGACATAAACATCGTGTTTACCATCTCCGCGCGGGTTATTTTTAGCACCCCCCATCGTGATCTCATACTCGGGGAGAGGGGGTGGAGAGGAAGACAAAGAGAGTCCCAAAAATCAATGACTAAACAATGGGGAAGCCAGTGGTTCCCTCACGTGACACACTGTAACTATTAAAAGCCTGGAAGTAACGGTGTATGCTAAGTGCCAGTATTGATAACGGTTATAATAAATTCACAATTTAAAAGACGGTGGAGAGGGGCAGGTGGCGGAGTGGCGTGGATGTGTGATGCTTATCTGTTAAAAATGTTGCATGTCCTTTTCACAAAGTTGCGATCACTCCCAGGTTGATTTCCTAGGTACTATTATGTTTAGTAGTTTGTCATTGTTTTCTGAACGGGAAGTCAACGTTTAAATTCAACTAAATGCTGGTGTAGGGATTGAACACCCTACCTCGTCATCAGTCCACCGATTACTCGAGCAGATATTATACAATTCAAAGCGTCGGCGTGTTTGTTGTTACAGAGAAAGAGACTTTAATAACTCCTCGACATATCCAGTTTTTACAAAGAGACAATAACTCCTCCAAATATCCATTTAGGGTTCGAAATCAGCTACGAACGGCTATTTGTGATTTATTGGCAAATTTATGTTCAATAGTTTGCCATTGTTTTCTTAATGACCGGCATTCATACCATTTTATTTTTAAAAAAACAACTACACATGGCGGTCTGCTGCAAACTCGCCCGCAGCTGTGTTTCAAACACGCGGTATGAGGGATTATGAACTGCGTCCTGAAACCCTTCACCACAGAGCCGGCATGTACAGAAGAGTGGGTGGCTAATATTTCCCTCACATAGCGAAAGACGACAGCTGACATGGAAGCCTCGTACGACGGCATTCATGCTATTGCCAGTACTAGTAGTACTACGACCTAACCACTACCGTCTAGTCTCTTATAATCGCAGCCCATCTGAGGCATTGGTTGGGCGCCTAGACTTCTCAGATAAGGGTGGGAAACTCGAGTACCCGTGTGCATGTTAACAATCAATCGGCAGTTGGACAGGGGAGTCTCCGTGCCTGCCTCGCACTACTAAAGTTATGGGATCAATTCTGGGCTACCTCGTTGTGTCACGAGCGCAATTTTATCAGACTCATGTGGGGTTGTCGCTGTAGCTACGGAGTTCGTGCTTTGCGCGACGCTTTCATCAGGACGCTCTACGGAAAAGGCCCGATCCATACGGGATAAAACCCGGTGCAATTAAGTCAATCCTCTTGACTTTGAACTTCGATCGACTGTTTGGCACTGAAAATAACAGGCAACAGGCAGCGGCTCTATTGACAAGTCAAAATCAGAAAACCTACGCATATCAGAATAGTTATGGCATATGTTCTGATGTATAAATGCACATTCAGATCATCTTCCATGCTACGGGGGTTCGTGCGATGTGCCGAGACTCTCCTTGTGTGATCTGTGGGAAGACTGGAATACTCATTAGAGGCATATGTCTAGAGAAGATGACAGAGCACAAACTGAAAGAGAACATGGAGGTATGTGTGTTGTAGGAAACCCGCTCCCCTCTCAGCCCTCCCTCAACGTTATTATTATTATTATTATTATTATTATTTCTTCAAGGCTGCAGGGTAGAGGTGGTTCTGGTCCCCTTATCAGTCCGGAGTTCAGCACCTCATGTGGGCATATTTGATTTGATTTGATACAGTAGCGTGTGTGGGTGTGCATAGCAACATTAGTTAATCTTATTTACCTCCACATCTTAAAGTACAACACAAACGGCAACTTATTATTATTATTATTATTATTATATAGACTATAAACGTCGCAGAGCAATTCTCGGCGCTGTGTTATGCATGCAGACTTAGCAGTTCTGACTGCCCTTCGGTACAACAAGATGAATAATTACGCTAATGGGCTTCCGTAAGTCGTCTGGCGTCTAAAAAGAAACGGCAGGGTTGGGGTTTGGAATCTGAGAGACAACCCAAACCTAACCCATCCTACTATTTATTTGATCTCAACTGTGAGGCAGTAATAGGGAATAAGAGCGGCAAAACCCATCAGTGTTCGATTGTTTCTGAGTCGGATTCGTCTTTTTTGACAACTTGATGGGAGGCTTTTCTGTCGATGACTGATAATTATACCTGAGATATGTCATTGTCAGTTTAGCCTCTGTAAGCCGTCGGATGTCGTTACGTTTTTGAATGTTTAGTGTCTTTCGTACGCTGAAAGTATGTAACCACTTTACAGGGGGACTGCGTGGTCTCGAGGTATGGTGTCCGCCTCGAGTGCTGGAGGTCCCGGGTTCAAGCCCCGGTGAGGACCGGGATTTTTTCACGTGGACTTCTAGTAACAATTTCCCCTGGTCTCTGGGTAGTGAGATCGGACGCCCGTGTGTATTGTTGCGCACGTAAAAAATCCCTTGGCAGTTGGAAATCGGAAAAGAGTAGCCTAACGGCGCTGCCCGGGCAAAATTTCGAGTTAAAAATCTACCCAAAGTATTTCAGGATCCTCGCCGGTGCTACGGAGTTCGTGCACTGTGGTGAGTTTCTCCAAACTCAGGTTTGAGTTAGGAAAAGAACGGAGCACTTATGGGTCACACCCGTGTGCCGTGATGTTGATCCATCGACTAAACTAAACTAAACCATTTTACGCCTCTGGTAGGGCCGTGGTGTTGTTAGAGGAACAGCAAAAGACAGTTGTTGAGTATCAATTCTAGTGGGGTGGTATAATTTAAAACAGGATAAATTTAACGATGTTTGCAAATTTGGGTTACGGAAGGTACCTAGTGGAAAAAGAGCTCATGAAGCATATGTTGCTCTACAGTCGCTGAATGTAAGAGTGAGGTCTCAATCCTTGGCAAGACTCAGTGAAGCACCGGATTAACCTAATACAGTTAACAAACCAGAATGATGTAGGGAAACCGATCATCATTCAGAAGAGACAAATACGAGCTAGTGAGTTCACGACTCCTTTCAAAGTTGATCGAGTGGAAGAATCTAAGTACTCATGGCATACGCTAGCACAGGACAGATCAACTTAAAGAGTTTATGCATATGCAAGCTATAAAGATAGCATCGATATTTAATAATTGCTGTATTTTAAATAAATTGTAATATCTTGTACCAGACAGTTTAACAACTATATACTTCTTAGACATGATAATTTAGCTGTGAGTTCTGTTATAATTATAATTTTGTAACCCCAGTCTAAAGATTACGTAAACATTGTATGATTCCGAAAGTTAAAGTTAAATAAAAGTTTAGGACAAATAAGGTATAATTAGCTCAGCCAAAATCTCACTCACTGACCGAGTAAGTGTTATCCCATTTGGAAACCTTTCCCATTGAGTGGAGATTCATTGTTACGAACTCTAGAAATAAACGCTGAAGACACTCCTGAACCCATCCTGACAATGGAATGATCAAATTCCCTCCGTTTCTCTACAATTGTTGCTTTAACTGTTTCTAGCTATGCAAAGCAATAGTTATGTAATTGGTTTCTGTCTATCCAAAGCTAGTGTTACTGTAACACCATCAGAGTGTCCGTGAGTTGTACATGCAGGTGGAGTTGTGTCCCAATGAGCTGAAACCTAGACGCTTGGACATAGAAGTTTCTTCTTCCCAACACGAAGTATAGCCGTGGATGCGCAAGGTTAACTTCTCCCTTACTTAACATTTCCGTTACTTAACTTCACGCTTGCTAAATTTTACGCTTACTTAACTTTACGGTTGCTTAACTTTACGGTCACTTAAAGTTACGACTCGCCAAGTGATATAATCGTGACTACGGTTGAGTTATTTCCTAAACCCTAGTTTCATGCTTGATTGGATGGTTGTAAGGGAACAGAGATAGCAAAACGTAGTTTGTCTTCCATCCTCCAGTGGTGCACAGACCGTGACTGAACTCACAGCAGGATCTGTGAACACCTGTTTATGACTAACTGGATTTCGCGGCTAAGGCTTTCTACAAGAAGAAGAAGACGCCTGTCTCACCACAAACATCCTTATGTGTCTGCTACGAATGCACGGCAGGTTGCAGAGTTAGCATTTTTCTCTCTTCCCTTTTGGGTTTCGCTGACAGACGAGTATCGGACGCAATAGACACCAAAGTAACATAACAGCTTAAGGCGTGCCAAGTTCAGCAAACGACCTGAAGCAGCGCCAAGAACCGACGTCACAGCGTTCAGAGCGTCACCATACGTTCTCCGTCACCATCTTCAACAACCAGCAGAGTCCAAATACTAATGGTACCTGATTTCCTCGGAGTACTGAGTGTCGACCAGATTTCTAGGACACTCTCTGTGGCACTGTACTCTCCGGGCAATGTTGGGCTATCTGCTTTCCCCACACTCTACACATATGATTCCAAAGAGCCTCGACCACGCCTGCCTCATCGTGCTCCAATATTCCAATAAGTGGTGCAGACTCAGCCAATATGTACGCCTGTTCCTATCCCAGAATAGCAGCATGCCTTGAGGGAAGAGATTGATGTGTTCCCTGGCAGACAGATTGATGTTTGTTTCCAACATGTCCTGGCAGACAGATTGATGTTTGCTCCCAACATGTCCTGGCAGACAGATTGATGTTTGTTCCCAACATGTCCTGGTAGACAGACTGATGTTTGTTCCCAACATGTGCTGGTAGATCCCAACATGTGCTGGCAGACAGATTGATGTTTGTTCCCAACATGTGCTGGTAGACAGATTGATGTTTGTTTCCAACATGTCCTGGCAGGCAGATTGATGTTTGTTCCCAACATATCCTGGTAGACAGACTGATGTTTGTTTCCAACATGTCCTGGCAGACAGATTGATGTTTGTTCCCAACATGTGCTGGCAGACAGATTGATGTTTGTTCCCAACATGTGCTGGCAGACAGATTGATGTTTGTTCCCAACATGTCCTGGTAGACAGATTGATGTTTGTTCCCAACATGTGCTGGTAGACAGACTGATGTTTGTTCCCAACATGTCCTGGCAGACGGACTGATATTTATTCCCAGCATGTCCTGGTAGTTAAACTGAGGTTTGTTCCCACCATGCTCCATGATGCGGTGAAGTTTAGGTTGATGTGGATGCTATCTATTCTTGACATATGGCGTTAGTTTCCGGGAAATCCTAAAGGTCACAGAAATAACGCCAGAAATTAACGAAGACAAAGATATCAATTAGGGAATGTCAGAAATGACATCAGAAATACTGAAAACTCACAATGTGAGATTCGAACCTGTCACCATCATGGCCTCTAAGAAAATAAGACCTGATTAATACACTATAAAATGACGAATGAAAACTGGGTATTTGAACAAACGTAATTGTCTTATATAAACACATCCTTCACTGCTGAGTAAGACATATTTCCAGCTGTGTCACACTCTATGAAGATAATCCTAGACAAAGTACACATTAAGATTATGGCAGATTGCAAAGTAAAGAGAGTCCTTCAATTGAGTACAAACTACAGATAAACCAGATGCATAATACATAAAAGACAACGCCATTACAGAGTAAAAGGTGATTCTTTCTTCTGCATTTATGGTATTGTTTGTCCCAAGATCACATTAACTTTGCAATATTGATCGTACAGAATCAATACGCGCACAAATGTTTTGATCAGAAGTTGAGCATACAGCTAAAGTTGATCCATGCTGTCTACAACAACTTACAATTGTGACATTTTACCGGGAGCACACACCAAGTACCATCCCTCACGTTGTGCCTCTGGAACACATCCATGAGTTGCTGCTATATCCAGGTTATATGTCTAACACGAGTTGCACTGCACGACTGTACGTTAGAGTTACACTCATTATTTCCCCTGACAGCCTTGACAGGGTCTGCCAACAAAACGGTTTATTCCGTCTAGTCGACACATTATTGCATTTCCTTCTTGTTTGCTGCTATGTAGTTCTCTTGTGGCAAACAATCTTCTTGAGTCCGGGGCTAACGAAACATGTTCGTTTTCATAAAATTACAGCTGATTTTCTTTTCACTGGAGGAGCGTGTGGCCAAGCTGCTAGAACGCCGCGAGCTCTTTCGGGAGACCCGAGTTAGAATCCTGGGTACGGTAATGGATTTTTTTTTAATGTGGGGGGGGGGGGGGGGGGGAAGAGAAAGACCGTAACTTGTAAAGTTAACGGCGACTGCACTAGCCAGGCGGACTTAATTCCTCTGCAAGACATCCTCCCCCACCTCCTTTTATCATACACCGCAATATACCATAGCCAGTAATGACAGGTTATATTCCTTCTTGTCTCATAGGTCGGCAGGATAACATCTCGCCGCTGCACTACAGGGGATCCTGTCACGTGAAATGCTTCAATCAAATGAGCCAAAGAGTTCAAACATTCCTCCACTCTGTCTCACACCCAAGACCCAGGTCGTGTGATCACACATTCTAACCTTTAGCTGAAATGCCCAGGACTCACTCACACTCGGCAATCAATACCTCCAGCTATAATAAAGCAAACAACCGATTGTTTCTTTGTGTACTTCACAGCACATCGGGGTTCGAATCGATGGCATGTGTGCTACCGTCTTCTTCTTGTCTCCAACAATGCTTGTCACAAGAACTGGGCACGTGACACACAGAAAGATCAATCGCAGGAGAATCTTAAAGGCCGCGGACACAACGCGAGAAACTAACCAGTAGAATTAGATCATACAATAGCGGAATAGCTAGCAATCTAGCGGAATGGTTTGCAAGCTAGAAGACTGGCTAGCAACCTAGCCGCTGGCTAGCGAGCTAGAAGACTGGCAAGCAAGCTAGAAGACTGGCAAGCAAGCTAGAAGACTGGCTAGCAAGCCGTAAGACTGGCTGACAAGCTAGAAGACTGGCTAGCAAACTGTAATACTGGCTGACAAGCTAGAAGACTGGCTAGCAAGCTAGAAGACTGGCTAGCAAGCTAGAAGACTGGCTAGCAAGCGAAAAGACTGGCTGACAAACTAGAAGACTGGCTAGCAAACTGTAAGACTGGCTGGCAAGCCAGAAGACAGGATAGCGAGCTAGCGTACTAGCTAGCAGGCTAGCATGATGGTCGTAAGTTGGAATCCCCATAAATGCATGGCTTTTATTTAATTGACCTGGGCTTCCAGTGTGGTCCCAGCTCAAACCAGGAACCAAGACATGTTGACGGAAGTAACGGACAATGACATATTTATTGACAACACCACTCACCGAGTCCCAGTTGGTCTATACAAATATGGCGCAGGCACCATATACCCAGTTCACTCAAAACGTCGACAGAAATCCTATACTCTTTCTTTTTTAACTTTACACAGAAGACACAAGAAAGAACTGGATTGGAGGATCTGTTAGACATCAGATAAACTAGACTTTGGACATGGTGCGTAGATAATCATCATCAGCATCATCATCTTCTTCGCCCTCTTTTTTTTCATCTTCTTCTCTTATTGTTCCGCTTGTACCTAGCGGTGAAGAGGTGAAGCATAAACAGCGGTAGGGTACCCGTTTATGGACTTCATGTATTTAGATTCCCATGGACCGTTATTCCCTCTACCCATCGTTTACATGGTTGGCCTCTTCTTCTGGTTCCATTGCTTATAGTGGTATACTGTTAGTTGGTAGTTTAGTTTTATGGCCAAACCAATTTACTTCCTCTTTTCTTTTGTCATGACCGCCCACGCTTTCCGGCATGGACTGATTGATTGATTTCTAATGAAATCTAGCGCTGCTATAACCCCCCCACTTTAGTCCTGATTTAATATGTGACGGTCATATGACGACACCGTCTCGTAAGAGAAGAATGACATATTGACAAAACAGACACCCACATGATGTTATTGCTAGCCACACGTGTGAGTCACGTGAACCCAGTAGTTGAATGGACTGGGTGTCAGCTTGCCTGGCGCAAGTGGGTCATGTGGGATCCTGATGAAATGGGCCCCCTTAAACATTAGACAATATTTTAAAGACGCCAGTGTCCTTTAAGTAGCTTTGTACCATTGCAAATAATCGTGAGTAAAAAATTACTGTAGAAAGGATAAAAGTATCACATCAAGCGATCATGATCCAACAAGAGATAAAAGTATCACCTCAAGCGATTATGACCCAACGATAAAAGAATCACTTCAAGCGACCATGATCCAACATGAGATAAAAGTATCACTTCAAGCAGTCATGATCTAACAAGAGATACAAGTATCACTTCAAGCGATCGTGATTCAACAAGAGATAATAGTATCACCTCAAGCGATTATGACCCAACGATAAAAGTATCACATCAAGCGATCGTGATCCAACAAGAGATAAAAGTATCACCTCAAGCGATCACGATCCAACAAACGATAAAAACAACCTCAGATGGTGACCCACATCAATCTACTGAATAAATAACGCTGTAATACCCTAGGCAGAATGTATTTTCTGTCCTCAGCGACTACATTAAGGGTGTACATGACAAAACGTATAATCTCGCGCCAGCATGTCACACGACCCTGGCAATCACATGACCTTGCCTGGCACACCATTTTTAGAACCCGATCGATGTTTTCTAAAATGAAATCCCAATAGACCTGCCAGTCTGTCGCGCTGTCTTCTTGTCGGGTTTCATTTGGCCAAAGTGAAGCTTAGCGATCGATTTGTTGTTAGATAATGTGGGATAAGTTGTCAACCATTAGACAGAGATACGCGTCCTTGTGGAGGAGGCAAAATAACAACCGGAAGTGTCCATCAAGATTGTATGTAACAACGTGGAAAACGATTTTACGAACAACCGGACTTGTCCTTCAAGACTGTCGGATGTAACAACATGGCTACAGCACTTTACGAGCAACATCTTCACATCTCGGTTGTAACAACATTTTCACTGTTTTGTCATGAAAGGTTGGTAAATGCCAGCAAAGAGAAATGTGTCCAAATAGATTGCAAGTAGTCATCAAACAGACGTAATTAAAATCAGCTCATTAGCTACATTTAAAAAAAAAATGAGACGCTAGCTTCAGAGAGAGAGCACAGAAGACCAGGAATAAACACTTGCAGCAGGGTCAGATATACTGAATAACAGCTATGAATTGTCTGTAACAACATGGGGGGGGGGGGGGGGCGGACGGCTTGGCGAACAACAGGACGTATCCTTGTAAAGAGGGAAAACAAACGGGATGTGTCCTTGTGGAGAGGGGGGGGGGGGAAACAAACGGAACATGTCCTTCTGGAGGAGGGAAAACAAACGGGGCATGTCCTTCTGGAGGAGGGAAAACAAACGGAACATGTCCTTCTGGAGGAGGGAAAACAAACGGGACGTGTCCTTCTGGAGGAGGGAAAACAAACGGGGCATGTCCTTCTGGAGGAAGGAAAACAAACGGGGCATGTCCTTCTGGAGGGGGGAAAACAAACGGGGCATGTCCTTCCGCAGGAGGGAAAACAAACGGGATGTGTCCTTCTGGAGGAGGAAAAACAAACGGGACGTGTCCTTGTAGAGGAGGGAAACCAAACAACGGTACGTGATCTTGGACTGCCAGAGTAACTAACGACAATTGCCTGAAAGAGACTAATCAATGTAGAACACTATATAGAACAAAACGAAAGAAACTAACAGCTTTCTTTGGTCATGTGATGAGAAGAGAGACTTTGGAGAACATCATGACAACTGGAAAGATCGAGGGGAAGAGAGGCAGAGGCAGACCAAGAGAAATTATGCTGGACGGACTGAGACGGTGGCATGGTGGAATATCAGCAGCAGAATTGATCCAGAACACCAAAGACCGAGATCTGTGGAGAGACATGAACGCCTACGCCAGCTGGCAGGACACGTGGTGATGACAATTATCTTGACACCATTTTATGAAACTGGGACCCTAAAGCGGCATTAGTAGAAACAAAAACAGAACTCCGAATCTGCTACGGACCGAACCCAGACCCCTATTTTCATACTCAAGTGCACTAACCACTAGACTTCTGGATATCCAAGACACCAGAAACCCTGCAGACAAACATCACCATCACGATATGGTAGATTTATTGCAGAACAAGACTCTCGATCCTGGTCAGTTCCCCTGCCTTGCGCATTGTAAGCCCACCCTGTCTTCCGTGTTTGGTGCTCGTCCTCGGACTGGTAAACCGCTGCCTCTCCTTCCAGAAACGATGCCTGCCATCATTTGTTTTGTTGTTTTTTTTTTTTAACTATGACATTGTGACATTTATCACGGCCAAATTATTGAGGTTTAACACGGCCAAAATATTGAGGTTTATCACGGCCAAAATATTGACGCTTAAAACGGCCAAAGAATTTCGGTTTCCAATTTCGGTTGTTTATGAGCCGGTGTTCTTCCGTGTTAAGATTGTCAGCAATTTTCAACTTCCTGGTCCACGGTATTCTAAAAATGTCACTAACATTTAAGTTCAAATGTTGCGATTTTCCTCTGTGATTGTGAAATGGTCCATGACTCTCGTCCATACGTGGCCACACGAAAGATGCCTTATTTGTTTTTTGTGTTGTTGGGTAATGTGTCACATGTTCTTAATACTGTTGAACCCCTGCAACGCTACGGCAAGTCTTTGCCTGTCTTCATTTGAACAACATTCATGGTTGCTGATTAAGGAGCCAAAATATTTAACGTTTGTGACATTTTCATTATCCTCTTTGTTGATTGTGTTTTGGTTTGCATGCTGTTTTGTATATGGGGATTGCTTTTGTCCTTTTAAGCATTGAAAAATGTTATCTTCATTAGAAAACATGCTAGGGAGAAAAGTGAAAGACAAGTTTGCTAGGGGAATTTAAAGGTTTAAACTGAAAGATAACATCAGAAGATGAAAGGGACATACGATGTTAGCCTTCACTGCCACGAGGAAGATAAAAAAATAAAAAATTAAATAACGGTTTAAATGGAAAATAACATCAAAATGGATGATGAGTTAGGCTGTGCTGCCACGTTGAATGACAGACCGTGCTGGAGATCCAGGCAGCCGAATTCACGTGTAAAAACAGCAACAGATCTGAACTGTTGAAATGCCTCCTACCTGAGTGTTAAAACATGAACCTTGCAGTTTTCCGTTTTCTGTTGTCTAGACTGGCTACTTATGTCTACTTCCTTCTCTTAACTTCCATGAGTACAAGTGCGTGTTAACGTCTGGTGTTTTATGCATCCTGCAATCTCTGGTTGACACCCGCGATGACCTGAGCTGGTGCCCCCAGAAGGTCAAGGAAGCCCAAGTCTTATCAGCTTCAGTAACGACCACACAAGGGGACAAGTTGTTAGGCCGTTAGTTATCTTTACGTGGACAGATAAAGCCAAACGACGGGTGGTATTTTTTATTCTTATTTTCCCAGACAGTTGTATTTTCTTAGCCCGTTTAGTTTGTTATTTTGTCCGTTATTACTCGTGTGGTTGTTCACTCTAGTTCTTCCCTTTCTTCCGTCTTCTCTTTCCGTACTCTTCTTTTTTCCTTCATGACTTCTTCCACATCCTCCTCCTTCCTTCTTCTCTTTCCTAATTCTTATTCACTCCTTTTCTTCCTCCTTTGACTCATCCTTCTTTTAATCATCGTCATCATCATTCTGTCCTTCTTTTTCTCCTCCCTCTCGTCCACCTCGCATCTTATCTTTGCATTTCAGCGCCAGGTTAAGAAATGACAGAACGGCTGGGTCCGCTTCATATGCCTCTTGCAGTTACACCCACTAATAGTATGCACAATTTGTGTACATGGTGACACATTTTCCTCTTTTCAATTGTTACTATGAGCTCTTCCTTACTGTTAAATCCGCAGATGTGATGGCCTTACTTTCTATTCTATTTTATGTGTGTATGCGCGCGTTTTATCCCTTGTAATTTAGTGAGTAAAGATTGATAGTAAGCAAAGTAAACTTAAGTTTAAAACCACCTTTTCACGCTATGAGATGAAATGGGTATATGGGAATCATCAACATACCACGCCGTCAACGCACCGGAAAGGCTAGCACATTAAGCCCTGCATACTACCTTACAATGCCATACCACAGGCAATATTCTCCTCGCGAACACGGAACTGCAATCTTGTTTACAATTGTAACCACTTAATGCTACAAGTTCTCACGGTTAGAAGGAAGCACAGAGTGCTGCAATTAGTACACATCAATCAATCAATCTATCTAGTGCCGTCTTCAGAGTGAGGTTGGATCTCCAACATTGTCTGCCTCTCGCCTTCACTATACATTCTATCAGACTGCTGTTTGTCCATCTCTTAATGTTATCTTAGCGCTTGTATCGCTGTTTACCTTTAGCTCGTTGGCCTTCAACCTTACCCTCCAGTATGATGGATTTTATAAGAGTGCTATGTCTTTCAATGTGGCCGACATATATTACTTGCCTCTATTCTCAGTTTTTCTAGAAACTCTGCATTTGATTGTTTTTGTTCCCATGAAATACAACATATTGTTCTGTTTATGCATATTAACTGTATATTCACATCCCAAGGACATCTGTGCGACTTTCTAATTGCCTATTCATTGTCCAAGCTTCCGTGCCATATACTAGTGTTGCATACACACAACATTTAATCATTCTCATTTTTATTGCGCCGTTCATCTCTGTAAATGTTAATGCTGATGTCATGTTGTTGAAAACATTTTGGGCCATTTCCAGACCAATTTATCTTCTTCGGGTGCACGGCCGGAAGCAGACATCGGCGACCACGACTCTGCAGTCCCTTCTACTGAGGTATGTTGATGCACTGAGTGTTGCTTGTGTCGGCGATTGTGGCTTGAAGGTTAGTGAACGCAGTTTCACAATTTCCCGACACACCGAGTCCAAGATGCGAAATCAGCCCCCGGTGATTTGGAAGTAGAACGCTTTGCGATGATTTCGATGGTATGAGACGTCGGCCGTTCAGAAAGCTATGGCAAACAACTGAACATAAAATTGCCCAGTAAATCACAAACAGGCAATAAGTGCTGGGGTTGATTTCAATGTTCTGTAAAGGACATGAAAGTCACTTTGGTGTTGCTCATAAGAAGAGGAAAAGAAGTAGGAGCATGGAGAAGAGTAGCTAGAGGATGAGGGGGAGGAGAAGATGATGAGAGAGATGATGAAGAAGAAGTGGAAGAGAAAGATAAAAAGTAGTAATAGTACATGTTTGAGTAAATGATCAGCGAATTACGGGTAATGTGCCGAAAACGGTAACGAGAACAACATCGTGTTTACTTCTTGTGCGCAAGGATATAATAGGATCGGCAAAAAAGGACAAGTACTGAAAGTGTTGGTATACTGACGTGAGAGGGGGGGGGGGGGGGCACAAACATGCTGCTTTTGTTGTTTATCGTCCATTAAAAAATTTCATTTCCACATTTTGTATGATCTAAATTGTCAACTGAAGTTGTACAAGTCATCATCATCATCTTCTTCCACTTTAGCCTGCAGGAGTCCTGACGAGGATTATTTGACGTTCCAGCGCCCGATGGGTGACTAGTGTCATTCTAAATGGTCGTTCATGTAAATGTGTTAACGTGTATACACAATGAAAGATTGAGAGAAAATATATGAAAACAGTATTTTTTATAGAAGGGGCACACTGTGTGGAGGGGAGGGGGAGAGAGAGAGAGAGAGGGGGGGGGGGGGGTTGTGCACTTAACTCCGAACATGGAGGAGGCCCTGAACTTGGAAAGAGGAAACAGCAGACCAAGGAGGGAAACGAGTTTTCCTGGTGTGGAGTCGGCGGCCGAAGATGACGTCGACTGACATTGCCTGGACCGGCAGCACAATCGCGCGGGGAATTATGTCACGACATTTGTTGGCCTAGTTTCCTGGCTCGTGTGTTGCGTACGTGTCGCCCGGTACATCTAGGGCAGCCCGGAGGGGAGGAGGCGGCGGGAGTGGAGGACGAGGGATGCCCGGGCAAGCCACCAAGAAATTGTCGATAGAACGATGAATCATTTGGAGATTAACGCTGCACTGCAGGGTTTAGCCGTAGAAGTAATGGTTGTTTATTGTGTGGTGGGGTTTAGCTGTGTCTTGTTGTGGTGGATGAATTAATAGTGGTTGTTTTTTTTTTTTTTATGGTGGAGTGTAGCTGTGGGCTCGATGTGGTTGGTGAATTAATAGTGGTTTATTGTATGGTGGAGGTTAGCTGGGGAATCGATGTGGTTGGTGAGTGGTTTATTGTATGGTGGAGTTTAGATGTGGACTCGATGTGGCTGGTGAATTATAGTGGTTTATTGTATGGTGGAGTTTAGATGTGGACTCGACGTGGTTGGTGAATTATAGTGGTTTATTGTATGGTGGAGTTTAGCTGGGGACTCGATGTGGTTGGTGAGTGGTTTATTGTATGGTGGAGTTTAGATGTGGACTCGATGTGGCTGGTGAATTATAGTGGTTTATTGTATGGTGGAGTTTAGATGTGGACTCGACGTGGTTGGTGAATTATAGTGGTTTATTGTATGGTGGAGTTTAGCTGGGGACTCGATGTGGTTGGTGAGTGGTTTATTGTATGGTGGAGTTTAGATGTGGACTCGATGTGGCTGGTGAATTATAGTGGTTTATTGTATGGTGGAGTTTAGATGTGGACTCGATGTGGTTGGTGAATTATAGTGGTTTATTGTATGGTGGAGTTTAGCTGTGGATTCAATGTGGGTGAATTAATAGTGGTTTATTGTATGGTGGAGTTTAGCTGTGGATTCGATGTGGGTGAATTAATAGTGGTTTATTGTATGGTGGAGTTCAGCTGTGGACAAGTAGTTGCTTAACTAATAGTGGTGTATAGCTTAGGGAAATTTTGCTGTGGACTCGATGTGGTTGTTGGACTAATATTTAGTTAGTTGACAGATGATCCCTGTTACACATCGAACAAGTCAGTCCATACGTGCTCGGATCCCCTCCTCGGTAAATCCCGCAGCGTGTAGCAGCTAACGACACCAGTTCTGTGTTGGTTTATTAATATTCTTTCTCTTCCTAATAGTGTTTTATTCATGTTATTGTATGGTGAAGGTTAGCTGTACACATGAAGTAGCTGGTCAACTAATGTTAAGGTTTCAATCCTCAGTGGATGCAGGACTGGATCATTTCATTGGGGCTTTGGAGTAGACCCAGCCACGTAAAGTGGGCACCCGTGATCTTATTAAAACCTTATAATGTAGTCTCTCTGTCATTGTTTTTGTTTTCTGATAAAGGCTTGTCGCCGCAACGTCCTTTTGTTTTACAAATGTGTTCTTGTAACATTAGCGATCTACACCTGATATTTCCCCGATGTCGGTGTTATTGTGAATGAAGTGAACTGGCCACTCATAACACAATGCTATGACCTAGTGTGCGCGTGAAGGTCTCACACTTGGCATGCATATTGTCTGCTAGGGAAATACCTTAGCCGTTTTGGCGGGGAAGGTAATAAACAGCCAGTGGTGAGAACATGTGGTTGTAGCGTCATAGAAGCACCATGTTCCTTGAATCAGCGGGTTAGCTGTGTGAGAGTGGGCGATAGTGTGTGCGACGGGGATGTGAGTTTCCTTTACCTTGATTTCTGGCTCACACCCTTCCACCCCCGCTAGACAGACCATACTGGCTTCACCCAACGATGACAAAGGTGAAAGGTTAACAAACTGCCATACGCATTACGATGCAGCAGTGTCAGGCGCTTTTACCCGGTTAAAAACAGATTAACATAAATCCACAAACTGCCACCGAACCAGCAGTAAAGTCGTGTTTATGGAGCACAAGGCTATAACTTTCAACTGTAAAGAGACGGCTGGTTGTACATAATCTTTTGTTGGCTAGTTTTCTGGTTTTCAAACCGAGCCTGGCGAACGGTTTTTTTCTATACCATGTCCAATGGCTGGGGAATTTTTAACGCGCTTGCAATTTAGTCCAAATTTTTCGCCCTTAGCCTGTTCCGTGCCGAAAACCTTACGGACGCAATCCGTAATCTTGTGTTCGAAACACCGTTGTGGGCGATTTGGCAGCAGACAGCCTTGCGTTGTTTTTTTTAATGAAATGATAACAGTGCAGGTCGTTCAGAACGCAATGGCAAACTACTGAACATAAAATTGCCCTGGCACGAACAGCTAAAACATACTGGGGTTGACTGCTACGTCCTGTAAAGGATATGCAGCTTACTTGTCCGAAATGGTATGAAGTTTGATCAACTAACTCAAAATCCGGGGAGGGGGTAGTGCGACATCTTTTTCTTATTATGTAGGAATCTGCACAGGTCACATAATGAACGTGACCAAGACTGCAGAGCCAGAGTCGAACGTGGCTACTCTGCCACATGTCTGAGATGGTATGACATAGGAACTACAAGACGTGTCAACAATGGAACTACAAGACGTGTCATTAGTGGAACTACAGGAAGCGTCATCAGTGGAACTACTCTAGTGTCGTCAATGAAACCAAGGGACGTAACCAAGGGACGTGTCTTCCTTAAGTGGGACTACAGAATGTGACACCAATGCAACTACATGACGTATCATTAGTGGTACTATAGATAGTGTCGTAAATGGAACTACATGACGTGTCATCAATGGAACTACGAGAAGTGTCATCAGTGGAACTACACGACGAATCATCCGTAGGACGACAAGACGTGTCATCAAGGGAACTACAGGACGTGTCGTCTTTGGAACTACTGGGCGTGTCCAGAATTTTTAAAAATTACGCTACCTACCGGCTTCTTCTTCTGCCAGTTACCTCCAATAGGCCAAAAGTGGAAAGTGATGATGATGATGAATCATTGGCCTTCCAAAAGCTGTCCTATCTTGTACAATACCCCGCACCCCCTCCACGTAATGGACTAGGATTCCCCCACTCCCAGTTATACGTTTCATTCAATGTTTATTAATTTAAAAGTCAGTTGGCTTTCTCAATGACCTAGATTCTGTCTGTCACTTGAAGTACTTCCGCCTTCACATTTGCTCCAGATATGACGTCACTGATCCTGGGGATTTTGAGGCGGGAAATAACAATGAATTTCTCTAGTTGTGGGTGGTTCTTTCCATGGGGACATTTTTCCTCTCGTTATTTTTGTGATATTTTTGTCTCTTTTATTCTAGTGTGGTGGTGAATCCAGTTGTTTAATGTGTAAGCGTTAATAAATAAAAAAATGTTTTGCATATCCTTTACAGGACATCGCTGTCAACAGCAGCATCTTTCAGCTGTCTGTTGATTTCTTGGCAAGATTACGCTCAGTAGTTTGCCATTGCTTTCTGAGCGGCCGGCTCAGTATTCCGCGAGTCACCAGCGGGGGACGAACCGCTCCCAGTTCTCGCCCGCTACGAGACTCTGCGTGATAAACGGGATTACGGAGAAAGTGTTGTAACCCCTCGGCCAGAGAGACCGGCAAGCGTTCATAGGACGAAAAATATGAAATTCAACAAAACATGGTTTTCCTGTAGTAGTTTTGAATAACGAAGACATAAACAATAGATTGCACGATTAACGATTAACTGCCTGGCATATTTTGCTGCATCCCGACAGATGAATACTGCAGAGATCACATAATATGAACTAAAGCAATGAAATATATCGTTCACGCTGAAATATAGACACATTTGAATTTTCTACCAAGGTAATTTTAAACTGACTATCATGTCTGTTTACATAAAGTTGGTTTTTCTACATATAAAGTAATGGCTCTCGCAACCTCGCAACAATCGTCCATTTTGTGTGTTAAACAACACACGGAACTTATTGTCTCTACCAATCAGTCTATAAATCATATGAGCTAGGACCATGTACCCAACAGGCATCTAGACGTGGCCATTGATCCTTTACTGACATAACATGCTCACAAATAACTGGCTAAATCTAATTTCTGTAACCAATTTACGGTTTTCACGGGCGTTGAAGAAGAGCTGTCTGGTTATGTTTTTTTTTTTTCTTTTTGCCTGTCCGGTCCGTGGAATTCTTTGTAACTCTATCAGAAATTACACGCTTGCTGCGAGAGGTTTCCAGGCCTGCCTGCCTATTGATCGTGCACGTCGGAGATGCGTTATGCAACAGCACCAGATATATTTATTATTTATTAAGTTGTGCCTGTCCACTGCTATCCTGGGCAATACAGACAACGTTATAAATTAGCTCAGTTAATTGATAGCACGGTTAATTGACAGCACAGTTAGCCGACAGCACAGTTGGCTGATAGCATACTTAATTGATAGCAGAGTTAGTTGATAGCAAATTAGCTGATAGCACAGTTAGTTAATGACACAGTTAGTTGATAGCGCAGTTAGTTGTTTGCAGTTAATTAATAGCACAGTTAGTTCTTAGCAAAGTTAGCTGATAGCAGTTAATTGATATCACAGCGTTATTTGACTCATTTCATCATGTGCAGAACTTCCTCAACAATATTTGAAAACTGAAATGTGGCTATAATATGCCAGATGTCCTGCCTCTACTGACGTCATATGCCAGATGTCCTGCCTCTACTGACGTCATATGCCAGATGTTCTGCCTCTGTTGACGTCATATGCCAGATGTCCTGCCTCTGTTGACGTCGTATGCCATATGTCCTGTTTCAGTTGACGTCATATGCCAAATGTCCTGCCTCTGTTGACTAGAATATGATCTCACCATGTTTATTTGTCTTAAGCGGCACTGTGGCTTATGGGATAGTCAAACCTCGATATACAGAGTCCAGGGTTCGAAATCAGGCACGGGTGATTTGGAAGCAGACCGCTCTGTGTTGATTTTGATGTCATGAGGTATCGGCCTTTCAGAAAAGTACTGAACTACAACAATGCATTGTATATCACCAACAGTCAATAAATGTTGGGGGTTCACTGTATGAGAGAATAATAATTACCTGTCATTGACCAGCATAGTTATGGATTATCAGCGCTAGGTTTATGACAATCACAAACAGTCAATAAGTGTTGGGGTTCATTGCAACGACGTGTAAAGGTCAACAAGCTAACTTATTTGTCTAATAAACAAACTTCTTCAAATCGGAGCTCTTGTTCCATAGATGTCTTTTCTGAAATTCAAAACAATGTATTCCCTTAGTAGATCGAGGGGAAGAGAGGCAGAAGCAGACCAAGAGAAATGATGCTGGATGGATTGAGACGGTGGCATGGAGGAATACCATCAGCAGAGTTGATCCAGAACACCAAAGACCGAGGTCTGTGGAGGGCCATGAACGCCTACGCCAGCAGGCGGGGCACTTGATGATGATGATTCCCTTAGTGAATTTAAACCCAGAAGTCACAAACAATATTTTGTACGATTTATTGCCTGGCATATTTCGCTGCATCTCGCCACATGCATACTGCAGAATTATATATCACATAAAATGAATAAATACATAATAACATAATGCATAAGAGCAGTTAAAACACACAACCGCAAGTATTCTTCCAATAAGGACCATCTGTTATCCCCACGGTATTTTTTCATGACCGATAAGCAGATAGTTTAGCATTAATTTTCGTGGTATCAACGTCGGCCCTTCAGAAAGCAATGGCAAAATACTGAATGAAGAATGTACCTCGAAAATCACAGTTGTTTAGTTGAGTTAAGAACCGACATCACTGCACTCAGGACATTCCCACACGTGCTCAGTCCCCTCGTTCAACAGCCAGTGAAGAGACATACTACTAATCGTTCCAACCGCTATCTGATTAAAAGTTCTCCTGGTCTTCCCTCTCAATTTTGAGATTCTTCCAGAACCCCTGCCGATCCCCCGCAATCTCATTCTTTCCACATATGGGTTCTCAATCTGTTCCTCAGCCTTCTCCACCTGGTCCCACAAGCGCACGATCACCTCCCCCCTTGTCGAAAATGACAATTAAGCAACAAATGCTGGTGTTTATTTTGATGTCATGTAAAGGACATGCAACAAGTTATTTTTAGTGTACTTACAGGACCTCCATGTATATTTCTTCTATCTTGGACTAAAGATACCATTTTTAGTGTACTTACAGGACCTTCAATGTATGTTTCTTCTATCTTTGACTAAAGATACAGCTTCTAGTGTACTTTCAGGACCTTCAATGTATGTTTCTTCTATCTTGGACGAAAGATACAGTTTCTAGTGTACTTTCAGGACCTTCATTGTATGTTTCTTCTATCTTGGACTAAAGAGACAAGTCTTGCGTGGGATTCACAAACAACAACAACAACAACATTACTATTAATACTACAGTCACATCCTTCATCCAGACACTGACAGTAGTACTAGCGAATGAACGATGTGGAGTGACATCCGCCCACGCCAGTTGGCATGACACATAAAGAACAGGCAGTCAGTAAGATGCGCAGCGTGGGGTTACGTAAACTGATTTCCTATGAACCCATATCAACCAGGGCAATGACACCGGGGTTAAACAATGTATGCAGTGCCATTTCATACCACGAATGTGCTCCAACAGGGAATTACCCCTTTCACTGCATCTCACAACCTTTCACCACAGCTGAGGTTAACGACCTCACGCACCCTGTAAAATCTAGGCCACAAATCGGCAGTGAAGTTCAGTGAACGACCGACTGTTTGACAGATAAGCAGACGCGTTTAACTCCACCAGCCCCTCTCAAACTCAACAACACTTCCCTGAATCGCAATTCCCTTAGCTATCCGTGTTTCTGCTTTGTCAACAGCTGGAAAATTTCGGTTCTTGTTTTAAACAACACAAAAGGGAAGAATATGGGACCGCAAAACCCGTACCTTAATTATAACCAACGCCGCATGAGGCAGGTTGAACGAGGTCAAATATTTATTTTTATTTTTCTCAAACGAACGAACGAATGAAGTAGGTTCTTGTTTCAGGAAGATAAAAAGACTCCACTGATGAGTGTGGCTGTGGTAATGATTCGATATGTCGGCCGAAAGGTGCAAAGATGGCAGCTCTGTTGTAAACAGGCACAACGCAATTATGTTCAGCGTAAACATTCCGGACGAAGAAGAAAAAGAACAGCTATAGACTTGTTGCAAGAGGGCCCAGCATATATAGAACGGAGAATTTGCTGTTGATCCGAGTCAGTTCAACTTCAAGCCAAATTCTATGAAGCTGTCAAGTTCCAAGGTGATTGCCGGTTTCTTAATTCAATTCAGGTTGACTTTAGAAGGTGGAAGGAGAAGGAGACGAAGAAGAGAGGGTAGAGGAGGAATAAGAAGAAAGAGAAGAAATAATACGAAGAAGAAGAGAAGAAAGAGAAGAAATAATACGAAGAAGAAGAAAAGGAAGTAAGAAACAATAATAATAATAATAATAATCAATCATGTGCCATGCCAGATAGCGTGGGCGGTCATGACTCGCAATTTCACTCGTTCACCAAAGTCGTAGATCAGGTCAGTTTTCCTGTCTCAACCATGCCATGTGGCCAAGCCATCCAGGTATTTTCCTCTCGGTCTTCCTCTTGGTCTATTCCCTTCGATCTTGCCAGTTGTCACTAAGTTCTCCAGTCCATTTCTTCTCATAACATGTCCAAAAAATTTTGACTGTCTACATCTAATTTCTCTAATCACTTTACGATTGTCATTTGTCTCTGTAGTACTTGGTCATTGGTTTTTCTGTCTGTCCATGGTATTCTTTGCATTTTCCTCATTAAACCACATTTCCACAGCCATCAGATGTTTTTCAGCTTGACTGCTCATTGTCCAAGTTTCACATCCATACAAAAGAACAGGCTCTATGTAGCACCTCAACACTCTTTTTCTCTTTTCAGTTTCAAGGCATCTCCCATCAGATGTTATGACTGTTCCGAGATAATTGTACCGATTCACTTGTTGAAGAATATTTCCATTTACTTGTATATTACATTGTGGTATTTCGTTCTTCCTAGTGACGACCATACTCCGTGTCTTTTTACAATGTAATTCTAACTCCAGTTGTTCACTGTGTACAACAACCGCATCTACTAAATTTTGCACGTCCTGTTCATTGTCTGCAATCAATACTGTATCATCTGCTTATCTAATGTTATTGATGTTTCGTCCTAATAATAATGAATAATAATAATAATAATAATAATAATAATAATAATAATAATAATAATACAGAGGAGGAGGTGGAGAAGTACGAAATAATAATAATAATACCCCAGGAGTAGGAGTGCCTGATGGCGAGGGACACTGGTAACAGGGGCAGCTAATCCACATGCAAACAATTCAGAGCACTAGGAGTAGCAGCACATGTATGGATTAAGCTTGAGTTAAAAGCCAGCGAAAGCAAAATAATAATAATAATAATAATAATAATAGTAATAATAGTAATAATAATAATAATAATAATAGTAATAATAGTAATAATAATAATAATAATAATAATAATAATAATAATAATAATATAATAATAAGAAGAAGAAGAAGAAGAAGAAGAAGAAGAAGAAGAAGAAGAAATACTACTAATAATAACAACAGGAGGAGGAGGAGAAGAATTAAAAAAATAAGAAGAAGAAGAAGCATAGGAAGTAAGACACAATAATAATAAAAAGAAATAATAAGATGGAGTAATAATAATAATAATAATAATAATAATAATAATAATAATAATAAGAAGAAGAAGAAGAAGAAGAAGAAGAAGAAGAAGAAGAAGAAGAAGAAGAAGAAGAAGAAGAAGAAGAAGAAGAAGAAGAAGGCATTTTTGAAGAAAGGATACATGTTTCAATTTCCTGACTTGTTTACCAACGACCTGCGGTTCACGGCGTATGTTAAATTTGGTTAGATAAGGCAGTTATGAACTTAAATGAATAAGTTGAAAATGACAGTAATGGTAAAATGATAACACGGAGAGGGGCATGGTTGCCTACCCTCACCACTTGCTGGAGTGCCAGGAAAGACCATTCAGACACAGATTGCTACTGATACAGTTAGCATTGGGTCTCTTCGCTAGCTGGTGAAAATGAAGATGAAGCACGTATGGGAATGTCCGGAGAGCAGTGGTGTCGTTTCTTGAGTCAATTCAACCTCTAGCTCAGTGGTTCTCAACCTTTTTTGGCCCATGCACCCCTTCATCACATGTTCAGAATATTATTGTCCCCCCCCCCCCTTTAGTATTTCCTCCCTATAAATCCCCCCCCCCCGCTCCTATACAATATACGTAAAAATGGAAGCTAAATTAAAAACACATACTAGAACAAGTCTAGACGTCTACATAAAATGTGATTTGCGGGTCTACACGAATTTAAGAAGGGTGAGAAGTACAGAAAAGTAAAGTATTGAGGGAAGGACAATATCAAGTACTGGGTTCTTGTATTAACGCTAACTTGAAATAATCTTAATACCCCCCCCCCCTCCCCCTGGAAACCCTAAAATTTTCTCATGGGGGTTGAAGTGGGGTGGGGGGGAGAAATTCCCCAACTGTTGACAACCACTGCTCTGGCTTTAACAATAATTCAGAAAGGTAGACAATACAATCAACAAGGAGTAGGCCGGCAAAGCCAGCACACCTGCTACATACGCCGCGCTAGGGGACGCCACATAATGACATTCATGTACACACGTGTTCTGTGTTGATCTCTTTGTCCAGAGAAACAAACACATCACACATCGTTTGACTCCTGTGGTATTACACCTCGATGAACCCCCCCCCCCCCCCCCCCCCCCCGGGACATAGAAATAAAATGAGAAGTAAACGGCAAGCTTTATTACAAAACGATCACCAGTAATAAAATGGATGTTGCGATCACAGCCTTCGTCAGCACAGATACAACTACATGAAAACACACTACATGAATATATATATAAACGTTACTCGTCTGTATCCTCGTTGTGGACTGGACACCTGTGTCATGGAAACCGCGTGTATCATTGTAACAAAGCGACTGTGGTTTTAGAGATGGGTTCGAAGTGATAGTACGGAATCGTTTCCTGACACAGACTATGCCATGAGCTACGAAAATAACACACACAAATGACTACGAAGCTCTGCGAGTGCGCACGCGCACGCACACACACACACACACACGCGCGCGCTAACCCTCCGACCGAACTCTTTATCAACGGACAACAAGAACAAAACGATTAGAACACACACAAATGCGGACAAAACAAGTGTGTGCTTCCCTAGAGACTGACCTCCAGTTTTAGTTGTTGTTTTTTTTTTAATGTATATCGATGACTTGCTTGAAAGACTTGTGTTTAGGTTGTAGTCCTAGTATTCGGGAGCGGCTGGCCGAGCGGCTAGAATGCCTAGCTCTCATTTGGGGGACCCGGGTCGAATCCTCGGTAAGGTGTGGAATTTTCTGTCCGGGGCAAAAAGAAAACTCTAACCTGCACAGTTCGCGGCGACTGCAATAGCCAGGCTGCATTAATTCCTCTGGCTCAA
Source organism: Cepaea nemoralis (assembly GCA_014155875.1). Lineage (NCBI taxonomy): Eukaryota > Metazoa > Mollusca > Gastropoda > Stylommatophora > Helicidae > Cepaea > Cepaea nemoralis. Next base: position 138,643 of record JACEFZ010019705.1, read on the forward strand.
GACCCCCCTGTTCAACACCGCAAGATACTATATGCAGTAAATGACAGTTTGATAGTCCTAGTATTCTAGTTTTGCGTTTTCTCTGTTTGTTGAATACGGTAACCGTTAGCAAGATGGAAATCATAGTGACCAATAGAAAGTACAGTGAGAAAATGTGTTGAAGTGCTAATATAGAACATATAATGTTATACGCAGGTGTGACATGGACAATAAGCAGACAAGTTGAGAAGCATCTAATGACAGTCCAAATGTGGTTTCTTGGGAGAATGCACAGAATATGATGAACTGATAGAAACAGGAGTGAGAGAAGTTCTACAAGACACACATAAAAACCCGGTAAATCGAGGAGAGAAATTGGATGCAGCCAGTCAGGAATTTTTGGGCGCGTTATGGGGAGAAATTATCTTGAAAACATAGTGACATTTGGCAGAATTGATGGCAATGGAGATAAATACTCACGGCAAGATCCAGGATAGAACATGGAGCTAACCTACTGTTTTGGTGACGTGTGAGATGGCGAGCCATGACCGATCAGGCTTACTGGCATGGCACACAATGAAGATGATGACATTTCATGTATAGTCTCAGTATTCTTGTTTTGCATTATTTTTGGTCGTTGAAAAAGCCGTTGATCAAAATGTTCAAAATAAATAAATGTTACTTTTACATATGTGTTTGATCCCATTTGGCTTTGCAGAGAAAGACAGAATTGTGTGTTCCAATGACCCTAAGTGCAATGCTGCGTTAGCGCAACTACTGACAGGGTCATCCATGTCGGACAGGTCAAGGGGTAGGAATTAGACAAAGAAACACACAAACCTGCTGCCTAGTAGGTAGGCAGGAGGAAGTCAAAAACTTGGGAAAACAAACCTTACATAATGATTGTCAAAATACGATGTAGTAAGCCATAGACTTGACGAAACAGTCCAATGCAACTCACCAAATAACATCTGTATGTGTCTTACCTTTGTCAATCTTCCGAATCATATTTCGCGCTCATTCGTTTAGGCTTTCATTGCACGTTCCCACAAGCAGACGTAACTCAGTGAACCCTGGCCCAAGTGTATTCTAAGCTAACTCCCAACCGTCGCTATTGTCCTCACCGCATTCAATAAACAGACAAACAAAGGAAGCCGCAATTTGCAACATTAACACAACCAGCTGTAACGATTTACTGCAAGACGAGTGTTTATGTGCAGCGAATGCAGCGCGATAAATATGCGAATGTTTTTGCAGCTGAAGAGTTGCGCACTAACCATCACGCGAGGATTTCAATGGATTACTCTGAAATGTAAATGGATTACTGTGTAATATTTTAGAGATTGGACCAAGAACCGCCATGGCAAACATGGCTTTTAGCCAGATTAAAAACATAGCCACCACCAACCTGTTGTCTGCAGAAAGCAGACATGTTAGTTTCATGGCCTTTACATGACATCACAGTCAACCCCAGCATTCATTGCCTGCTTGTGATTTAGTAAGCAATGTTACACTCAGTAGTTTGCCATTGTAGATCGGCCGACGCTCATATCACTGTGATGGTCAAGGCAAAGCGATCTGCTCCCAAACCGCCCGGGGCTGACTTCGAACCGGTAAGTGGGGGGTGTGTCGATACCCGCGACGAGCAGCCCTTGAACACGAGACAATATGTTTAAAATGTTAAGTTTAGTAGCTTTGTCTCCCGGCAACCCATACTTACACAGCGTCACCTGCAACTGCACACGATGAATAAGAAATAACAGATTTAGTGTTGAAAAGATGGTAATAATTTCCGAGTCTAGTGTACAACAAGGAAACAGATGAGTAACGATAAATACATACATATTCTCGTTTTTCATGTAGTTGTATCGGTGTATTTGTTATTTGTGTGCTGACGAAGGTTTTGACCGCAATGTCTATTTTTTTTTTTTTACTTGTGATCGTTTTCCAGTAAGGCTTATCTATTTCAACCTCTCGTGTATTTTGGTAATTCTCACTGTAACTGTTGCAATTTAATATTCCACACGGGGCGTAACGGGCAAAGATAACGCCATATAATATAATGGGTTTGGGTGTAAACTAACGCTTTTGCATATACCGGGTCGCAACATTATTCGATGGGGTGATCGGATCCCTGTCTCGCAGTATATTACGTCTCCGACTGACCCCAGAAATGATGTCTGGGAACCCATTCAAATAACGGTAAAAGTAAATACGCAAATATTGAACGGTCCCCAAAGAAGTAATGAAAAGGAGAGGTCTAAAGTGTAAACCCCATGTCACGAAATAGAATCGCCCGCGATGTTAGTTCTAATAGGGTTTCCAGACCTTAGATCTGAGCACACTTCAACAACAGGGGGGTAAGAATATAGAAGATACATTAAGGGTAAATTACGGGTGTAGAAGATCTATTAACTGCGTGCAGTTCATGTTGAGATCGTTTATGTATGAACAGAGAAGCTGGCAAGGTAGAGAGAGAACTTCCTGTGCCAACCACTTTAAAAACTATCATCAAGGAGAGAGAGAGAAATTCCTGTGCCAACCACTTTAAAAACTATCTGTAGCTTGCTATATCACGGGGTTCTCTCTCCGCCCCTCCTCCGCCTCCTTTTCCCGTATTCATATTCTTATTCTAAAACGAGCCAAACATTGCAGAGAGAGAGAGAGAGAGAGAGAGAGAGAGAGAGAGAGAGAGAGAGAGAGACAGACAGACAGACAGACAGACAGACAGACAGACAGACAGACAGAGAGAGGGGGGGGGGAGAGACAGGACTGAAGAGTTGGAAAGATAGGGCAGACAAAGTGGCGCGTAGACTGGCAAAGAAAGACAGACAGTGGGGAGACAGGGAGAAAATTACTGAGACAATAGAGAGGGGGATCCAAAGAGTGAGGCAGAGACAGACAATGAGAGGAAGATAGGAAAACTGAGAAAGACATATAGTCAGAGAGAGAGAGAGGCAGTCACAGAGGGAGAGAGATAGAGAGTGCACAACAGAGAGAGAGTGAGTGAGAAAGAAAGAAAGAAAGAAAGAAAGAAAGAAAGAAAGAAAGAAAGAAAGAAAGAAAGAAAGAAAGAAAGAAAGAAAGAAAGAAAGTAGTTTCGACTCATCACAATAGCCTCAAAATGAAAGCCCATAACAAAGGAGCCATACAAGCCCATCACAAAAACTTCAATTAGCCGTCTGACTCAACTGAGAGGAGATACTAACGAATCAACACAGAGATGCTGAATACAACGGAAAACAGCAAACAACACGGCCAATTCTCCCGTGCATCTCTCTGTAGATGAATGACTCCTTTAAACACTTTGAATGTATGGTGCTATCTCTGCAGTGCATAGGCCGATGTTTGATTTGGTTATTAGCAAATAGGTCGCTTTTACTTCTCAGCTAAGCCAAATATTCTCATTTCTAATAACTTCTGAATACTCCTCAAGTCTCAAATCAAGCAGGCTTTACTGGACAAAAAACACAAGATACTCGCTTTTCTCTACCACTCACATTAAATGTATTCACATGTTGTCTCGGTGAACTACACATTAGTGTTATTATTATTAAAGTAACATTCATAACATGCTTGAATACAGATAGAATATTTCTATTCGCTGCAAACATAAATATCAACATAGAAAAAGTGAGATACGTGCGGAGACGACGTGGAGTGGTAGTGAAGAGTGGTAATGACTAAATTACTTAATGATGTCTATTAAAAACATGCCACACGGGGGAAATTAAAATGAAATGTATTATTATGGCATAGAAATACACGCCCATACATTCAAGGGAAAAGAAAACGGGGAAGACCAAGAGAGACGCTGCGTAAACCATCTTTAGAGAAGGCTCATTCAATGGCCAAGTAAATATCCAAGATCTACAACAGGTAGCAGCGAACCGCCAGGCATGGAGAGACAGGACTTCTGCCCTATGCGCAGCCTTAGGCTCAAGAGGAAAGACTAACTAACTAACTAACATTCAAGGATAATATAATATAATGGTAATACAACGGACCCCCTCACATTGCAACATACACGAAGAAGTCGACACACTGGCAAAAGAAAGTGGAAGACACAATCTCAGCCTGATATAGACACGACCTATGATGTCAGGAAATTAATAAGAAGCTATTATAGAAAGAAGTAGAAATCAGAGCAAAAAGGCCATCAGAAAGATTGTGCATGTTATTAACTTCACATAAGGGAGCAAGTAATAATCTTCAGACTCCACACAGGACACGGGATTTGAAAACATCCATATTTATCACACTACCCAAGAAGTCAAGATTGTGATGATCACATAACTATTAGCTTAATGAGCCGTGTAACTAAGATACTCCTCCAGGTCATACAAGAAAGTATTCAAAATAAAATAGATGAAGCAGCTGCGGCACCAGAGAAGCAATAATCAGTTTGAGGATATTGATTGAAAAATATACAGAAGTTCAGAAAACATATATGTATGTTTATAAAAATACATAAACGTTTTTGACAGAGAAAGACATGAACGACTAATGACGTGCCTTCAAGATAATAGGAGTAGACGGAAAGGACATCAGACTTATTAGTAACTTGTACTGGGAACAAGTGGCGTCTATTTGATGCGGAAATAATTACTTGTCGCCGGTAGCGATATAAAGAGAATTGTCAAATGTTATGTTTATTCAACACTACTGCATGGCGCAGAACCCGGATAATGAACAAGCAATTAGAAAGTCGAATAGAGGCCCTGGAGATTTTGGATATACAGAAGAATATGTCGTCCCTGGAGATTTGGATATAGAGAAGAATATGTCGTCCCTGGAGATTTGGATATACAGAAGAATATGGCGTCCCTGGAGATTTGGATATACAGAAGAATATGTCGTCCCTGGAGATTTGGATATATAGAAGAATATGTCGTCCCTGGAGATTTGGATATAGAAGAATATGTCGCCCCTGGAGATTTGGATATATAGAAGAATATGTGGTCCCTGGAGATTTGGATATACAGAAGAATATGTTGTACCTTGAGATTTGGATATATAGAAGAATATGTCGTCCCTGGAGATTTGGATATACAGAAGAATATGTCGTATTTCGTGGAAACAAAAACATTTGAGAAAAACCGAGAATGAAAAGAGAGCTGATAAAAGAAATGAAAACAGAGGCAAATGAAATATTTCGGCCACGTTAAAAGACATAACATTCCTATACAAAACTATACTGGAGGGTAAAGCTGAAAGCAAGCGAACAAGAAGAGGCAGACAACAATACAAGTGGGAAGATAACATCAAGAGATGGATCATCAAGGTTATAGACAATGTTGGCGATCCATTGCAGCCAACCTTAATTGTGGAGATGGCACCAGAGTTAGTTCTCATGCCAACATCATCATATGCCATAAAACCTTACCTTCTAATATCACGTGACACAAAGCAGCAGGCGGGTGTTAAACTAATAAGTAATAATCTCCGTAATACACAATTACTTACACACACAATTACTGACAATACAAGACGGAGTACGGGTATATTTGTATGCCAATATGGCATATGTTGTTTGTACAGGTAGAGGTTACCTGGCACACAGGTGAACACGCACATAGGAACTCCGAGCTAAATAATGTCAGGTAGAGAAATCAAGGAATTGCCAATGTGGGGTTAGTGGGGAGAACTAAACAAAGTTCTAGTGAATCAAGTGGCGTGGACAAGACGCTGATAATGTAGGATATACACTGGGAACAGTTTGTCATAGCTTCGTTAGAAAGTCCTCCCTTTAGAACCCACAGGGTTAGAGAACTAGAGGGAAATCTAACAGATACTAGAGAGGAATATTAGAAGAGAGATGCAATATTCAAGGCGCTAGGACGACATACCTGCCTTTCATCGTCCTCTATTTTCATTGACGGATGAAGCTCTGCCACCCATTTTGCCAAATGAAGTTCATCCCAGGCCGGTATTGAATTATGTGTGTGTGCTCGCGTGTGTACTGTGTAAAATAATAATAGTCATCATACATTTAGCAGATCTGGCCCATGGCACTGTTGACTTTGAAACTTGGGACTCAACTAGGATGAAAATACACATGACAGTTTCTGGGATGTAGCGCAGGGTGCCACAGGACCACTGCACCGATACGAAGTCGTATGTGTCGCTTCTTAAAGCCGTTTAGTTAGTTAGTGCATACACTGTACCAGACGTGGTAATCAACCGCAGCATTTATTGACTGTTAGTAATTCCTGGGCAAGTTTACGTTCAGTAGTGTACCACTGCTTTCTGGAAGACCTGCACCCAAACCATTTCATACAAAACCAACGCAGGGCGGCCTGCTGCCAAATCGCCCGCCGCTGTGTTTCGAACGCGGTATGCGGAATTACGAAATGCATTCGTAACTCATTCGCCTGGGAGCAGGCTTCTTAAAGCTGTAGAAAAATAATGAGACATAATGGGAATTGACAAAGACATATTACATAATAAATGGCATGGAAGGACATTGACAAAGACACATGACATAATAAATGGCATGGAAGGACATTGACAAAGACACATGACATAATAAATGGCATGGAAGAACATTGACAAAGACATATTACATAATTAATGACATGGAAGGACATTGACAAAGACATATTACATAATAAATGGCATGGAAGGACATTGACAAAGACATGACATAATTATGCCATGGAAGGACATTGACAAAGACATATTACATAATAAATGGCATGGAAGGACATTGACAAAGACATGACATAATTAATGGCATGGAAGGACATTGACAAAGACATATTACATAATAAATGGCATGGAAGGACATTGACAAAGACATGACATAATTAATAGCATGGAAGGACATTGACAAAGACATATTACATAATAAATGGCATGGAAGGACATTTACAAAGACATATGACACAATTAATGCCATGGAAGGACATTGACAAAGACACATTACATAATTAATGGCATGGAAGGACATTGACAAAGACATATGACATATTAAATGGCATGGAAGGACATTGACAAAGACACATTACATAATTAATGGCATGGAAGGACATTGACAAAGACACATTACATAATTAATGGCATGGAAGGACATTGACAAAGACACATTACATAATAAATGGCATGGAAGGACATTGACAAAGACATATTACATAATTAATGCCATGGAAGGACATTGACAAAGACACATTACATAATTAATGGCATGGAAGGACATTGACAAAGACATGACATAATTAATGGCATGGAAGGACATTGACAAAGACATATTACATAATAAATGGCATGGAAGGACATTGACAAAGACATATTACATAATAAATGGCATGAAAGGACATTGACAAAGACATGAAATAATTAATGGCATGGAAGGACATTGACAAAGACACATTACATAATTAATGGCATGGAAGGACATTGACAAAGACATTTCCTCTCTTTCCACTAATCGTTTTAGGTTGTCGCATGTTCTAGTTTCCGTTTTCTCTTAATGTTGCCAATAAACAAATGAAGACTACCTCTTTCCGATTATTGTGATAAGTTATCCTTCCTCAGAATGTCCAGGTTGCTCACTTTGGCTATCTATGTCATCTACTGCCTATAGTTCGTTGTGATGTAGGACAGGGAGGTCGTAAGCCTCAGGAATGAGCCCCCCCCCCCCCCCCCCCCTCCCGGCTAGTTCAATCGCTATGAACTGTGCAGGTTAGGGTTTTCTCCATGTCTCTGACAAAAACAAACCCACACCTGACCGAGGATTTGAACTCGGGTCTTACGAAGTAGGTCCCTTGCATTCTAGCCAGTCGGCCAGCCAGCACTCTTCTATAAAACCAAGTCTCGAAAGTCTCTGGGGATTTCTGCGCTTGTTGATTAATTGTCCAGGAGTGGCAGCCGTATACTAGACCCTTTATTTAGACATGGACGTTACAACTATTAACAACGGATGCCAGAGTCCTTGTGCAAATGACAGGAAGACAAAGGCAAAGGCATGAAGGAAATTGACAAAGGTCAGTTAACAACTACAACACAGAGACATGGAAGAATAGTGGAGGTTAGGATTTATTCACAGTTGAACAGAAATAGTGGGCACGTTGGTGTACTGGTTAGGACCTTATACAGACAACTTCTCTCGACATTCGTTATGTAAGAGGAAGAATGGCCACCTATTCGTCCGTGCATTGAAACCCACACAATACGATGACTTCACATCGCGACAGCGAGTTCGTGCCACGGGGCGAGTTTTCTTGTCCAGTTTCCGTTCTTGAACCAGCCCCGCTGACAATATGAGAACAGACACGTGCCGAGATTGGAGCACTCTTCCAAGTGACACCTTCCTCGGATCCTTCTAGTGTTTATTCTTTCGTGTTTTCAGCGGCAGTGTGCGTGTGTGTGTTGTGTGTGTGTTCTTGATTAATCTACACCCTGAAGTACTAAAGGTGAGATGCTGGACTTCATTGCACCGGGTTTTATCCTACTTGGCTGTCTCTCTATGCAGAACGCGAGGCCGCTTGCCGAGAGCATCGCAAACAACACGACCTCCTCAACTCCAGCGACGACCTCCACAATTCTCCGAGAAAATGTATCTATTATCTGAACGACACTGTCAAGGAAACGAAGAAACCTAAATTCTTTTTACTACCCTAATTTGAATAACTTATCTGAGTATATTTGTTTTAACAGCCGTTCTGTTTTATGTGATTACTTATCTGGGTGTATTTGTTTTATCAGCCGTTGTTTGCCAGGAATTTAGGCCGCATTTAATAAACATACTGAAACGACATAAACTTGACGAACACACGATGGCCCGTTAATCTTTGTGCAAATTAGACAGATTGTTGTGGTAAGTGCATGGTTTGGCATAGATAATTTGAATAGCTGGCTCATAAAAAATACAAGTTGAAAACAGGCCTCAACTTCTGTTCGAGTCAGGCGAGATAATCTAAAGTAATCTTGAATTAAGCTGGATAGATATGGAGATGTACTGCAGGTAAAGTGGTTCAACGTGTCAGTCCGCTACTGAAGAATATCTCAATATGTGACGTCAGTAGACAGATCAAATATCTACACTACTGCACTGACTCAAGCTTGTTGTCGTATGCTAATTCAATCATCACATTACAGAATAAAGCAAACACTCAGTCGCCCAAACATCACATGGCAGACTAATTCACACACCACATCATTTATTAAAACATCCAATCATTTACTTAAACATCCAATCACTTAGTCAAACATCCAATCATGTACTCAAACATCCAACCATTTACTCAAACATCCAACCATTTACTCAAACATCCAATCATTTACTTAAACATCCAATCACTTACTCAAACATCCAATCAGTTAGTCAAACATCCAATAATTTAGTCAAACATCCAATCAATTACTTAAACATCCAATCTAAGACAAACTCAAACATAGTTATAGGCAACAGATAAAATCTAGACAAACGCAAGCATCCAATCTCCACCCCCCCCCCCCCCCCCCACAACATTATGTCACAACATCAAACTGGCAGCTATGGTGGCATAGTGGTGAGACGCTCATCTGCTGGCCCAGGGCTCATGGGTTCAATCCCACATCAAGGTGAATTCAAAAAATCAACCTTGGTTCCCAGACTGACCAAGCCTAAACCTGGTACCAGGAAATCACTTGGGACGAGAAGGTCACCAGTATGATACTGGCTGTATTACCCACTGAGTTCTGTCTGGTCTACAAAAACATGGGTCCAGCACCGTGTACCTAGTTTACGTCTGCTGGTCTTCTACTGACTGCCGCTTCCATCGACGATGAACTATTTTTCGTGGAGGACTTTTGTTTTGGCATTCTGGCGACGGCATTGTGCACAGTGTACCTGTGCGGACTGCTGGCTTACAGAGACTCCTGTCTTTTCCACTTTTCACATTGGACAGTGAGGAAATTTTTTGTAATATTCACTGGCACAGGAACGGAGCATAATGGGGACGACCCGTTGCTGTGAAGTTGAAACCGCGACTGACTAACTAACTAACCTAGTTTACATGAAGGTGTGTGAAAGGTTCCTCTACGTTTTAAAATCACATTAATATACACGAAACGACATGCATGAAATGATACTCAAGAAGTGAAACGCAAAAAATGAAATGCAAGAAATGACACGCATGAAATGGCACGCAAGAAATGACAAGCATTAAATGATATGCATGAAATATCAAATAGAAATAGGACGTACTACAGATTTAAGAAGTAAGCAATAAAACTGAAGGCTGATGTGGCAAAGGTATCAAACAAACAATACATCCACACCGCGCGGCGGGTTCAGTGCAAAACATCGCTCTCATCACTCATCTCATCATGTTCCTCTTGTACCTTGCGGTGTCGAGGTGAAGTATAAACAGCGGGAGAGTGCCCGCTTATGGGCTTCATCGTCAGTGCACGATAAAAAGTTTCTCTATCTCCTGCGAAATTTCCCTGCCTGATGCACCCTCATGGTCAAGGTTTCTGCAGTGGCCTGTGTCCATCGCTGTGCTGGTCGACCTCTGCGTTTTCGTCTCTGAAAGTTTAGTTTAGTCGACGGATCAACATCACGGCACACGGGTGTAACCCATAAGTGCTCCGTTCTCCTCCAAACTCAGGAGAAACTCATCTCAGTGCACGAACTCCGTAGAGGATCCTGAAATACTTTGGGTAGATTTTTAACTCGAAATTTTGCACGGGCAGCGCCGTTAGGCTACTCTTTTTCGATGTCCAACTGCCGAGGGGTTATTTACGTGCGCTACAATACACACGGGCGTCCTATCTCACTACCCAGAGACCAGGGGGAATTTTATTACTAGAAGTCCACGAGAAAAAATCCCGGTCATTACCGGGGCTTGAACCCAGGACCACCAGCACTCGAGGTGGACACCATACCTCGAGACCACGAACACCCCCCCCCCCCCTCGTCTCTGAGAGCCAGTGCCTTGACCACTGTTGTCTCCCAGCCACTGCGACATGTAATATGGCCACAGTATTTCAGTGTCCGTCACTTGACCCTGTGTCTAGGCCAGCTTTTGTCAGTGTTCAGATCTCGTAGAGCCCAGTATTATCCTTTTCTTGGTCCATGATATTCTAACAACATTTTCTATAACACGTTAGGCCCTAAAGCCCCAATTTGCTTCTTTAGTAAAACAAAACAAAACACAACCAACAACAACAAAACAAACACTATTCTATTGCTTATAGTACCTTGCGGTGTAGGACGGGGCGGGGGGAGTTCTGAGGAATTAAGGCTTCTTGATTAGTGCAGCCACTGCGAACTGTACAGGTCCGGGGTTTCTTCTTCTTTACCAATGATTTGAATCCATGTCTTCCGAATGAAAACTCTGCATTCTATCCTCACAGCCAGCCGCTCCTCTTTAGCCATTGTAGCCACTCAACCAGCCACTCCTCTTTAGTCATTGTAGCCACTCAACCAGCCACTCCTCTCTAGTCATTCTAGCCACTCCTCTCTAGTCATTGTAGCCACTCAACCAGCAACTCCTCTCTAGTCATTGTATCCACTCAACCAGCCACTCCTCTAGTCATTGAAACCACTCAACCAGCCACTCCTCTCTAGTAATTCTAGTCACTCAACCAGCCACTCCTCTCCAGTCATTGTAGCCACTCAACCAGCCACTCCTCTCTAGTCATTCTAGCCACTCAACCAGTCACTCCTCTCTAGTCATTGTAGCCACTAAACCAGGCACTCCTCTCTAGTCACTGTAGCCACTCAACCAGCCACTCCTCTCTAGTCATTGTAGCCACTCAACCAGCCACTCCTATCTAGTCATTCTAGCCACTCAACTCTAGTCATTGTAACCACTCAACCAGCCACTCCTCTCTAGTCATTGTAGCCACTCAACCAGCCACTCCTATCTAGTCATTTTAGCCACTCAACTCTAGTCATTGTAACCACTCAACCAGCCACTCCTCTCTAGTCATTGTAGCCACTCAACCAGCCACTTCTCTCTAGTCATTCTAGCCATTCAACCAACCACTCCTCTAGTCATTCTAGCCACTTAAAGAGCCACTTCTCTCTAGTCATTCTAGCCACTCAACCAGCCACTCCCTCTAGTCATTGTAACCACTCAACCAGCCACTCCCCTCTAGTCATTCTAGTCACTCAACGAGCCACTCCTCTCTAGTCATTCTAGCCACTCAACCAGCCACTCCTCTCTAGTCATTGTAACCACTCAACCAGCCACTCCCTCTAGTCATTGTAACCACTCAACCAGCCACTCCTCTCTAGTCATTATAGCCACTCAACCAGCCACTCCTCTCTAGTCATTGTAACCACTCAACCAGCCACTCCTCTCTAGTCATTGTAACCACTCAACCAGCCACTCCTATCTAGTCATTGTAGCCACTCAACCAGCCACTCCTCTCTAGTCATTCTAGTCACTCAACCAGCCACTCCTATCTAGTCATTGTAGCCACTCAACCAGTCACTCCTCTCTAGTCATTGTATCCACTCAACCAGCCACTCCTCTCTAGTCAGTGTAACCACTCAACCAGCCACTCCTATCTAGTCATTGTAGCCACTCAACCAGCCACTCCTCTCTAGTCATTGTAACCACTAAACCAGCCACTCCTCTCTAGTCATTGTATCCACTCAACCAGCCACTCCTCTCTAGTCATTCTAGTCACTCAGCCAGCCACTCCTCTCTAGTCATTGTAACCACTCAACCAGCCACTCCTCTCTAGTCATTGTAATCACTCAACCAGCCACTCCTCTCTAGTCATTCTAGTCACTCAACTAGCCACTCCTCTCTAGTCATTGTAGTCACTCAACCAGCCATTCCTCTCTAGTCATTGTAGCCAGTCAACCAGCCACTACTCTCTAGTCATTGTAGCCACTCAACCAGCCATTCCTCTCTAGTCATTGTCACTCAACCAGCCATTCCTCTCTAGTCATTGTAACCACTCAACCAGCCACTACTCTCTAGTCATTGTAGTCACTCAACCAGCCATTCCTCTCTAGTCATTGTAACCACTCAACCAGCCACTCCTCTCTAGTCATTGTTAACCACTCAACCAGCCACTACTCTCTAGTCATTGTATCCACTCAACCAGCCACTACTCTCTAGTCATTGTAGCCACTCAACCAGCCACTCCTATCTAGTCATTGTAACCACTCAACCAGTCACTACTCTCTAGTCATCGTAGCCACTCAACCAGCCACTCCTCTCTAGTCATTGTAACCATTCAACCAGCCACTCCTACCTAGTCATTATATCCACTCAACCAGCCACTCCTCTCTAGTCATTGTAACCACTCAACCAGCCACTCCTATCTAGTCATTGTAGCCACTCAACCAGCCGCTTCTCTCTGGTCATTGTAGCCACTCAACCAGCCACTCCTCTCTAGTCATTCTAGTCACTCAACCAGCCACTCCTATCTAGTCATTGTATCCACTCAACCAGCCACTCCTATCTAGTCATTCTAGTCACTCAACCAGCCGCTCCTCTCTAGTCATTGTAACCACTCAACCAGCCACTCCTATCTAGTCATTGTAGCCACTCAACCAGCCACTCCTCTCTAGTCATTCTAGTCACTCAACCAGCCACTCCTATCTAGTCATTCTAGTCACTCAACCAGCCACTCCTATCTAGTCATTCTAGTCACTCAACCAGCCGCTCCTCTCTAGTCATTGTAACCACTCAACCAGCCACTCCTATCTAGTCATTGTAGCCACTCAACCAGCCGCTTCTCTCTGGTCATTGTAACCACTCAACCAGCCATTCCTCTCTAGTCATTGTAACCACTCAAGTTACTTCTCTTCAGTTCAGAAACACTCACTCCACTTAAGTGGCTAGATGAGTGGATACAATGACTAGAGAGGAGTGACTGGTTGAATGACTCCTATCTAGTCATTGTAGCCACTCAACCAGCCACTCCTCTCTAGTCATTGTAGCCACTCAACCAGCCACTCCTCTCTAGTCATTGTAACCACTCAACCAGCCACTCCTCTCTAGTCATTGTAACCACTCAACCAGCCACTCCTATCTAGTCATTGTAACCACTCAATCAGCCACTCATATCTAGTCATTGTAACCACTCAACCAGCCACTCCTATCTAGTCATTGTAGCCACTCAACCAGCCACTCCTCTCTAGTCATTCTAGTCACTCAACCAGCCACTCCTATCTAGTCATTCTAGCCACTCAACCAGCCACTCCTATCTAGTCATTGTATCCACTCAACCAGCCACTCCTCTCTAGTCATTCTAGCCACTCAACCAGCCGCTTCTTTAGTGATTGCAGAATATTCCATGACCCATCCATGTGGCCACAGGAGAGATGCATGATCTCACAAATGTGACTGTCACTTGTTTACTTGCTTGCTTGCTTGTGTTCATTGGCTTGAGCTCCAACGCGAAGTCCTGTATGTCAGATGAAGGCGTCCTGTTGTCCAACATCAGTGTGATGTCATACAGGACCTGAGGTTTGGTGAGTATCCGTTGTCCCATGTCTGGCTTATTGGTGTGCAGACAGGTGGTTCCTCGCCATACAGGCAGACACTCTCCGACTTCGAGGAATCGGTGATCCAACTGACTTTAGCCAGGACCCCGAAGGGACCTGTTGCCAGGACGCTCAATGAGGACGCGTCAATAGGTCTTGGCCAGTATATAACCCGGCCCTGGTGCCTTGGAAACACATCTGCGTCCCACTTGTTTACTGATGTTGTGCAATAGACTCCTCACACTGTTTCACCTCTGCATAGCTCTGACGAGTCTTCATCAGACTTGTCATTTATTATGGATTCGAGATATTCAATGTTTGCGACATTTTCAATCTCTTGTTGTTGATTGTGATCATTGGATTGAATGTGCTCGTAGTTTTGTATTTTGCCCAGGGACATTAATTACTGTATTGTTTAAGTTCAGAAACAAATATCAATCAGTGCATCTCTTTCCTGGCAGGCAGCATTAGCTCAGCAAACCCATGTGCACGATTTTAAATGAGGGTTGTATCAACATAAACTTTAGGACTCTATATTAAATATGAAAGTTCAACGTGCCTGAAGCAATAAGGCTTTAAGGGTGCACATGCGTTAGATTAGTGAGATTGATTTCAGACCTGCAACTTCAGAGTGGTGACTACACGACAACAGGTGAATTGTAAATTAGACACACGGTGATGACTTTCATGAATCCAAGTAAACAACAGATGACCCTGACTGAATATTTGAAGCTGTACTGTAGAATGCATGGGGTCAGTAGTAATTGGATTAGATGTTAAAATACCTCTCTTTCTCTCCCTCTCTTTCTCCCTCCCTCCCTAGAGCTTTCTCTTCCTGTGTCTGTCTCTCCAGCTCTTTCTCCCTTTCCCCAGCACTCTTTCTCTCCAGCTCTCGCACTCTTTCTTTCTCCTTCCCTCTCTCCTTTCTCCATCCCTCTCTCCTTTCTCCATTCCTAATCCCTCTCTACAGCTCTCTCTTCCTCACTATCTCTGGGTGGGTGGAGCATATGTGTGTGGGTGAGTGTGTGTGGGTTGGGGTATGTGTGACTGGATGGGGAGATGCGTGTGGGTCGGGATGAGGGTGAGGGATGTGTGTGGGTAGATGCGAGATGTCTTGGTTGGTGGAGGCATGTGTGTGTGTGGGGGATGTGTGGTGGGTGGGTGATGTGTGGGTATGGGTGGAGGATGTGTGGGTTGGTGTGGGATGTGTTACATAACATGATAATATGCATTGTTTGTGCTTACAACATTCATTCGACAGTGTTTTTTTCCTATGTGAATGTATCATGCAGTGTTGATGAACGAAAGATGAGTGATTGGAAGGGCCGAGTGTAAGACGGGCCTACGTGCCAAATTTGTAACCCTTTTAAAATATAGTTCAATTCAATTCAATTATCTCTCTCTCCAGCTCTTTCTCCCTCTCTCCAGCACTCCCAGCCTTTCTTTTTCCACCCCTCTGTCCTCTCTCCTCACCATGTTGAAAAGCATAGTTTGTTCCACCGTTGTCCATAATTTGGAGGACAGAGGACTGAAGAGAATGGAGGGATAACACAACACGTCCACCTGTAACTGTCCATGCACCTCTAACTCATGCAGGTCTATTATGATTTGCAGTGAAGAATGCACGGATGTTTACAAAATATACAATTGTACTTTACTTCGCTCTGATCTTGAGCTAGTGCATCAAGTCTTCATGGATAAGAGCGAAAAACAAGGAACATTAATTGCTCAGTTGTAAACCTACCCACAAAAGAATATTTATTGCACATGTGAGTCTGGTGGACACACATCTGGATCGTCACCTGCTCTATCGAGTGTGTACTTCTTGTGGGGCCTATGGGACAAGATTGGAACTCATGTAGATGTATGTGTGAAATAAAACTGCTCCTTAGAAAGCCAAACCAATGCATCATCCAACCATCCAACTGAGGCATGGACAAAGGATCTATCTACCTATCTAACAACCTTCCTGTACAAGCTATTAGCTAATTAAGTACAAAGAAGATGACACACACGTGTGTGTACACATTACGTTGTGTGTATAGGTGCAATGCTGACCTGGCCATAAAGAGCGTGCTAGGTCTTAAACTTCAAGTGTGCTGATGGAGAAGTAGTATGATCAACACCTAAACCGGTCAGTTGGCCTTCAAAGTTGACTTCTCATTCAGAAAAAAAACTACTCAACGTAAAATTGCTTAGAAATTCAACCTGGAGTTGATCACAATGTCATTGAAGTGCATGCAACATTTGTGGGTGTGAATGCTGGACAACTGGGCAATGAGTATTGAAATTGTGGAATGACAAGATTCAATGGAGCAGGTGCGTTAGTGTAATGGCTGTGGCATACTGTGACATTGGCATGAGTGTGGTCAGGTGAAGGTTCGAGGTCAGCTCTTGACATTCACATATTTCTCTGTGAAGTCAGGTGTACAAATTGTAATAGTTCTGACAGTTCACGTAGGTACAGCAGGTTCCCGCCATGGGGCTTTGAATATGTGGTTTTTGTTTGTAAGAATGTTGAGAACATCACACTAAAAGACAAGAAACAAGAGAATGTTCAGAACATCACTGAAAGACAAGACAACAAACACAAGAATGTTGAGAACATCACTGAAAGACAACAAACAAGAGAATGTTCAGAACATCACTGAAAGACAATACAACAAACACAAGAATGTTGAGAACATCACTGAAAGACAAGACAACAAACACAAGAATGTTCAGAACATCACTGAAAGACAAGACAACAAACAAGAGAATGTTCAGAACATCACTGAAAGACACGACAACAAACAAGAGAATGTTCAGAACATCACTGAAAGACAAGACAACAAACACAAGAATGTTGAGAACATCACTGAAAGACAACAAACAAGAGAATGTTCAGAACATCACTGAAAGACAAGACAACAAACAAGAGAATGTTCAGAACATCACTGAAAGACAAGACAACAAACACAAGAATGTTCAGAACATCACTGAAAGACAAGACAGCAAACAAGAGAATGTTCAGAACATCACTGAAAGACAAGACAACAAACAAGAGAATGTTCAGAACATCACTGAAGGAGAAGAAAACAAACAAGAGAATGTTCAGAACATCACTGAAAGACAAGACAACAAACAAGAGAATGTTCAGAACATCACTGAAAGACAAGACAACAAACAAGAGAATGTTCAGAACATCACTGAAAGACACGACAACAAACAAGAGAATGTTCAGAACATCACTGAAAGACAAGACAGCAAACAAGAGAATGTTCAGAACATCACTGAAAGACAAGACAACAAGCAAGGGAATGTTCAGAACATCACTGAAAGACAAGACAACAAGCAAGAGAATGTTCAGAACATCACTGAAAGACAAGACAACAAACAAGAGAATGTTCAGAACATCACTGAAGGAGAAGAAAACAAACAAGAGAATGTTCAGAGCATCACTGAAGGAGAAGAAAACAAGCAAGAAAGGTATTAACTGCTCCTGGCATCACGTCATTAGATCAACTATCAAAATAGCAAAGAAAGGACGCATGAAATTTAAGGAGCATATCAATCCATCCATCATGTGCCATGCGGATAAGCGTGGGTTGTCATGTTTTTCCATCTCACTCAATCACCAGTGTCATGGATCAGCTCCGTGTTCCTGTCTCGACCATGCCACGTGGCCAAGCCATCCAGGTGTTTACTTCTCGGTCTCCTTGGTCTCTTCCCTTCAATCTTGCCAGTTGTCACCAAGTTCTCCAATTCATTTCTTCTTATAACATGCCCCAAAAATTGTGACTGCCTACGTCTAATGACTCTAATCAGTTTATGATCTTCATTTGTTTCTTGAAAGACTTGTTCATTAGTTTTTCTGTCTGTTCATGGTATTCTTTGCATTTTCCTCAGAAACTACATTTCCACAACCATCAGATGTTTTTCAGATTGACTGCTCATTGTCCACGCTTCACATCGATACAAAAGTACAGGTTCTATGTAGCACTTCAACACTTTTTTTTCATTTCAATTGATATCTTTGTATTGGTCAGTATGTTTTTCATCTTGCAAAAGGCTACCTTCGCAATGGCAATTCTTGTTCTAATCTCTCCAAGGCATATCAATAGAAGAGATGAAATCAAGAAAGTAGCATATCAATAGAAGAGATGAAATCAAGAAAGGAGCATATGAATAGAAGAGATGAAATAAAGAAAAGAGCATATCAATAGAACAGATGAAATAAAGAAAGGAGCATATCAATAGAAGAGATGAAATAAAGAAAAGAGCATATCAATAGAAGAGATGAAATAAAGAAAGGAGCATATCAATACAAGAGATAAAATCAAGAAAGTAGCATATCAATAGAAGAGATGAGATAAAGAAAGTAGCATATCAATGGAAGTGATGAAATAAAGATAGTAGCATATCAATAGAAGAGATGAACTAAAGAAAGGAGCATATCAATATAAGAGATGAAATAAAGAAAGGAGCATATCAATAGAAGAGATGAAATAAAGAAAGGAGCATATCAATAGAAGAGATGAAATCAAGAAAGGAGCTGGACGTCAGCATAGCCGAATGGATGAGAGCACTTGCTCTAAAACTTCTGGTGTGCTAATGCTGAGGTAGCTGGTTCAATACCTACACCGGTCAGTTTGACTAAAATGTCAACATCTCTTCCTTGACTTGGGGACGAACAAATGAATAAACAAACAAACTTTATTTTCAAAGGGTTAAGAATTGGGAACGCAGGCCGGTCTGACATTCTGCCCTTCTATCACTCTTTGTCATACATAATTTCATCTACACATCATTCGAGGCTAACTGAAAACAACAACAACAACAATATAAAAGATAAGCATTATAAAGGCATGGGGGAAATGCAAAAATCAATACTACAGACTCAGTAATATTAATAAAAGATGTGGCAATTGTTATTAGTTATGGGGGATATACCGGTCTACCAAAAGGGGACTGTCTTGTTATACTAGGTTTTTATAATTATTATTATTATATTTATTATTATTAGCAAGAGGGAAGGTAATCTGTACTAAGATAGTGTTAGAATAATTTGAGATTATATGTGTAGGGATTGGTGATGTCTTTATTTCTTGTGGAAGATTGTTCCACAGCTGAGCATGTTATGCTTGTTTTGTATGGACATAAATTAAAAGTATCTCAAAGTCGGAGTGGGTTGGTCTGATGGCGAGGGACACTCGTAATTGGGAAAGCTAATCCACACACAAATATCAGTCTAGTGCACTAAAGTAGTAGATACTGTAGAATGTACATGGAATTCAAAGTGAGCGAAGACCCAAAATAAAGTTGCTTTATGTGGGAAAATACTCGGGGACAGAGGAAGGCACATAATACTGGAGGATTGAAACATCTGGGCACCAAGAATAATCTCAGTAGCTCCAGCTTCATTAAAATATGAAATGAGATAATTTGAGAGTTGTGACAGCCCATGATCTGCTCCAGACTGGGCATGTAATGGATGATTGCATGTTTGACATGATGGATACGTTGCAATTACACACGAAGACATGAATAAATATTGTTGTATTGTTTACTGGATATAGCGTGCTGTTTGTTGGATTAGTGGATGTGGAGGTGTTTGATGTGATTAGTGGGTGTCAAAGTGTTTGTTGGAACAGTGGATTTGGAAGTTTTTCTTGGATTAGTGGATGTGGAAGTGTTTGTTGGGTTAGTTTGTGGATGGTCAGGTTCACCCAGCCTAACACAGGCAGTAGGAAATGTTCTGCGAAGTGAAGGTGGGTGGTACATCACGGATAGAGAACTGATCTATAGAACTATGGGATGAGCATCATATACCCGATATGTGTCAATGGGCAGGGACAGGCTTGTAACTGTTGAACCCCTCCATGGCCACATCCCAGTAGTGACATCACTGCAGGAAGCATCACATTATTCATATAGTCTGTTATTTAAATTAGTGGCACTCTTTTGAATAACGGTCCTAAATTATTTATGTAAAAAAGCATCCCTTACAGGGCCTCATTAGTTGATGTGGTCGATCACTTCTGGTTCAGTGTGACGTGGACTGCTAGACCGATCGATGGAAGTATTAAATGTTTCCTGGGACTGGAGGGCCCTGACTTTCGTCAGAGTGTATATCTATTTCCACATATAACTGATAGGTATACACTCCGACGACAGCGAGGGCCCTCTGGGCCCAAAATCATTTATTGCATCCATCGACTGGTCTAGCAGTACACGTCACACTGAACCGGAAGTGATCGACAACACATTTAATGCTCGTTCCGATATGTACAATTTTTTCACAAAGAACATGCTTTCGGACAGTACTTACAACTTTTGTGCCACAATTTCCACATATGACTGTGAAATATTATTGGTACGTAATTCCATTTTCTCAGGTTTAGTTCATAGTGGTTAATATTTTTTATTATATAATCAAATGAGGCCCTGTAAGGGATACTTTTTACACTAAATAATTTAGGACCGTTATTCGGAAGAGTGCCTAAATTAGTTATAACTTTTAAACTTGACAATATAATAAATTCATGGTAAATGCTCGCCTCCTCTCCACAGTATGATGGAATTAGTATGATGGTGTGTTACATAATTAATAGAGAAAGTGTATCTGTATAATAATATAATAGATAAGAGAAATTTTGTTGTAAGGTATGTGTTTGTTTATTATCTCTCAATTGTTGGCAGCAGTCACACAGACCTAACTGACACGTTTTCAATTTGAATCGTCTGGTATAAGCTGGTTTACACAGGGTTCACCGCATGACAGGATGGGTAATGTAATAAATGGTCCTTCCCCGTTCAACCCCAGAAGAGAAATATTAGGGTCCATCACTGGCTCTGATTAATAATCCCGAGTCAGCCACAAATAAGATATTTATTAATTTGGAGGTTGTCCAAAGAGGGTAATGCAGCAACCCTCTGGTACTTTGTAAACTTTGTTATTTTACTCGGAGAAGAAATCCGTCCGTTCTGGCCACCGAACCTGCACCACTAGTACCGAGAACTGGCAAATGAGTGCTCTATCCGCTGTGCCTCCCCTTTCACTACTAAGAATTTGTTATCACAAAGTATTAGAAAACCTTGATACAACGCCGCCAAGGTAATCTTCATAAGCAGAAAGTGAACAATGGAATTGGAAAACGCGGGCTGACAATGACAAAGATGAAAGAACGGACAGACACATAAAACTGCAAGCAATGTTTGTAATCTATCAATTCAATTAGGTGTTGATACATTTTAAATATTTCCCCTGTTTTAACAAGAGAATAGTTACGGATAAGTTAAACATAAAGACAAATTGTTAACTTACCTTTCGAGTAGCTGGGTGCAGATTATAACCGAAAGACAAACACGTGTACAAAGAGAGGAATGGGCGAAGAACAAACAGCACACAGAGCGAGGCCTGGCTGTGTAGGGGTGTATCATAGAGGACAGAATTGGGGCGTGACCTATTTCATTCCCAGTAACTCTGGCTTGATAATCAAGGCGGTTAGCGAAAGGAAATATAACAGTTCGCGGTGAAGGAAGGAAGTCTTTCTTTTATTATTCTACAAACTGACAGGGGCACCCCTCCGTATGTCCGTTACCTTTAGCTTTTTCTGTCACGGATTGTTGTTGTTTTACTTAGTTCTGTAACATTCTCGTTACTTTCACGCTTTGTGTCTCAGGAGAGACAAACAGTGTTGGAGATCCACTGCAGCCAACCTACCTTCATTATGGAGACGGCACCTCATACTGATTGATTGTAGTTGCTTTAACTCTTTCATGTACAGACAGTAATGCTTTGTCTTTGTGTCACAGCCTGTAATTGTTCATTAACGTACAGACAGTTATTATTTTAATGCTTTGCCTTTGTGTCACAGCCAGTTGTTACTTTAACCCTTTCAATCACAACCAGTTTAAAATAACACTTTCTGTCACAGCCACTTGGTTCTGTAACGCTTCATGTCACAGCCATTTGATTCTTAACTGCTTTCTATCACAATCAGTTGTCACTTTAACTAGTTCTGTCACAGCCAGTTGATACGTCTACTGAATTCTATGTTTGTGGTTTTGTTAATCTCCCTATTCTACGCAAGCTGAATGCTTGTTTGTAGTGTTAATAATCGTTTAGTCGTAAACTTTGTTCCTGATCAATACAACATTACCGATTTAACATCAGAGTTAAATATTCTAAGCTTGGTACTATGTTTAATTTCTTGTCACTTCCACAAATTGTATAGTGCTATAAAAGCTCCCCTTGTATTTTATGTTATTTTAATATCTAAATCTGTTTTCCATTGTTGTCTACACTCCTACCTAAACAAGTGTATGAGTGCCTCTGGAGGTTAGTTATAGTTAGTTATAGTTATAAGTTGGGGTATCTTCGTTGCACTCCGGACATGTCCATAGGTGCTCAGATCCTCCCCCCAGCATATGCATCAGCGTCCGGTGGCTAATAGTGCCAGTTCTGTGTTGGTTGACGAGGCGCTTTGTTTTCCCGATGTACCTCTCGCGTCTGGCTGTGCCGATTCTTACTCTCAGGTCTTTCATCCTGGAAAGCGATGTGGAATCACTGGCGTCAAAATCCTCTGTTCTCGCCATATCTTTAAGGGCGTTAATAACATCGGCACGATCCATGGGCTGGCCATCTACAGGGGGTGCAGAGCCAGCCAATTTATCAGCTCGTTCATTTCCCTCGACGCCCGCATGTCCCGGGACGAAGATGAAGGTGACTTTGCGGACAACAGACTTCCGCAGCGACTCAGTCCACTGTCTACGTACAGATCCAGCTTCGACCTTCTGAATCATGCTCATTGAATCACTTAGTACACACACATCTGATTTGACATCTGATTTAACATCAGCCTCTGGAGGTGATGTTTTCCATTGTTGTCTACACTCCTACCTAAACAGGTGTATGAGTACCTCTGGAGGTAATTTTTCACCAAGGCAGATCGGGTTATCCTCTGCTTGACTCGCCGTGTACTTTTAGACCTAATTTTTGTAAAATCCCCTTTAGATGTTCGCGTTTTGAACATAATTGTTACAGAAGACAGCTAAAAATTAAATGGATGGAAAACAGAACAAACAGATCAACAAGAACTCAGTATCGGAGAAGATTATTGAGACAAATAAAAGCGAAGAAAATTTAATTATTTGGGGGTGTAAAAATACTTGTCTGGAAAAGACAATAGTAGAGGGAGACGTACCGGGGAAGCGGAAACGCAGAAGATCACATGGTAGATGAGCTGAAGGTTTGACAGATAATTTGCACATTACAACTTCAGGGGTGGGGCAGCTTGCTTATGATAGAAACCGATTTTGAAAACTTATGGGGACAAAGTTTTACACACAACAAGCACTGGTTTATGTAAATATCTAAATATCGACGTGTTAACAGTTTTTCAAAATTATTTCTTTTTAAATCATAAAAGGACAGAAATGCAGCTTAGAAGATGACCAATAATCAAAAGCGTTAGTGGTAACAATAAACATAATTCGACAATAAAACAAGGAACTGTGGATATTTGTTAAAGGCACGAGCAACACAAGTAAATAAGTGTTATAATTTGTTTATCTATGATGGCAATGAACTGCTAATTATCGAGTATCTATGTTAACAATACAAGAAACCAACTGCTACAAAACGTGTATCTATGTTGGGTATACAAGAAATTAACAGCTACAAATCGTGTATCTATGTTGAAAATATAAGATACGAACTGCTACAAATCGGGTCTATATTGGCAATACAAGAAAACAACTGCAAGAAATCGTGAGTCTGTTGCCAATACAAGCAAGTAACTGCTATAAATCGCGTGCCTGTGTAGACTACACAAGCAAATTACTACTCCTCATGTATCAATGTCTTTGAACCGTCAGTATATGCGACTGAAGGGTAAATATAAACAAGTCGTTCTACACAGCAACGTGCTGTGAGTTTTCCTTCTTGCAGGTGATGGTTTACAGAACTTATCACTTACCTTTCTGCTCGATCAAGGAATTAGATATTTGCGCATGAGAATAAAAACATTACCCAGTAAGCCATAGAACGCTGGAGCGGGTGGACCAAAGTCCGGGAACAAAGAATGAAGACTAATTCTTGGCAACGATGGTCCTGTGTTAATCCTGTGTGTGTGAACCACACGTTAGCGAAATGTATATTGTTATGGTAGATTCTGCACGGGAGTCTGGCTAGACTAGGCCTGGCCTATACTAACTATACCCAAACAGCCTGGTGTTCTTTCTTTCAATTTCACTGTGGCCCGGTGTTATCTCCCACTCTCTCGCCGCTACAAAAGTGGAAATCAATAGACGAGAAATTCACGCCGATGAACGGGACATGAGTTTTCTTCTTTCTTCCGTGACCAGATGACTGATGGAGAAAACATGATTGGCAGTGAGCTGACCAGATGACTGATGGAGAAAACACGATTGACAGTGAGCTAGTTAAGTAACGCCATCTGTTCTGGCCAAAGATATGTTTTAATTGAGAACTGTGTGGGTTAGGTTAGTTGTGGCAATGTATCGCTTTCTTTGCTCACGGTTATCGCCGTAAGTGCTCCAGCTTTCCTTTATAGATCACACAAGAAGAATCTAAGCATTGCACACCAACTCCGAAACACCGGCGATTGATGTGCCTGGTGTGTGTATACACTAGAGACAGCTGAAAATATACTTTTTAGGACTTAAAAGTTAGTTGTATCTCCTTTATATGACGTCGCAATCAACCGCAGCATTTTTAGGGCTGTTTAATTTAAGATTTACTAAGAAATTTTTACGTTCAGTAGTTTGCCAATGCTTTCTGACCGACCGATGACCATGTGATCGAAATCAACGCAAGGCAGTCTGCTTCCAATGGCCTGCAGCTAATGTCAAACTCTCGACTGGGTGTGTCGGGGAGTTGGGAAACGAGTTCACTTCCCCTAGACCACAGAGCCGGCCTTTTTGTGTGTGGGGTTTTAACTGACTCAGTGACACACACACACACACACACACACACACACACACACACACACACACACACACACACACACACACACACACACAACGTAGGTCTGCACCAAACAAGTCGCACAATCACATGAACAAGTATTATAATGTAAATTTGCGTTCACTGGGGTTTAAAATTGTGGAAGATAACACGAAACAAAATAAATAACACAATGACTCTAACATGGCGATATATCGTCCTTCTGTCCAAATAGGAGGTCACATGTGGCGATATATTATCCTTCGGCACTGGATCAGTTACAATATTTTTTAATTATCTAGGTCAGGGGCTTGTTCGGCCTGTTTCAGATCCCCGGGAGTCTTTGACCAGGCTCCTCCTGGTTGTTGGCCCTTGTTCGAGAAGCCTAGGTGTCTGATCCAATACCTCAGTGTCGAAGGGGGGAGGGGAGGATGAGGTGGAGTATTCCATATTTATGATATTGTTGTAAAACACCACAACCAACGCAGGGAACCGAACCTGGGCTGGAGGAGGCAGAGGCAGACACGGCAACATCTACGCCACTGCGCCCATTGGATTATTAGGGGCCAAAACATTGAAGTATGAGACCAAAGAAGAAATCACGTAAACATTGAAGTATGAGACAAGACAGGAAATCACGTAAACATTGAAGTATGAGACAAGAGAGGAAATCACATAAACATTGATGTATGAGACAAGAGAGGAAATCACGTAAACATTGAAGTATGAGACAAGAGAGGAAATCACATAAACATTGAAGTATGAGACAAGAGAGGAAATCACGTAAACATTGAAGTATGAGACAAGAGAGGAAATCAAATAAACATTGAAGTATGAGACAAGAGAGGAAATCACGTAAACATTGAAGTATGAGACCAGAGAAGAAATCACGTAAACATTGAAGTATGAGACAAGACAGGAAATCACGTAAACATTGAAGTATGAGACAAGACAGGAAATCACATAAACATTGATGTATGAGACAAGAGAGGAAATCACGTAAACATTGAAGTATGAGACAAGAGCGGAAATCACGTAAACATTGAAGTATGAGACAAGACAGGAAATCACATAAACATTGATGTATGAGACAAGAGAGGAAATCACGTAAACATTGAAGTATGAGACAAGAGCGGAAATCACGTAAACACTGAAGTATGAGACAAGAGAGGAAATCACGTAAACATTGAAGTATGAGACAAGAGAGGATACCACGTAAACATTTAGGTATAAGACAAGAGAGGAAATCACGTAAACATTGAAGTATAAAACAAGAGACGCAATCACGTAAACATTTAAGTATAAGACAAGAGAGGAAATGGTGTAAACATTGAAGTATGAGATATCTGAGGGAATCACGTAAACATTGAGGTTGGAGATATCTGAGGAAATCACGTAAACATTGAAGTCTGATATATCTGTGGAAGTCACGTAAACATTGAAGTGAGGAAATCACCTAGACAGTAAAGACGAGAGATACATATACTTCAAATAAACTTTAAAGGAAATCAAGTTAACACTGAGAAAGGACACGCACAGAACTTATTTAGACATTCGAGAACGGAAACGACGGACGATCGACAGATGGATCGATCGATGAATGGATAGATAGCATGTGTTTTCAAAGCCTTTTTCGGAAAGTAATCAAACATGGCGCCCACAACTAATCAGGCTAAGTAATCACGACACAACGGTTGGTTTACATTGGCAATGGGGCCGTATTATTGTGTATCGGCGTCCCACGATTACATTCCTAGATAACCTCACACGGGCGAATAACCTGGTTGACCTGTAAACCGTACCCTATTTATCAGCACGGGTCATAACTGCAGATTGATAAAGCCGGTGTGAGAAAGTTACAAAGATAGAAATCGCGTGCAGCAATTGCGTGGAACAAACTGTTAACGAGGAGAGATTTAAACAAGGTCTGATGAAATCCACAGGCACAAGTATGCGGCTGTCATTAATGAGACATGTTAATAGAAGAAGAAATAGTTGCCAGTAAGGGCACTGTATCCGCCACTAAGACAATTGTGACCTAGCCTGTAAAATTGAAACAAGTGACAAGCCTGAAGGTCACTGGGCATATGGGGGAAGACTTGTTTTTGTGTAGACCAAACGGCATTTAGTGGCTGCGATTTGAAGCTGGAAGACTATGAGGTATGTGCATGAACAGATGGTGATAACCACGGATATTTATGCTGTGGGGCGTGTCACGGAATTACTGGAGATGCCGACCAGAATGATGGATTGACAGAGACAATCGTCTCTAAGCCGCCGCGCCTCTGTGTGGCTGGGAAAGGTTTTCCCTGATCAAACGCCAACCAAAATTCTTTGAATACAGGAGAAGGATTTCCCTGATCAAAGGGGGACCAGTCGGCATACTGTTTACCCCGATCCGAAGAATGAGAGAAGGAGAGTTTCTCTGCACCTGGCTTCTGGCCAAGTCAGTGACGTCATTCAGATACACAGTTCTAGGCAGTGGGGATAAAAAGTTTGCAATCAGTGTGCAAAATGAATTAAAACGAACTGGAGTGTTAAGCTATTCCTGTTCCAATTTGGAAAAGAAACTACCGTGTCCCGTGTCGATTAAAGTTGACGGACATTTGTCTATAATGTCAATTTGTGGTTTCAATTCTGGACAGGACTAGATTACATAAGGTATTAAATAGATAGAGATTAGGTATGAGTAATACTAGGCTGGTAATTGACTAGGCACAATTGGGAGATACTTGGAATTGAGCGTAGTGATGGGGCGTTGTGGGAACCTATTTTAGGAGCGTCGGCAGCAGCAGGTTGATGCGTTGCTTAAACTAGGTTGAGTGGTATACCGTTTAAATCAGCAGGTTAAGACCAATGTCGTGGGATGATATTCAGTCAGATTGAGGGTGGTTTGGGGGATAAAGGAAATGTCAATGGTAGGATCTTCCGGTAGGGTGTCTACTGGGGTTTCTTCGCTTTCCTTTAGCCTTTCCTTTTCTTACCACATCTCAGGCCAATGTGATGAACTCCTCTGCCTTATGCCAGAGTTTAGTTCTAGGTTGATCAGGATATAAATATCTGAGTACGGCCTTCGGCCTACACTCACATATAGTAGGTCTGAATCGGGTTTCTCTCACCGGGTGTTCTCTCTTCGACAGGTTCTACTGTATATGAGAACTGAAGGACAACTTAGAGGTGTGGACAATGGCAGTCACACCGAGTGCAGTTCTGCTGAATGGCCTTTGCAATGGGACACCGTTCCACATGGAATCATAGTCTCGTCTGAGGCAGGATTGTTTATTATGAAAGGACTAGTTTGTCAGGGGCTGAGTGCCCAAAACAGCTGACTTTTAGGAACTGTAAACACCTCCAGTGACTATGACAGTTGTAGGTAGAGAGGTGGAATAGTAATGAGAATCATTCAGTAACATTGTCCAACTAGACAGAAGGTTTTTTTGAGGTCGTGTGAGATATGTGAAAGTGTTCCTAGGTCACAGGATTTATATAGACGTATCAAGTACATCGCGTGTTCCGAACTTATGGACTTTATTATGCCATATTCAACATTAGTAACCAGGCACCCAGACTATCCACGATCAACTGGAAGAAGTCGACCCCTGGCCGGAGAGACGCTTCATTTGGTGAGGTCCCTCTGAACTTGCTGTGTTGTGTTGTGGTATGGCCGGACACTATGATGAAAGATCCTGAACTAACTGGTCTCATCTCGCATACACAATAGACTATACTACAGAAGGTCTATACACATACATTGCACACACGTGACACTTTTCTTTATTAAATTATTTTATCATTTGTTAGAAGCCAAAGTTGTGTGGGTATGTTCTGGAGGAATATGAAGAGGGGTATTGTCCCGTGGTAAGAAGAGAGAGAGAGATAGTGATCCAGAGACTGAAGGGGTTGTGTAGACAAAGATCAATTAGATTCCAAGGCTGATTATATAGAATTAAAAGTGTGTGCTTGTTGATTCCTCTCACCACAGGGACAACAGGTGACAGGGCGTTGTTATCACTATCACCTTTACTGCCACCACTATCATTATCATCATAAATATGACCACCAGCACCAACATTAACATCATCACTATCGCCTTCACCATCACATTATCAACATAATCACCACCACCACTATCATATCACCATCACCATCTTCATCATCATTACCACTACCATTATCATCAACATCATCATCATTACCACCACCTGTGAGATATTTCAGCCACCTCACAGCCTTCGACTTAACATTTCTGACCATTTCCACACGCCAAACACCCGCGTCGCTCAGCAGGCGATACCAACCAATGAGCGATTGCCTAAAGCCGGATGAGACAGCCAGCAGACCCTCTAGGCACAATTTTGGGGGGGGGGGGGAAATGATTGTTCTACCTTAGCATTCTGAGTCGTTCACCACCTGGTGCCTTGAAGCCAAGCAGTGTTCTAGGTCCTCAGGCAGGCAAAGCTTTCAATGTGTGGTGAATCAATTCTTGAAGTTAAGGTAATACAAGGTTTATATTGAGAATAATGTAATGTTTAAAATGTTTACAAATGATCATAGTCTAATTTTTCATTCTTGTGGGAGTGAAGGCAAGCGCCATGTTTTCTGTTTACTGCACTTGCTGGTTAGAACCTTTAGTTGGACATTCTGTTGCCATTTACTACTAAAGAATATTTTCTTACATCCTGTCGCAACGTACTACTAAAGAATATTTTCTTACATTCTTTTACGATATGCGGCTAAAGGATATTTCTTTATATTCTTTTACTTATGTGGCTACAGAATACTTCTTTATATTTTGTTACCATGTGCTACAAAAGAATATTTCCTTATGTTTTGTTACCATGTGCTACACAAGAATATTTCTTTATATTTGTTACATATGGCGACTAAAAGAAGATTTCTGTATATTTTGTGACAAGTATGCCAATGAAGAATATTCCCTTATATTCTGTTACAATCTGTATATAACTACTTTTCTCAATATATGAATAATGTACTTTTCAAATGTACTTGCTTGACATTGATGATTTTACAGAGGAAATGTAGCTTAAGAGTCTATCTCTTTAAAACCATGTACACTGACTCACACCTGTAGGTATGTATATATCTTGTGATTCTTTTATTCACATTTTCCCCCCTGAATATGGTTTGTGAAATTGTCATGTTTTGTTCTGAGAATAAATGCTCATTAATAAGAGTTGCACCATATACCCAAATGTTAGCCGGACGTTGCACACACCAACAACCTTACATAGTCACATGATGATTAGGTGGTTCTTACGGTCAAGGGCATGCCATTTATGTTCTGAAATAGGATTATAAAACAGCCCATTTCTGACTATGTGCATGAGATAACCTGCAATCTTGGGTGGTTTAACAATGTCGTCCTCCAGCCCTTTGCTTAGAAGAGACCGCGGGGAATGACCATACCTGTTTTGTTTAAATCAGTGCTTATGCTAAATACATAACTCTTATAAAGGCACTCACATAAACTCAGGAGATAAATATATTCTTATTTGTGATTGTTGTAAAATGGCTGATGGTTAAGGAAGATTACTGTGGTGTGGGAGGAAAAGCTATAATCTTTCCCACTGACATAAAAAGGCAGTTATATCAATACATGATGATGATGTTGATAGGCATTTGAGATCCAAGCTGAACCCAGAGAAAGGGGTATGAGATTATTTACAGGCACCTGATGATGACAGTGATGATGATGATTTTATAAGGTTGACCATTAACTCAACTTACATCCATCTCAGCACACCCTGTCTTATCAAGCAACAGTCTCAACCTAGCTCTGGCTTACTAGGAAGTGGCACTACATGCACCCTTCCCATGCATCTACCATAGTATGCATCTATCTCAACCCACCTTCATCACAATATGCCTTTATCTTAATCACAACATGCCTCTAACACAACCTGCCTTCATCCCAACATGTCTGTTACATCCTTGATGACTTTGAATCAACTTACTTTGTTTGACACAACCGGATAACCTGGTCACAACCAGACTCCCTAGTCTTAAAGTTGTGACTATTATTTTTTTTATTTGTTCTGGTTGCACCAAGAGTTGATCCCATCAGGACCTTACAGCATGAGATGATGGATTGAATGCCATCTATACAGATAAGAGGGAGGTGATCTCACCATTTGAGTGGACACATTCTTCCCCCTCTTATTGTCTTATTCTCTTCTTCTTTTTTCTTGATTGTTTCTTGGCATGTTTTATGATTTACTGATATATTTTAGCAAATTACTTATGAAGTTGTATTTTGTTTGGACCGTCAGATGGTCGGTGTAACTGAAAACCTACTTGTTGTGAAGATGCGGACTTGGTTGCTGTGGGCGGTAAACTTGTATGTCATGTCCATCTTTTGCCAGCCCAAATATTAATACAGCCCATTTCCTTGCATCATCCACCACCCTCATCCTTCAAATATCTCACCCATGTAACCCATGGACCCACTGAGAATTCCTGATGATCCTAACTGAAGACCCTTACCATCCCTCACTCACATTGAAGATGACCCTCTGAGAGAAAACTGGTTCCCAGGAAGAGACTTGCATCCATTTGAATCTTAAACCCACCGAAGTACCTACCGGCTGATATCAGCTGCACAAGACATAATATCCTTTTACTTATGTTTTAGTTACTTAGGATACATATATCCATTTGTGGTATACTGAATGATTCACTTGGGTTTTGTTTTGTTTCCACCATTATGCATTCACCCCAGTAAGCATTTCAGGTGAACATATATGTCAATTTTTCTTCAGAGATGTACTCTATGTGAAATTAATATTTTGTTATCATATTTTTTTGATTTATTACACTTATGTTACCAGACCATTTGTTGATTGATTCTTACAGAATGTTTGTAAACATAAATATTATGTGATGTCACTGTATGTCCTGTTTATACTGTGAATGTTCTGTCATGATATTGTTGGTCTAGTCCATCACATACTTGTGTAAGTTAATCCATCATAGATGATAATAATAATTTAGACCGCATGAGGGCGGACACCTGCACACTAGCACCTTTTCCCCAGTGATAGAAAAGGGCATCCATTTTTTGGATAGTGGCAACAGTCCGTGGTCTCCACACCTTCCCAAGAAGCTTAAACTTATATCTATATTTTTTTCCCCATTAATTCGTGTAGATACAACACATCCTTAGTATCTTCACGTGGGGGCCCGAGCCATAAAATTTAGCGTCTAGAAGGTGATCTTGATAGAGGATAGGAACCCATCCCCTTTGGGCATACCCTGATAATATTCCTCAGATAATTAAATTCCTCTTAAGTGGGTGTTACATTCTAACAGATGTAACCCTTAATAAATAAACCTCACACCACCCCCATCATAAACATTACCAAGAGCGCCATCATCATCATTATAATCCCCATCATCATTACCACCACCACCACTACCACCAACATATTATCAACAAAATCATCATCACCCTTATCATCATTACCACCACCATCATATTATCACCATCATCATCATTTCCACCACCACGATCACCACCATCATTATCATTATTACCACCACCACCATCATCAACATCATCATCACCACAATTACATTCATCAGTATGTCATATCTTTTATTTATTGAACAAATGATATTTCAGCCTATTATGTCATATTTGCCGGTCTCCCTGGCAAAAGGGTTAACGACTTTCTCCGTAATCCCGTATATCCACTTGGGTAACGCAGCTGCGCGAGATTCGGTAGCGGATCGCGTCGCGTTGGTTACTTATGGGGGTATGTGAGCCGGTTGCACAGAAAGCAATGGTAAACTACTGAGCGTAATCTTGCCAAGACATCAAACAGCAGCTGAAAAATGCTGGCGTTGACAGCTATGTCCTGTAAAGGATATATGGGGGGGGGGGGGGGGGGGGGGGGGGGGGGGGGGAGAGAGTCCTATTTAGGAATTCTGTGCGGGAAGACAGTTCAGACCTAGTTTCGCACGCATCACGATAGCCACCTTCTACTGTTTTATCTACCACGAGACACTCATGAATGTAAAGGTCGTTTTTAAAGATCATATGCAAAGTGGGTGGGTCATGAGTTCACCAACCGAGAATGGTTGTAATTCGAGTCCTAGTTCATTTCCCGTTGCATTGTTTCTCTCTCTTGGCCTGACATAAAATTCTCGGTTAGGTAGTTTATGACTTCCGTTTCAGGACAACAACACGGCATGTTTTGAAGTTTTGACTATTTGCATCGCCATGACCTTACATTGTCTTAACTTTGAGGCAAAGAAAGGCAAATGAACACAAAATATAGCTAAAGCTAAGGTGGACTAAAGAAAGCAAAGACATATTCAAGCGATTGTTCCGGCGACATTTAACAACGAACAGAGCCGAAACAAGAAAAATAAGCGAGATAACTGAAATACCACAATGACGTTTTCTTGTTGTTCTCTAGCTAAGCTTTCGTGTGTTTGTGTTTTTTATTCCCTGATGTAGGAATTCGTGGTGGGGTGTGTGTGCGTGTGTGTGTGTGTGTGTGTGTGTGTGTGTGCGTGCGTGTGTGCGCGCGTGTGCGCATCTGATTCCTTGATAGAGACTACCGTGGTGCGTGCGTGCGTGCCTGTCTGTCTGTCTGTCTCTTATTCCCCGATAAAGAATATCGTGGAAACGTTTGCTTGTGTCCGTGCTCGTCGCCCCTGTCGTCGAGTTTCCTACTTATATGCTGTGTTCATGTGTGCTTTCGGTATCGCCTTACAAAGTAGTTCACCCTGTTTTCGATAACAGCTTACGAGAAACCGTAGGTTGAAGATATAGCTGAAATAACAACTGATAACTCGAGACTAAAAGCACTTAGCTACAGAATGTGTCGTTTAGGTGTACTAACTATAAAATGTGTGGTTTAAGTGTACTTAGCTATAGGATGTGTGGTTTAAGAGTACTTAGCTATATATAGAATGTGTATTTAAAGTACTTAGCTATAGAATGTGTGGCTACAGTACTTAGTTGTAGAATATGTGGTTTCTAAGAACTTAGCTTTAGAATGTGTCTTTAAAGCACTAAGCTTTAGAATATGTAGAGCAGACGGTACTACCTGCTTTCTGTTTGCGCTGACTGTTGGGCGACGCTCACCAAACCCAAAACCCCACATTGTGCCAACGACTTCGGCGGAAGAGCGCAATTAGGAGGGCACAAGCCTTATCCTAATGCAAAGAAATACAACCTAAAGACAAAATATTATGGCAGGCAGATCAGGCCCTAAGACTTGGTCGGCATCTGGTCTAGGAAGGAAGCTCCGACAGGCTGACAGAGCGTTTCTTTGCAGATCCGGCAGCTTCTGCAGACTGTCTTATTCCACATGTACTGGTATTACTTATCCTCTGGAGTAAACTAGGCAGGCCGAGAGAGGGATCATGGGAAAATAATGGTCTCTACAATTCAGTCCAGGCTTTGTGCTATGGAGAGTAATAACCCCATCCCTGGTCTTGTCGCCATGGGTTTTAGTTATGCTTTGTTTTTAAAGAACGATGTAACAAACTATCGGCAAGATGCCAGTGAGTATACAATTTGTGACGGGTTCGAATCCCGATCGATAATTATAGTTTTCTAATTGTATGTTGTCTAGTGCGTCCTCTAGTCTCTACTTCCTTCTTGTATTTCTATGAGCGCTAACCAATACATATGTGTTTATTTATTTATATCGCCACAAAATGTATCATTTAAAAGTACTTATAGAGTGTATACATTTTTTTGTTGTTGTTGCGGTCGTTCGCTTCTTGGAATCCAAGCGTAGTCCATACATGTGATACTACTTCTAGTGCGCTGGGCTGTGGATTAGCTTCCCTTTACCAGTGTCCCTCGCCATCAGGCGAACCCACTCCTACTTCAGAGGTACTTGTAATTTACGTCCCCAAGTCAAGGACGAGATGTCATCCCCAAGTCAAGGACGAGAAGTCAACATTTTAGTTCAACTGACGGGTGTTGTGGTTGAACGGCTACATCGACACGAGCACATCGTATATTTAATTTTATATTCTTATCCATTCGGCCATCCAGACCTCTGAATGAATGGTTTAAAAACACTTAGCTCAATAATATATATGCTTTAAATGACATCGTATATATCAAGTTAGAGTGTCTCCACTTGAGAATGGCTTCATTGGATTATTTCAGGCATTAAAACGTCTGGCTGGAGAGTAAGTATATAACAACAGATTTATTGTAAGGATAACAACGCGTAACAAGAGAAGCAATTTACCAGGCTAAAGTTTGACTGTGTAGATAAATGGAGCTAAGCTACAACAGTAAAAACTACAGTAAAGTACTAGTTTATAGTGAGACATCAAGAAGATATCATGTTAAAGAGTTTCACGTACTTAAGAAGTATAATATCATCAAATGGCAAATCAGAAGATCGAAAATAGATACAATAAGGCAAACCAACTCATTGGACAAATATTAAACAACAAACACGTATCAATAGATACCAAGAAAGCATTCTACAATTCTATCTTCCTACCCACTCTATGCCACCAATGTCAAACCTGGACAATGACAGAAAGAAAAAGAGAAAAGAAAAATACAACCACAGAAATGAAATTCCTGAGAAGAATACTCAATGTATCAAGAAGAGACTAAAGCTGGGGTTATAGCAACGCTATATTTTATCAGAAAACATCAAGTTAAATGGTTTGACCATCTAACTAGATTATTAACTAACAGTATTCCACAAAGTCTTAAGACGCATCTTTGGGCCCATTAGGGATACACAAAGTGGAGAGTGGAAAAGAAGAAGCAACAAAGACATTTATGATCTGTTTAAGTCCCCGCTAATCATTGGTATCATGAAGGCTAATAGACTACAATGGCTGGGGCATATAAAAAGAACGGAAGATAATAGGGAAACAAAACTCGCTTACACTCAGGAAATAAATTACCGTAGACCCCGAGGTAGACCAAGAAGACGGTGGAAAGATAATACATGTACAGACCTACAAGCACTTGGAATCAGCGACTGGCAAGAGAAGGTCAACCAGAGAGACGAATGGAGACGGATTGTATCTGCAGCAAAGAACCTCAATGGCTCGGAATGCCGAAGAAGAAAAAAGAAGTATACTACAACAAGCAGTGATGTATCTACCATATGGAAGCAGAAGACGAGACCGACTGTGTAAATGATGGACAGAGAGAATAATAGTCTATGGGAATCTCGATACATGAATCCCATAAGCGGGAACTCTCCTGCTGTTTATGCCTCACCTCGACACAATAAGGTACAAGCGGAACCACATGAGTTGAGATGAATCCGGGGTGACACAAGATACGATGCCTGCCTCGCGCTCAGCTCCGAAGGTTGCGGGTTCGATTCCGGCCTACGTCGTTCAGTTCACTAGTGCAGTTTTCTCAGAGACTCCTGGGGGTCATCGCTGGAGCTACAGAGTTTGTGTTTTGTGCGACAATTTCGGCAGGCCGCCTTGCTGAAAGAGACGATCCATATGGGATAAACCTCGGTGCAATAAAGTCAACCCTCTGGCCCTTTAAACTTATTTGGTATGTATATTTACCTTCGACAATTATCGTGTATTAGGGGGAGGTGGGGGTGGGGGGGGGGGATCCCATAAAAAGAGATAAGAGACATAAGGGTTCTACAATATATTTGGTGATACCATCGTTAATTTTCCCATTTTACCAGTACATCTTACTTTGTTATATGCGTTTGTTTCAACGCGGTTTTTCCTGAATTCATCGAGACTGTGTATTACGTTTGACACAAAGAGCCGTGACGTTGATTGAAAAGCCATGTGTACAGAACACCAATTACGGGGACATTTCCATATTCGTATTTCTGAAGCCATCTAAACCAATTTATTTGGCAAACCTGTCCTTGATGTTGTTGCTGTTGTTTCTAACTTGAGCCCCCAAGATTATTGATCCGTCACAATCACTGCAAGACGTTACCGGCGGCATGTCTTCTGCAGAAGCTCTCTACGTCCCTGAGTGGCTTTGTTATACAAGGGGGCTTCAAATGAAAACCTTACATGGTGTGCGTGTGCGAGTGAGTGAGTGAGTGTGTGTGTGTGTGTGTGGGGGGGGGGGGGGGGATATATTCTGAAAAAGTAAACAACAAATATATCATTTTTCGATATATTCACCACTATGTTCAATGCAAGTCTTCCAGCGCCGATAAAGTGCATGACACCGTAGAAAAGAAAGAAAAAGTCTCTTATTTGTGTATCATCGGACCGAAAGGTATGTCACGGAAGTCACGTCGTTTTGAAATTTCCTACTCACTCAAACACTTGACAGGCATGCATCAACATAGTGGCTCATTATTTGCCGATGCAGTTCTATAGGTGTCACCCCTTCACAAAAGGATAACAGAACGCTGCTCCTCTTTAGTGCATGTCAAAAGTGGGGCGGCCATCTGTAAACTTTTCTTAAGACAGCACGGTGTTCGTCTGCACGGTGATGTCACGTGCTGAATACTCTTGACATCCCTAACAACAATATTGACAGGTTACAAGACAATGCCACGGTTATTGTAATTTATATCACACTTTTAAGGTTTTCATTTGAAATTCCCTTGTAGTTAGAATGGCAACATTTTTCTCCGCTCTCTGGCTAACGTTTTGGGCATGAAAACTGTATGTGAAGACTGCTCAAGATGGATGACTGAACTGTGCAAACATTTCATGGATGACTGAACTTTGCAAACATTTCATGGATGTGAACTTCCAGACAGTGAACTGTGCAAACATTTCATGGATGTTGTCGTGTCCTCCTTTACAGTGCCGTCCCTGGAGTGAAGAGAGCCGACACCCACATTATAATATTTTCCTCCTTTTTTAATATTCTGTAGAATCCACCAGCTTCCGTCCAACACACTCCATCAGCCTATGGACACCTTTTCCTATCACTCTCTCACTGTCGTACTATGCCCCCTCTCATACTTCCCCAACGCAACATACTCAACAAATCTTGCTTCTAAAAATTAATAAAGACTAATTTATTAAAAGAAAAGTGTAACGTATATGAGACGTGTATGCGAAGAAAAAGTGTGTCGTGTATTATAACATAAATGTATGTGTCAGCCTTCAAAGTTCAGGATCATAGTGTACACATCATGGCGAGGATCACACGACATCATTCAAGTCAGTACGAAAAACCTCACCGAAGTCGTATCCTTCTCTCCAGACATGTCCTCCTCCAGGAACTCTGATGACCATGAGATCTGAATCTCATGTAAATATAATCCGTGGAAAATACTAGTATATTTCCTAACGCAACTGTTCCTAATAGTTTATAGAAACTCCGGCTTCATAATTCCGGCGCAGTGAAAACAAACATGGAACACTGTCCTACTAACAAGTCTTTTTGTCTCTTGATAAATGTTCACTAGTTCTCACTATGAAACAGTTAATGTATCTAGAATAAAATGGCTTGCTTTATTCACTAGATATAGTCTGAAAGTTCTGATTTCCTTGATACGTGGAACAACTACACTTCAATGTTTGGTTTCATCTACTGTGAACATCAGTCCCTACTGATCTAGTTCCACATGGGCTGAACCTCCATCACTTCAGGTGTGTTAACGATTGGTATTCACTCATGTAGGATACATATACCATTAGACTCCACCGAGCAATGTGTCTTAACTTCTTCCATTGCGAAAGTTGCTGGCCCATCTCTCCACATCATAATTTATCCGGGATCGGATGTTACATTGGGTCCGGGTTCTTCATTCCAACCCGAGGAACCTGTAAAATAAATCATACAACTGGTGATAGCCTCCCCGTCACTGATCTCTATTAGATGATCGTGGGCCATCGGCCTCACTCAGAAAATATAATGAACCCATCAGGGACATATGAACTGACCACATAGGTTATCATCAGGCCAAGACAAAAAATATCAGCAAACAGAATGCGGAACCCCGACCACCAGGGACACCTACGGGAAAATCCCAATTATCCCTCATTACTCAATTCTCAACTAGTAAAGCTTATCAACACTTCACTAATCTATTTTCAACTAACAGAGCCAAGTATCACTTCCCTACTCTAGTTAGTTTTCCACTAACAGTGCTAATCATCACACTATAGTTTTTACAAGCCTACAGCCCATATTAATTAGAACTAATTGACTATATTGACTACCTTATGCACAACCGCCTCATTCCCGGGATGGCTACTACACTTTGCCATAACGACACATGCTAGTTAATGTTAAATTTATCTAGCACTGTAGAGCTCTCCCACAAACACGTCCATCATAATCCACGGTTTTTGTCAACTCCCCATCTCCAATCATGGTTTATGGCAAAACCTCTAATTGGTCACGTGACTGTATTCTTCCTGTCCACACAGGTGTTATTTGGACATATCAGCCATTGTCAAGAATCTATTTTCCTGGCTTTAGTCCTTGTCAACGTTGTCATTAATTGTTTAGATTCTCAAAACAAGCCAGCGAGTTCCTGTATACTCTCAACACAGTTGCCAGTAACCAGCCGTCAATCTTCTTGATGTTCCGGAACTAAGACTTGACAGATGTACTGTTTCCTGTCTCTCGCTGCCAATTCCGGTTTGTCTCTGACTGTTGACAAACTGTCAAGCGATGCCGGGACCTGTCTTCATCACCACCGAATGTTCCCAATCCGTTAGAGATGTACACGTGCAACTACAAATATTGTCCTGGGATTTTGACATCCGATTTGTTTTTACTGTTAGTAAAATAGTAGTCGCTGGCAGATAGTCCGTTTAATCAGAAAATCCTCTATAATAATCAACCGGTTAAACACACGGTTTTATTTTGTGACATAGGCCCCCTCCTAAGAGAGTAGTCCATCTCACTCTTCTCCACCGTGAGTTTAATCCAGATGATTCATTCTTCTTCTTCAGGAGCTGGGTGTCTTGACAAGAAATCCGCTCCAACATTTTCCTTCCCAGGAATGTACTCTACTGTGAAATTATAAGGTTGAAGTAACAACGACCACCGCATCAAACGGGCGTTGAGCTTCTGAGAAGTAGCCAAGAACATCAGGGGTTGATGATCCGACTGGACTCGAAACTTAACTCCATACAAATATGGCTGAAATTTTTGCACTGCCCATACGAGGGACAAGCACTCTCTCTCTACGGTTGAATAATTCCTCTCCGCCTGTAGAAGTTTCTTACTTGCGCATGCCACAGGTTTCAGAACCGAAGCATCGTCTTTTCCTTCCTGTAACAAAGCGGCTCCAATTCCAATCGCACTCGCATCTGTTCTCAACACAAATTGTTTGGAAAGGTCAGGGAGCTGTAATACAGGTTTGCTGACCAAGGCCTCCTTTAACTGACTATAGGCATTCTCACATTCTGGTGTCCAAATGATTTGATCCGGGAATCCCTTTTTCAAGGTTTCCGTCAACGGAGCTCCCAATTCAGTGAAATGTGGGATAAATTTGTGGTAGAACCCACACAACGAGAGAAAAGATCGCACATCCTTCTTCGTTTTTGGCCTTGGTGCATTTCTGATTTTCTCCAGGTTCTTCTCTTCTGGAACAATGTGTCCTGGAGTGATGGTGTGACCTAGAAATTCCAGAGTCTGGTAACCAATCATGCACTTGGTTGGACGAGCAGTAAGCCCTGCTTCCTTGAGCCTATTAAACACTCTCTCCAAGGATTGTAAGTGGTCATCCAAGCTGTCACTGGAAATCAGAATATCATCCATGAATGAGATGATGGATGGATCCTGTAACGGATCTAGTAAAGTCCTCATCATGCGTGTAAACACACTAGGTGCATTGCTGAGTCCAAAGGGCATGACCTTGAATTCGTAGTGTCCACTGGGTGTACTGAAAGCTAACAGTGGTCGAATCTCCGGTTTGACTGGTATCTGATAGTACCCCCGACTCAGATCCACCTTTGAAAAGTACCGAGCCTTATGGAGCCTAGCGAATAACTGAGTTGGATTCGGCAAAGGTTCCACCTGAAATTGTGTATGACTGTTCAGAAGTCGGTAGTCTATACACAACCGGTGTTCTCCACTTGGTTTGCGTAACAAAACTACCCCCGCATTGTATGGGGATGTGGATGGTGCAATCACGTCATCCTCCAGCAGTTTTTGTATTTCCTCCTCCAGGGCCTTTTCTTTAGAGAATGGCACTGGGTAAACCTTTTGGCGAACAGGCTCCTGTGTGGTCAAAGTCATCTCGAACTCAACCAACCTCGTTCGTCCTGGTTTATCAGTCAGTATCTCCTTATGAGACTTGAGAACCTGGGTTATCCTTTCCCTCTCCTGGGAGGTCAGATCAGGGTTCACTTGCACATCCCTATATGTTTCCTGGTGTTCCAAGGGATATTCCCTGCCCTCGCTGGTTCCCACTTCTGTCTCCACTGCAACTGCCATTGCCATGAGGTGAGCTGTCCTTGTCTCCGGGTCTCTCTTCGTATTTCCGCAAGAGATTGATATGGAAAATCTTCGACTTTCCCCGGATCCGGATCTGATAGTTGGTTCTGGATATTACCCTTTCCACGGGAAATGGTCCTTGCCAACCTATCTCCAGTTTGTTGTTTCCCGTTGGGAGTAGCAACAAGACTTTGTCTCCCACCTCTAGAGATCTTTCTTTAGACCTACGGTTGTAGTAAGCCGCATGTCTTTTCCTGGCCTTTTTCAAGTTTTGATTTGCCAGAGTCCATCCCTTGTGGAGTTTTTCTTTCAGTTCCTCCACGTATTGATAGGATGAGATCACTTCTTCTGACGTCCCCTCTTCAGTCCAACTCCTCAACATGGCTTCCAACGGTCCTTTGATTGGACGACCAAACAGCAACGTAGCGGGTGGTAGTCCTGTTGAGCCATGAGGAACTTCCCGATAGGCAAAGAGTGCTGCTGGGATATATTCATCCCACCTATCAGGTTTTTCCTGCCATAGTTTCCTGAGCATTGTCATCAACGTGCCGTTGAAACGCTCTACTTGTCCATTGGCTTGAGGGTGGTAAGGGCTGGTATGTATGTGGTTAGAGTGAAACACCCTAAATACCTCCTCCATGAGTTTTCCACAAAACTGAGATCCATTGTCCGTCAGAATTTGATCCGGAAAGCCTAATCTGGTAAAGGCCTCCATCAGTGCGTCCGCCACTCTTTTCGAGTCAATCGTGGTCAACGGTATGGCTTCACCCCACATTGTACAGCAATCCACCATTGTGAGTATATACATGTTCCTCTTCCTAGTCCTGGGAAGTGGACCCACGATATCGATGGCTACCCTCTCGAAAGGAGAGTTCATGATGGGCATCTCACCCAACACCACCGGTGCTGTCCAGTGTTTCGGTGCCACCCTCTGGCACTCAGGGCATGACTTCACATACCGACGCACATCATCTGTCATTCCCGGCCAATAGTAGTGGCAGGAAATCCGCTGCATGGTGGCGGCAATACCCATGTGTCCACTAAAGGAGATGGTATGCCCCATATGAAGAATCTGGGACCGGTGAGCTTTCGGGACGACCAACTGACCGTATAGGTTGTCTCCCCTTCCTGCTC
Source organism: Cepaea nemoralis (assembly GCA_014155875.1). Taxonomy (NCBI): domain Eukaryota; kingdom Metazoa; phylum Mollusca; class Gastropoda; order Stylommatophora; family Helicidae; genus Cepaea; species Cepaea nemoralis. Next base: position 181,513 of record JACEFZ010019705.1, read on the forward strand.
TCCTGTAGAGTATCCTATTCTTCATGTAGTACTGCCCCCGTCCTGGTGGATCAGCACTTTTCTGCAGCTTTTTGTAGCAAGGACGTAAAGTATCATCCTCACTCTGGGCAGTTCGTAGCTCCCCCGGCATTGGGTTAGTCACAATTGCGTCTGCCTCTTCCGTTTTCGTCTGAGAGCGAGTCTGCATTGCTCCCATATGGATTGGCTCCCTGGGCATTCCCAGAAAGACATACCGGCAACCTAGGATGACTGGAAAAATGGGATCGGTCAATACAGCGGCCTTGATGGTGCCGGTGACGTACCTTGACCGAATCTCCACATTAGCAATGGGCAACTTCATGGTTACAGCACTCTTCTGTGCAGGCTGTATATCCAATGTTTCACCTGTGAATTGTTCTGGATGTACCAGATCCGCAGAAATCACGGCCTCCCCGTCCAGTCCTGTGTCGTATAAACACTCCACTTGACGACCGTTAACCTCTACCAATTCCACTACAGGTGGTTTTTCCTGGTCTGGAGTCTCTTCCTCGGCCTCGACCTGTTCGGTGGGCTCCACCTTAGGTTTCCCTGAGCACACGACGAATTGAGTGTCTCCTGACTTTCCCTGCAGTCAATAGCATTGTGCGTGTTTGACTTGCATTGGTTGCACCATTTCCCTGTCCTAGATTTTCTATTGTCGGACTTGAGTGAGCTCTCCTGGTGGCGAGCTTCCTTGTTGACCTTGGCATTTTCCGTGACAACCTCCTTGGAAGTCACTTGACATGCTGCAAAGTGAGGGTTCTTAGCCTTCGATTTGCAGTCCCTCGTATTGTGAGAGGGTGACTTACAAATTGAACACCACTTCTCCGACCACGGTCGTTTAGGTGTAGAGCTTGAAGTGCTCTTGCTTCCCTCCTTCTTCTTCTCTGAACTATCCTCTGATTTTTGCACATAAGGTTCCCACTTTTTTGTTCCTGAGTTTTTGGCTTTCTTCTTGTCATGTTTCTCTTGACTTTTGGAGTTGGTGGAAAGGTTTTCCCCTGCCTCCCCATGTACCTCGACGAACCGTTCTGCTAATTTAGTCACGAGGTCAATACGTTCCGCTCCTTGTTCTCCCAGGAACGTCCTGAGAGGTTTAGACATTTGCTTCTTCAGCTGGTCGACCACCATGAGCTCTTCCAGACTCTCATAGTCATGTGCGAACCCAGCCAAATCCATCCACTTATGGAGATAAGATTTTAGACGCAAACTGTAGGCGGCAAACAACTCTCCTGGTTCTCGTTTCGCTGCTAGAAATTTTTTCCGGTAGGTATGTGACGTAACCTCGAATCGTTTCAGCAGAGCCGTCTTTAACTCGTCATAATTGTTCTCATGTCCTGGTGGCAGGCGAGTATAAACCTCGTATCCGGTCCCGCGTAATCCCTGGGATAGCTTAAGATTCCATTTGTTACGCTCCAGACCCATAGCAACAGACATAGCCTCGAAGCGTTGAAGGTACTGGTCAATCTTCTCTTTGTCCTCCTCGTAGACCGCTAAAGGAAACTTCATAGCATGGTACCCATGTCCACCTACTGGTGTTGAGCCTGGGATGGAGGAACCTCCAACTGCTCCCTCAGTTTCTCCATTAGATTGACTCTTCAACTCGAGTTCCCTCATCCGGTACTCGTGCTCCCTTTTCTGATGCTTCCTGCTTCAGCTTCCTAATTTCCTAGCTGCTTGCTCAGCTTCAATTTCCTAGCTGCTTGTTCCAACTCCATCCTTCTCAATTCCAACTCGGCCTTTCGATCTTCCCTTTCTGCTTGACGATACTCTCTCTCCACTTCCTGTATGTAATCCGTTAGAGCAGAACCCCCCAATCCCATTTCTTCCCCCTTTGCCTTTAATTCTAACGTGGTTAGTTTAGGGGTGGCCATTATACAGAGAGGTAAGCTAGCCGGTCTAGTACAATATAACTGCAAATTACTATACAGATATATGAACAAGTACTATAAATCTAGATATTACCACACACAGCCCATTCACTCAGTGACAAGAGTAGCATCAGGACCACAGACCTATGCAGACGTGTGAAGTGTGAACAGGTAAGATATTAATTAGTCCTAACCCCTATCCACATTCACTCTAGCTGGATTCTCCAAAATGATATCTCCCTCTTATAACTAAGGATCCCGTGTCAAAAGACCCCGTTGTCAGAAGATCCCACTGTCAAAGGTTCCTGCTTGCAGGAGATCTCGCTGTCCAAGGATTCCGTTTACGGGAGATCCCGCTGTCCAAGGATTCCGTTTACGAGAGATCCCGCTGTCCAAAGATTCCGTTTACGAGAGATCCCGCTGTCCAAAGATCACGTTTACGAGCCCCCAATAATGTCGTGTCCTCCTTTAAAGTGTCGTCCCTGGAGTGAGGAGAGTCGACACCCACATTATAATTTTTTTTTCCTCTCAATATTCTGGAGAATCCACCAGCTTCCGTCCAACACACTCCATCAGCCTATGGACACCTTTTCCTATCACTCTCTCACTGTCGTACTATGCCCCCTCTCATACTTCCCCAACGCAACATACTCAACAAATCTTGCTTCTAAAAATTAATAAAGACTAATTTATTAAAAGAAAAGTGTAACGTATATGAGACGTGTATGCGAAGAAAAAGTGTGTCGTGTATTATAACATAAATGTATGTGTCAGCCTTCAAAGTTCAGGATCATAGTGTACACATCATGGCAAGGATCACACGACATCATTCAAGTCAGTACGAAAAACCTCACCGAAGTCGTATCCTTCTCTCCAGACATGTCCTCCTCCAGGAACTCTGATGACCATGAGATCTGAATCTCATGTAAATATAATCCGTGGAAAATACTAGTATATTTCCTAACGCAACTGTTCCTAATAGTTTATAGAAACTCCGGCTTCATAATTCCGGCGCAGTGAAAACAAACATGGAACACTGTCCTACTAACAAGTCTTTTTGTCTCTTGATAAATGTTCACTAGTTCTCACTATTAAACAGTTAATGTATCTAGAATAAAATGGCTTGCTTTATTCACTAGATATAGTCTGAAAGTTCTGATTTCCTTGATACGTGGAACAACTACACTTCAATGTTTGGTTTCATCTACTGTGAACATCAGTCCCTACTGATCTAGTTCCACATGGGCTGAACCTCCATCACTTCAGGTGTGTTAACGATTGGTATTCACTCATGTAGGATACATATACCATTAGACTCCACCGAGCAATGTGTCTTAACTTCTTCCATTGCGAAAGTTGCTGGCCCATCTCTCCACATCATAATTTATCCGGGATCGGATGTTACATTGGGTCCGGGTTCTTCATTCCAACCCGAGGAACCTGTAAAATAAATCATACAACTGGTGATAGCCTCCCCGTCACTGATCTCTATTAGATGATCGTGGGCCATCGGCCTCACTCAGAAAATATAATGAACCCATCAGGGACATATGAACTGACCACATAGGTTATCATCAGGCCAAGACAAAAAATATCAGCAAACAGAATGCGGAACCCCGCCCACCAGGGACACCTACGGGAAAATCCCAATTATCCCTCATTACTCAATTCTCAACTAGTAAAGCTTATCAACACTTCACTAATCTATTTTCAACTAACAGAGCCAAGTATCACTTCCCTACTCTAGTTAGTTTTCCACTAACAGTGCTAATCATCACACTATAGTTTTTACAAGCCTACAGCCCATATTAATTAGAACTAATTGACTATATTGACTACCTTATGCACAACCGCCTCATTCCCGGGATGGCTACTACACTTTGCCATAACGACACATGCTAGTTAATGTTAAATTTATCTAGCACTGTAGAGCTCTCCCACAAACACGTCCATCATAATCCACGGTTTTTGTCAACTCCCCATCTCCAATCATGGTTTATGGCAAAACCTCTAATTGGTCACGTGACTGTATTCTTCCTGTCCACACAGGTGTTATTTGGACATATCAGCCATTGTCAAGAATCTATTTTCCTGGCTTTAGTCCTTGTCAACGTTGTCATTAATTGTTTAGATTCTCAAAACAAGCCAGCGAGTTCCTGTATACTCTCAACACAGTTGCCAGTAACCAGCCGTCAATCTTCTTGATGTTCCGGAACTAAGACTAGACAGATGTACTGTTTCCTGTCTCTCGCTGCTAATTCCGGTTTGTCTCTGACTGTTGACAAACTGTCAAGCGATGCCGGGACCTGTCTTCATCACCACCGAATGTTCCCAATCCGTTAGAGATGTACACGTGCAACTACAAATATTGTCCTGGGATTTTGACATCCGATTTGTTTTTACTGTTAGTAAAATAGTAGTCGCTGGCAGATAGTCCGTTTAATCAGAAAATCCTCTATAATAATCAACCGGTTAAACACACGGTTTTATTTTGTGACAGATGTGAACTTCCAGACACCATCTTGCATGCCCCACTGGTGTCTGAACTTGCAGAGAAGAGAAGTTTTTTTTTATCGCAATCCCTGCTGAGATGGTGTTTCAGTATAGATCTGGGAGAAAGCCATTACACCAATCTTACCCAGGGAGAAAGTCTTTACACCAATCTTACCCAGGGAGAAAGTCTTTACACCAATCTCACCCAGGGAGAAAGTCTTTACACCAATCTTACCCAGGGAGAAAGTCTTTACACCAGTCTCACCCAGGGAGAAAGTCTTTACACCAATCTCAACCAGGGAGAAAGTCTTTACACCAATCTCACCCAGGGAGAAAGTCTTTACACCAATCTCACCCAGGGAGAAAGTCTTTACACCAATCTCACCCAGGGAGAAAGTCTTTACATCAATCTCACCCAGTGAGAATGTCTTTACACCAATCTCACCCAGGGAGAAAGTCTGTACACCAATCTCAATCAGGGAGAAAGTCTGAACACCAATCTCAACCAGGGAGAAAGCCAGTACACCAATCTCACCCAGGGAGAAAGTCTTTACATCAATCTCACCCAGAGAGAAAGTCTTTACACCAGTCTCACCCAGGGAGAAAGTCTTTACACCAATCTCACCATGTAGAAGCAAATCCCCTCCATGATTCCAGCTACCCGAACGTCAACACATCAGCTATTAGAAATATACAATCAAGAATCCAAATTATTGTACTCTGGACGTTCATACTTGTGCTCAGTCTATTTCTTCATTAGGCAGCGAAGAGTTCACCTGCTGATGGTACCATTGACAGCACGGGTGGGCGTTCGCCTACATGTCCCTCAAATAATTGGATGTCGACCAGACCCTTTCCTTGCCTAATTCTGAATCAGTTTCTCCAGATGCGGGCCCTTTTTTTGCTGTGCCCATTTCTTCTTCTTCTGCGTTCATCCGGAGGTTTTTTTTCGGACGTGATTGCGTTGTGCCTGTTTACAGCAGAGCTGCATTCTTGCGGCGTTAGACCGACACATCCGACTTCTGCGGGCATTTGCTGACCGGGTTAACCTTCCCGGGGCTGTGTCCATTTGATACCAGCGAGTCTTTCACCAGCCTCAAGCATCACACTTTAAGAGTTAATACTCGCTGTCATTCAGGAGTACTGGTTGTCATCCAGGAGTACTCGCTATCATCCAGGAGATTCACTTCCAGTCAGCCATCATATGTGGTATATGTAGAAACCACAAGGATCAGTGATAATCTACACTGTACTGCGTTCAACAGAGCGTCTCTCTTGCTGTGTGTGCATTAAACCTCAGGGCAATTAGTACTCGCTTTGCTGTATACACAGTTCTACATGTTGTGGTTAGCTAGTTGCATGTCATTTATATTTGTCAACTCCAGCATTTTGTAGCTGTTGATTATTTTCAAGCCAATTTTATGTACATTTTTCTGCCATTGCTTTCTGAACAACTATGAGAGAAATGACGCATGTCGCTCTACATCTAAGTCGCCTGTGGCTCATTTCGACATCTAAGTCGCCTGCTAAGCCACAGACGCAGGTACATGACGAAAATTATACATGTTATGTCTAGTTGTCCTCGAACAAAATCATACTATTAATAAATCAGTCCAGACAGCAAGGATGATTGGTATACTGTGTGTATGTGTGAATAGTACGTATTAAAGGTTCTCTCGGCGAGCGAACGAAAGAAGAAGAAGCTTCTCTCAATACTGCTCGGAAATTAATAGGTGTGGTATGCGTAATTGTTATATTGTGTATCTTCATATTTTACAACACAGTATGCCAATATTCATTTAACAAGGGCAGCGAGGTTGACTGATACACATAGCAAACACGGTACAGTTACTCACTATTGATAGATGTACACCAAGCCACCATAATCACATACAATACTATGAATTAGACGAGTACAGTATAGGAAGAGTTGGACTGAAGATAGCCCAGTGCCAGAGGAAGAGAGACATATGGTAGACCGAATGTAAAGAAAAGGGAAAGAAAATAAAGAAAAAGATAAATAAAACTAAGTTGGGTGTTGAGAATGAGTGGGAGAAGATATTCATCAAAAGAGATAAGGCTGTTCATAAGAGTTTCACGGTGCCTCTTAGGACACCCTTACATGTTGGCGGCTCTAACCTGGCAGTCGGAAGTCTCACAATTATTTATATTATAAACTTAACTAAACTAACTAAACTAAATTATCACAATTATTGGAGCTGTTAAAATAATTGGAAAACCGACTTAAAGATGTTGCTACCTACGTGAAGCGGATGTTCACAATTTCACTAATGCATTCGATAAATGGATTTGATTACGACTAATTACACTGACTGAAGTGGATAGTCGGCTCAAGTGAACAAGGGATCAAAGAATCACGACTGGCAGTACAAATGTCTGTGAGATTTCGTTAGAAAACAACCAGGAAGGGGATTAGCGGTTGTGTTTGTGATGGGAGAGGGAGGAGGAGGGAGGGGAGAGAGAGAGAGAGAGAGAGAGAGAGAGAGAGAGAGAGAGAGAGAGAGAGAGAGAGAGAGAGAGAGAGAGAGAGAAAGAAAGAGAGAGAGAAGAGGGGACGGCGGCAGGGGAACGTAAACAAACGGAAAATAAAAATAAATTTATTTTCTGTTTTTCTCTCCTACATTAGAGGCTAGATCGAATGCAAACAACATCCTACATTAAAGGCTAGATATACTCTAAACTACCTCCTACATTAGAGTCTAGATAGAGATGATAAACATATACATTGTTATTTCTACAAGGGAGTCAGCGTCATAGAGATAAAACGTGCGACTCAAGCTCCATGAATCTGGTAAGATTTACTACACGGACAGTTGGTTTACACAAGAAAAGCACAAACCACCAGCAGAAAATCATCAAATCAATCTTAAAACCACCAACAGCAGCACAAGACGATTACCATTTTATGGAAAGACCAGAACAATTCATTATTCTGCCCCTCAGAAATGGACGCAATCGATTACATAAACACAGGAATACAAAATTCAAGATTGGCGAATCAGCCATGTGCAAATATGGATTGACACCGCAAACAGCAGATCACACACTCCAAGACTGCCCAAAATACAACATATCTAGGCAAACCTTCTGGCCTAGAGAAACAACAGTGGGCGATAAACTCTATGGGCCACTGAGTGAACTAAAACAAACAGTGAAGTTTACACAAGAGACACCATTGTCGTTATAGACACATTTCAAGCGAACGAGAGAAGAAGGCGAATACCTTGACATTGGGGTAGTGGTTCGGACCTTCATACACGGGGAGACAAAAAGTAGAAGGTTACGTGTGCAGATTTAAAATCATTTGGCGATTGGGAACAGAGTAGGCCATAATACGCCGCTGACACGGCAACAATTTGACTTGAGGAAACACACCAAGAAAATTATATCATTATCATCATCATCAAGTGCCTTGCCAACGGGCGGAGGCGTTCATGTCTCTCCGCAGATCTCGGTCTTTGGTGTGCTGGGACAACTCTGCTGATGATATTACTCCATGCCACCGTCTTAGTCCTTCCAGCATAAGAAAGAAGAATATGTATAAGAAAATCAAGCACCGCGACATTATCAAACGTCCTCCACCCCCTTCTTCGGTAGCCAATCAAAAGTCCCCAAGCTAATGGTACCAGTGGCGCTGTCTCTAGTCACCAGCGGTTTCTCCAATGAGTTGAGCATCGTCCTGACCTTTTCCTCATCCCCGCCCTAACCTGTCGCCGACTCACGCTGAATCATCCCCCGCGGACGTTTAATTTGCTGCAATTGTGAAAGGGTATTTGATTTGCTGCACTTGTGAAAGGTGCTTGCTTGCTTGTGTTCGCTGGCTGTGATCTCCAGCGCGAAGTCCTGTATGTCGGATGAAGACATCCTGTTGTCCAACATCAGTGTGATGTCATACAGGACCTGAGGTTTGCGTGAGTATCCGTTGTCCCATGTCTGGCTTATTGGTGTGCAGACTGGTGGGTCCTCGCCATGCAGGCAGACACTCTCCGACTTCGGAGGAAACTTGTGAAAGGGTCTTTGATTTGCTGCACTTGTGAAAGGGTCTTTGATTTGCTGCACTTGTGAAAGCATCCCAGAGAGCCCTG
>JACEFZ010019705.1:192500-227500 GCA_014155875.1 Cepaea nemoralis
CCTAATGTTCTCCTTTCTTATAGTTGTGTATAATGTTCTATTTTCTAATATTTGTTTATAGTGGTTTAATTTCATATAGTTGTGTATAATGTTCAACTTTCTTATATTTGTGTATAATGTTCTACGTTTTTATAGTTGTGTATAATGTTCCACTTTCTTATAGTTGTGTATAATGTTCAATTTTCTTATAATTTTGTATAATGTTCTACTTTTTTATAGTTGTGTATAATGTTCCACTTTTTTTATAGTTGTGTATAATGTTCCACTTTCTTATAATTGTGTATAATGTCCTACTTTTTTATAGTTGTGTATAATGTTCCACTTTCTTGTAATTGTGTATAATGTTCTACTTTTTTATAGTTGTGTATAATGTTCTACCTTTTTATAGTTGTGTATAATGTTCTACTTTCTTATAGTTGTGTACAATGTTCTACCTTTTTATAGTTGTGTACAATGTTCTACCTTTTTATAGTTGTGTATAATAATGTTCTACTGTCTTATAGTTGTGTATAATGTTCTACTTTCTTATAGTTGTGTATAATGTTGTACTTTCTTATAGTTGTGTACAATGTTCTACCTTTTTATAGTTGTGTATAATAATGTTCTACTGTCTTATAGTTGTGTATAATGTTCTACTTTCTTATAGTTGTGTATAATGTTGTACTTTCTTATAGTTGTGTACAATGTTCTACCTTTTTATAGTTGTGTATAATGTTCTACTGTCTTATAGTTGTGTATAATGTTCTACTTTCTTATAGTTGTGTATAATGTTCCACTTTCTTCTAGTTGTGTATAATGTTGTACTTTCTTATAGCTGTGCATAATGTTCCACTTTCTTATAATTGAGTATAATGTTCTGTTTTCTTATATTTGTGCATAATGTTCCGCTTTCTTATAGTTGTGTATAATGTTCTACTTTCTAATATTTGTTTATAGTGGTCTAATTTCATATAATTGTGTACAATGTTCTACTTTCTAATATTTGTTCATAGTGTTGTAATTTCATATAGTTGTGTATAATGTTCTACTTTCTAATATTTGTTCATAGTGTTCTAATTTCATATAGTTGTGTACAATGTTCTACTTTCTTATAGCTATGTATAAAGATCTACTTACATACTGTCGCATGATTGCGCACTCCGTCTTGTTCACTGCTGCACATCACAATTTCAAAACACACTTCTCACTAAGGGTTTGCACTAGAGAGAATTGGGATGCTAGGAATGTGGCGTCAACAGTATTAATAGCTGTGACACCCAACGATGGACAGATCATGTGGTTTAAGCCCGTTCTGTCCATTGGTTAACCTAGAATAATCGCGTCGCCCGCGAAATATTCTGGGTCCAGCGACGCTAAATTTCGGCACTTGCAGAGGGACCGGCAAAGCCTCCAGATGTGGTTTAGGTCTCTGTATGTCCCTCATCCTGATTCAGAAGGAAAGCTTCAGACGAAATTATGCCTGAGTTTGTTTGTTTCTGAGTCAGGTAAAGCTTTAAGTATGAGAGTGTGTGTGTGTAAGTTCCGGCACGAATATATATATTTATTCTTCTATTAGAAGATAGAAACCAACTTTCAACCAGTCCCAAGATGGCTACTCTCTGCCAGCACTGATGTAGATATCTGACTCCATCTATCATACGTTTCCAGAAGAGTTGCTGTACAATCACTATGTCTGAAGCTGTGAAAAGAGGCTCAATTATGCCCAGACTGTTTCCTATTCTTGAGTCTAAATCCCACTGGCTTGCTGACTGCGTTCAGAGCAGGTTTAGTACAAGATAAACTATGATCTGGTGCTAGGTGTCGCCTTAGTTGCAATCCACAGCGAACCGCCAACACACGCGAATGTGAGAAGGAGGAATGAAAGACTCTACCTCTTATCTTATATGTCCGTGGCGTGAAGACAGATTGTGAGTGTAACTGTTTAGCATCCATGACTGGTCCAGCATTTATACTGCTGTGATTTATTTGAACAAGCATTTAGCACTCTGACCGAACCACAGTCCAGCTAACAGTCCAACACCGGCACTCGAGTGAACGAATAAAAGAAGAATGGTGTTAGTTTGAGAGAATGAGTACAATGTGGTGTCTCATCTTTCTTTCACTCTGTATATATATGTGTTATTGAATGAGAGGCAGTGTAAATCCTCATAAGGAACATTTCACATAGACCTCCACATTCATACCAATTATATGTTACTTATATTAACTTTAGAGTGAAATATTTAATGTATGTTTCTTTACATTATTACTTTGATGCAACATGTGGAATGTAGTTTATTAAACCATCACCCTGTTTGACCGAGTAAGTAAAGGACATAATATGCTTTCATGCATAAGCACTTCTAAACTGTCAGGGGAAATATCACCCCAGTGTCAGAAGAAGTAAGTAAAGGAAATGACAGAAGAGGTGAGAGGGTATAAACAGGAAAGTATCCAGGCAGACTAAAACAATGGTGGCAGCACTGATTGGTAACATGAGTTAATATGTATGAGATGAACAATCATCCTATTCTGTTCCATTACTATGTAGGGATCAGATATGCTGGGTACATCTCATCATTTACTCTCCATCATTCTTTTCTAGCCTTGTCAGTCACTGTGTCTGTGTCATCTGTGAGAACATCAGCCAACAGGCCACTAGGTACAAGTGCAGTAAAAAGAAAGCTTGCCCAATATAATTGCTGATGTCTAATGCCAGTACAAGGAGACCCACTGTAGCTCTTAACTTGTAGGTACTTCCTGAATCTGCTACCTTCTGTACCTCATGTCTGTAAACCCTTTTCATTCTTGTCCACTGGAGAATCATCATCCTGTGGCTAGATATAAATGTGTTCACCATGTTTATCCACCTCAGGTGAGGATGGCGGTGTTCGCAGATTGTAATGATCCAGAGTTGCAGATCATTGTCCAATAATGTACCATGAGACTGCAAATCATGAGCTGCTCAGTAAGATCTGTTGTCAGGAGTTGATCTGATCAAAAGTCTTCATTGAGCTTTGCTTCCTGGAGAAGTGACAACATAAGTGATTTGGGAGTCTTTCTAAGATCATTAGGATCAATTTTATCATTCACCAAAGGACTTGAAAATTTTTAATATCATGGCTGAAGTCTGATAGACAATTTTATAAGGAAAGACTGTGTCATATAGTTATTCATTCCAGAAAGTTCTCCGGGATATGTGTAGACTGTTTAATTCCAAGTTTCACTTAATAACTTAATGAAAGTTCACAAACAGAACATTTGTGTAGTGCAGAGACTTTGTTAGGAAATCAGAAGGGTGGTACAGTGATGAAATGCCAGAACTGCCATGAGATCTTCCAGGAGTTCTAATCTCCATTGTGTCTTAGAACATTATGCTGGAACCAAAGTGGTTTAGTTCATATGTCATAATGCATCACTGGTTTACTTCCACAGGTTTTTTTATTTTGATTAATAAACCAAAATTAACTGTTTCCTGCATTTTTCTGTCAGTCCATTGTGGTGTGACAAAACTTTTCATTATTATCTATGTGTTTAGTTAATGTAACTACTTCACATAAAGGTAGTATCTGGAACTACAGGTGACTGGGTAAACTCTAATAGACAGCTAAAGTCTGTCCTATTGTAATCTCCCAGGTTCCAGGTTACTCAGAAAAGGGAACTTTACATTTTATTAATTCCTGTGACCATTTCATCTAAAAGGGAAAATGATCATAGGTGGGGGACTCTCGAGCTAACTAAGTTTCTCTTTTCGGGAAGGAAGATTTTGGAGGGAAGAAATTAATTTTCCTGGGGAAACTCCTAGATTTCCAGAGCTATTATGGGTCACTTTGGCTTCCAAGAACCCATCCCCTCCAAATGAAATCAGTCCCATCCTCATAGCTTTACTTCATTGTGGGGTAAGTCAGAGTGGGTACTGCTTCCAACTCCCAACATGTCACATTTACTGTTAGGCTCGTCTCGGGGTAGAACTCGTGCTTTCTCGTAACCATACAACATTTATTGTTGGTACCACATAGTGGGTTAATTTTGTTCACACCACAGTTGCTTGAAATATGTGAATATTTTCTTTCAGGTTTTTAAGATGAAACAGAACTCTAAATTTTTTGCGGAACTTTGCTTATAATTTTAAGGACCGCATTTGCAAGGCCACTAGGTGGACTTTGTGTAATTCAAGATTCAGAACCACTGATTAGAAATCACTTTAGGTCTTATGTTACCAGGTGTAGATCAGAGGGGTAAATCAGAATCTTTATTGTCTAGTGAGGTTGACTTCGGGTGTTTGGTGTTTTTCTCTCAATAGTCGAAAACTCCAGATTTCGTGCAAGATTTTCCTGCAACATTACATTGTTGATTTGTTGTTTGTATTTCGCCATTGCATGCTTTGTACCGTTTCAGATACAGGGGTTTTCCTATCTGAATCAGACAGAGGCGACACTTAGTATTTTTTTCAAATATTTGGGAAAGATCTAAAATTTAGCATGGCGGAAACAGCTTTACTACGGAAACAATATGTCGATGTAGGCAAATCATGTGGGTTAAAGGGTCCTGAGCTCGCGAAGTACGTCTCTGACGAATTCGATAGACATGAGCGTTTACAGGCTGAGATAACCCAGAAGGAAAAAGACAGAGAGGCTGAAATAATTCAGAAGGAAAAAGACAGAGAGGCTGAAATGATTCAGAAAGAGAGAGAAAGCCGGATAGCTTTAGAGTTGGAGGATAGGAAGCTGCAGGCTGAGATGGATAATAGAAAAAAGGAAAGACAACATCAGTTGGAAATTAGGCGCATGGATAATGAGTTGGAGAGGAGGAGACTGGAGAGTGGTGTTCCTACCACCCCCTCCATTTCCACACGCAGGCCAACTACAGATATACAGACAGAGGAAAACTACCATCACACTGGAGCGATGGCATTTCCTTTAGAACCATATAATGAGAACGCTGAAGGGATTGATCACTATCTTTCCAGGTTCGAACTTATGTGTTCTACATGTGGGCTTGATGAATCTAAATGGTCGGTGAAACTATCCCAGGGTTTGAGAACTACTGCTTTTGAAATGTTCTCTAGACTTAGTCATGAGGAACGACAGGATTACGGTGTTCTCAAAAGAGCTTTACTAACTCGCTTCGAAGTCGATTCTGATAACTATAAAAGGAAATTCAGATCAGCTAAGAAGGAGCCTGGGGAAAGTTACGGCCAATGGGTTGAAAGATTAAAATCCTACCTGCACAAATGGGCAGAGATGGGAAAGTTTGAAGAAACATTTGAAGGACTCCGAGAGATGATATTGATTGACCAATTAAGGGATAAAATGTCATCAGAACTTCGGGCGTTCTTAACACAGAATGGAGCTGATAGACTTGAGGAAATTATTCTTTTGGCAGAGAGATGGGAGAAATCTCAGAAGGAGGTGGGAAGTAAGAGTCGGATGACCAAAGCTTCTCCTCCAGACAAATCACTCAAGACCAAAGAAAATGAACACACCAACCCTAATAAGAAGTTGAAGAAATCTGCGAACACCAGTCAAACTTATATTCAGGCTGCCAAGAAGAGTGGGAAGGACTACTGTACCAATTGCCGGAAGGTAGGACATCACACAAAAGATTGTCGGAAGAAACCTCCTACCCCTCACACAGTTGCATGTCTGACTCGCCGGAAGGAACGTAAGGTGAGCACTAGTGAAACGTCCAGTGTGACAACTCATGAAGACACCCACTCCAAAATTCCGGTAGTGGAATCCATCTTGCTAAATGGATACCCCGCCATTTGCTTATATGATACAGGTCTAAATTATGACTGCGTCGTAGCAACATCCTTAGTTCAGCCAGAACAGTTGACTGAGGAAATGGTGATTATACAGGGACCCTTGAAAAGTTCAGCCAAGATGTCACTACCTGTGGCTCGAGTACATATAGCTTCGCGTTATGTTACTGGAACAATCAAGGCAGCGGTGATGGAAAATCCCGTGTACCCAGTCCTGCTCGGTTGTCGTTACGTCTTTCTAGGAGAACCTATACAGCCTGTGATAGTCGCTGCTTTGACGACTAATTCGCAGACAGAAAAGACTCCAGCATCGTCGACTCCGACCAACCCTCGATCAGAGGATTTGAAGAAAGCACAGAGTGCTGACAGCACCTTGTTGCCATGCTTCAACAAACTGCCTAAAGCACATTCACCTCCACGTAGAGGCGACATGTATATGAAGGGTGGACTTCTATATCGCAAGGCAGGTAAAAGTGGACAAGAATATTCTCAATTAATTGTCCCGTCTACGTATCGTGCTCAACTATTGGATATGGGCCACAACTTATCTTTCAGTGGGCATATGGGAATAAATGCTACTATGCAAAGAATTTCCATGCACTATTTTTGGCCCGGAATGAATTCTGACATCACCAGATATGTCAAGTCATGCCCTGAATGCCAAAGAGTGACCCCAAGACATAGGACACCCCCTGTCCCGCTTGGTGAGATGCCCCTAACTGGATCTCCTTTCGAGAGAGTTGCCGTAGACATTATCGGACCACTCCCCAGGACGCGGAGGAAGAATCGATACATATTAACATTGGTGGACGTCTGTTCAATGTGGGCAGAAAGTATTCCAATGCCATCAAGTGACTCCAAGCACATTGCTGAAGCCTTACTTGAGATATTTACTCGGATTGGATTTCCCCTCAAAATCCTAACCGACAATGCATCACAGTTTCGCAGTAAACTCATGGAAGAAGTCTTTCGGCTATTTCATGCTCGCCATATCTATTCATCTCCCCATTTGCCTCAAACGAACGGGAGTGTAGAACGGTGGAACGGTACCCTCATCAGTATTCTGAGAAAGTTAGCTCATGAAAAACCAGAGGATTGGGACACATATATTCCTGCTGCATTATTCGCATACCGGGAAGTGCCGCATCACTCTACTGGGATTGCGCCCGCAACACTGTTGTTTGGGAGGCCAATCAAGGGACCCTTGGAAGTATTACTGAGAACATGGACTGATGATCATGCAGATGATACAGTTGTTACTGCATCTGTTTATGTTGCTGAGTTGAAGAAACGTCTACAACATGGTTGGAGACAAGCGAATGTGAATCTGCGTCAAGCTCGACGAAGAATGACTCGCAATTTCAACAAGAAAGCAAAAGATAGAGAGCTGACAGTGGGTGAAAAGGTGCTGCTACTACTTCCAACCAGTCAGAACAAGTTGCAAATTGGATGGAAAGGACCATTTGAGGTGACAGAGAAAATATCTCGTACTCACTACAAAATTTCTGTCAAAGGCAAGTTGAAAGTGTTTCACATAAACCTTTTGAAGAAATGGAATGAAAGGTCCGCAACCTCCGAAACTGCACACCTGATGGCTATGGCTGTTGCTACTGAAGTAGAACAAGGAATTACCATGGGAACAGAATGTACACTGCAAGCCAAAGAGACATTTCAGGATGTGGATATCAATCCCAACCTATCTCCAGATCAACAGAAGCAAATTCGAGATCTTATGGCAATGTATGCAGAAATACTTACCGACAAACCAGGTCTTACTGATTTAGTGGAATTTGATATGAAGCTAACAGATGATACACCTGTGCGAGTCAAGACGTACCCAGTTCCTTATGCCAAGCAAAATACTTTGCAGGAAGAGATACAGCAGATGCTCTCATCAGGAATTATATCACAATCTGAATCTCCATACAGTGCTAGTGTGGTGTTGTTGAGAAAACCTAATACACAGAATGTGCATCGATTATCGACAGCTCAACGCGATTACTGAATTTCAGGCAGAACCTCTACCCGACCAGAATCAGCTGTTCACTAGTCTCAACACAGCCCAATACTTCACCAGGATTGATCTCAGTAAGGGATATTACCAAATTCCTGTGAAACCGGAAGTCAGACCGTGGTTAGCTTTCAGTACTCCTGGAGGACACTACGAGTTCAATGTTCTTCCATTTGGATTAAGTAACGCTCCAAGTGTATTTACACGCATGATGAGAAGATTACTTGACCCATTACATCATCCGGCTATCAGCCACTTCATGGATGATATTTTAGTTGCTACTGAAACATTTGAGGAGCATGTCGAAACATTGCATCTATTGTTCAAGCGACTTAAGGAAACAGGTTTGACAGCAAGACCCAAGAAGTGTCAAATAGGATTTCAACAATTGGACTTCCTAGGCCATAAGGTATCTCAAGGCTTCATAACACCTCAAGAAGGAAATGTGGAGAAACTTCAGAGAGCACCTCGCCCAAGGACCAAAAAGGATGTTCGATCATTCGTCTCCTTATGTGGATTCTATCAAAGATACATTAAGGACTTCAATACACTGGCTGCACCCTTAACGGATCTTACCAAAAAGGGGAATCCAGAGAAAGTCATATGGTCAGCTGATTGTGAGAAGGCTTTTACAGTTCTCAAACAAGCTTTAACAGCCAAACCGATCCTACATCTACCCAACCTCGACCGCTCATTCGTGCTCCGCACAGATGCGAGTAATATTGGAATAGGGGCCACCTTACTCCAGAGGAAAGGAGATGATCACTCAGAGCTATTCCCTGTAGCTTATGCAAGCAGGAAACTGAATGCTTCTGAACGGAACTACTCGGTGATCGAGCGTGAGTGCCTTGGTCTAATCTGGGCTGTGGAAAAGTTTCAGGCATACCTGTATGGTAAACATTTTATAGTGCAATGTGATCACCAACCCTTGATGTTTCTGGCATCGTCACGGAATCTGAACGCAAGACTCATGCGATGGTCACTGCTGTTGCAACCATACTCATTCCAAATCGAATACGTTCCTGGGAAAATGAACGTAGGCGCCGACTTCTTGAGTCGTTGTCCAGTTCCTGATGAACCATCAACTTCGGATGAAGTGGAAAACCAACAAGAGGGATCACAAAAGGAACCGTGTCAGCTGTGAACGACTGAGACGATAGTTCTCCACAGAGATCAATCTGGAGGGGGGCCTCTCTCGGGCACCTCATGTTAGTTTCAATAATCATCCAGGATAATCACATTATTGGCCTGAGAAACCACACTGCTGCTACCTACTTCCTAGTTCGTTGGTTCACATTCCAAGATTCACCGCCATACGCTCATACAGCAGAACAGGTTCTATGTGATTCACTACTATATTTCCGCATTCGATCAAAGTGATTTATTATATAATATATGTTTCATCTTCTGAAATGCAGACACAGACAGAGTGAGAGTGAGAGAGAGAGAGAGAGAGAGAGAGAGAGAGAGAGAGAGAGAGAGAGAGAGAGAGAGAGAGAGAGAGTGATAGAGAGTGATAGAGAGATGAGAAAGAGTAAACGAGGGAGTGAAAGAGAGAGAGAGAGAGAGAGACGGGAGAGAGAGGGGGAGGGAGGGATAGATAGATATAGAGAGAGGAAGGGGTTTGTGAGAAAGATTGACAATCACTGGTACCTAGCCGTCTTGACAGACAGAGTTTGTTACATTGTGCTTCAAAAAGGCTATCCCTACACCTGCCAGTTGGAGTGAAATGTTGACCTCTTCTCCGTGACTTGGGCACGTAAATTACAAGTACCTCTGAAGTCGGAGTGGGCATCGCCTCGCCTACTGCGAGGGTCACTGTTAATAGGGAACACTAATCCACACGCACAATTGAGTCTAGCACTACTAGAAGTAGTGTGTATGTGTACTATACTTGAGTCCAAAGTGAGCGAGCGCAAAATAAAAATTAAAAAAAATAGTACCAGCAGACAAATTTTTTTTTTTTTTTTTCCCGCGTTTCCATCCTGTTTCAGGATATTGCGGTCAACACCAGCATCTTTCAGCTGTATGTTGATTCCTAGGCTAGATTACGCTCATCAGCACGCCACGACTTTCTGAGCGACCGGCTCCATACTCTCATAAGTCACTTTTGCGATTTGAACCACTGCTAATTCTCGTCGCGTCACGTGACGAGAGTATTCGGGGTTAGCGGAGAAAGCTGCTAACCCCTCGGCCATGGATCCGGCACCAGCAGACAAATAAGTCATGCAAATCAAATAAACAGCCAAAGAAGTCATGGAGAACAGCGAATACACAATCCGCCCAACAATAACTCAGTAATGAAAAAGGTTGGGCATAAAACATGTGACATCCTAGGATATCCTAACCGTAAACCCTGACGCCCCAGGAAGTCCTAACACCTAAGGAGTCCTAGTCAACTGTTCTGATATCCCAGGAGTCCTGGCCATGTACCCTGACGCCCCAGGAAGTCCTAACTGCTAGTCCTAACACCCAAGGAGTCCTAGTCAACTGTTCTGATATCCCAGAAGTCCTGGCCATGTACACTGACGTCCTAGAAGTCCTATTCACCAGTGCTGGCATCCTAGGAATAGTCCTAACCGTCAGACCTGACGTCCTGGGTGTCATAGCTGTCAGTTGTGGCATCTCATGCGTCCTGGAAATCAGCTGTGACATCACAGATGAGATGTCCTGACAATCAGCCTGGCACCCCAGATTTCCTGGCTATCACTGATGGCATCCCAGGTGTCTTACCCTGTTGTCGTGGCATCCCAGGTGTCTTACCCTCTTGCCGTGGCTTTACATGGTCCAGCGCCATTAAGGTTGAAAACCACTGACCCACATTTCCATGTCCTTAATGCACACTATCCAAGTACACCAACTGTGGGTGAACTTTCACCTTGTAACCCTAACTTGAACTGTCTGTAAACGCGAACGAATCACCCGACAGGCTTCGTGAGCTATCAATGTCGTGTCAAAATCTCGATTGTCAGTCTTTAAACTGTAAGGTGACTCTTATTTTAGCTTCATTTCTTAACGCCCCCCCCCCTCCCCCACACACACATCTCTTTCACACTGTCTTTCCTATCACGATATTTACATTAATAAAAGGTGAATGCGAAGGACTAGAAATCAGTCACTTCTGTACAAATACCCCGACATGCAGGGGAACTTTCTGCACCTCAACCCGTAAACCTCAGCTGAACACAGAAAGCCGTCACTAACTGTACCATGTAGATGGGGTCAAGAGTTAAAAACAAGATGGCTAACTTCATTGCACTGGGTTATATCCCATATGGTTCGGTCTTCTTCCCACACAGCTACCTGCCGTAAGCGCCGCACAGTGCACAACATCTAGAATTCCAGCGACGACCCCTATTTGTTCCCCATACAACTGCACTGGCGAACCGAATGATAAAACTCCGAGAACGAACGCACGACTTCGTAACGAAAGGCAAGCGGCTTGGCATCTCTTGACGCCAGATAAGCAGGTGGGAAGCCGCAGACAAGAGACTGACCGGACACACGATCTCTAGAGGCCCGTGCCTTTCGTTCTTCAGGCGGAAACCTTAACAAGTAGACCGGATGTGGCAGTGTCTGGGCAAAGGAGAAACAGGCCACCACAACCAGTAAAGTATCTGTTGCATCTATATGTTTTTACAATTCACTCACCCGCGATAGCCAGCCCCTCTTATACTCACATATCTACTCACACATCCATCTTCCAAACTACCAATGTGATTGCCTATCCGCCTACCTACCCATCTACTTACCTACCTATCTTTCTCCTGTCTGTATCTATATCTGCGTGTATGTGTGTGTGTGTGGTGTGTCTGTTTGTATGTCCATATCTACCCATCTATCGGTCTCTCTCTTGCCTCTCTATCTCTCTCAACAGCAATTTTACCAATTACCACTCTTGACACCCACCAACCCCTCCTTCCCACCGACCCACCCTCCCTCCCTCCATTCATCAATCCATCCATTCATCCATCCATCCATCCATCTCTACCTCTTTGCTTATTATCTACGAGCATGCTTACATATCTCAGCCAGCCTACCTACCTACCTACCTACTTACCTACCCACCTATATACCCACCCACCCACCTACCATTTTACATACCTGGCTACCGACTTAACTACCTACACATCAGTCGATAAATCTTTATATCCGTCCGTCCGTCATGCCTATCTGTCTGTTAAGTTCTTATGCACACAATCCATAAACAATAGACGCAAAACAAATAAATCGAAATCTTTAAATCAACAGACAACAGCAAACACTACATTGAACACTCACGTGACCATAACATGCCCTGGGCCCGCCCCCAAGACAACACAGCGGCTGCATTCTATGGCAGTTGAGACTTTGAGGCTGTCCGGCGAAACAACAAGTCCAATGGCGAAGATTGTAGAAAACACCGGCTTATTTGTGTACGTATGACCTCCCGAGTGGCCAGACTGGCAAAGGTTACAGTGTCTCTCCAGTGACACGGAATGACTAAATTTAAAACTGTCCCTTGCAGACTGCAGACGGAAGTGGAGAATTTGTTGGGACAGTTGAAGGATCGATGGTGTTTTTCAGTGTCTTCGTGGATAGGGGTGGGGGGGGGGGGGGGGGAAGAGAGAGAGAGAGAGAGAGAGAGAGAGAGAGAGAGAGAGAGGAGAGCGACAAAGGGAGGGAAAGAGGCGAGATAGTAGGGAAAGAGAAAGGGGGGATGGAGAGAGAAGAGAGAGAGCGCGCGTTGATGACAGAGAATCAGAGAGAGAGAGGGGGTATAGAGAGAAAGAGATGATAGAGAGCGCGAAGGTGAGATAGAGACAGAGAGAGAGAGAGAGAGCGAGAGAGAGAGAGAGGAGCGACAAAGGGAGGAGAGAGGCGAAATAGTAGGGATAGAGAAAGGGGGGATAGAGAGAGAGGGGGAGAGAGGGGAGAGCGAGAGAGAGAGAGCGCGCGACAAAGGGAGGAGAGAGGCGAGATAGTAGGGATAGAGAAAGAGGGGATAGAGAGAGAGAGAGAGAGAGAGAGGGGGGAGAGCGAGGGAGAGAGCGAGAGAGAGAGCGACAAAGGGAGGGAGAGAGGCGAGATAGGGATAGAGAAAGGATGATAGAGAGAAAAAGGGGGGATAGAGAGAGAGGGAGAGAGAGCGCGCGTAGGCGAGATAGAGACAGAGAGAGAGAGGGGGGGGTACAGAGAGAAAGAGAGCGAGAGAGAGAGAGAGCGAAGGTGAGACAGAGAGAGAGAGAAAGAAAGAGAGAGAAAGAGGAGAGAGATAGCGAGAGAAAACGCGAGACAGAGAGAGAGAGGGGAGAGAGAGAGAGAGGGGGGGGGGGAATTGGTAATTTGCTATACATTTAACAAAATTGTTAAATGTAGTCCAAGAGGAGATACTGTCACTGGGATGTCAAGTGTTAGACCTTAACACATTCTACACCTCGGGTTGCCAGATACGCGGGCACCAAAAGGAGGACATAATACGATAAAAATGAGGACAAAGAGGACATATTGAATGTTTCATTTGAATCGTTCCAGATTAAACCCACAATCAGTACAATTTTATTACAATGGCTGCCAATAAGTGTATCTTACTGTTAGTGAATCGACCAAGAAACAATCATGTTAAAAATTAAATATAAATTCAACGGAGGTCTTTTTCAAAATGCTAAAAAACATTATTTAAACAGCCGATTGTACAATTATTACCTTATAATCTTTATTAATTACTCATAACATATTTTTTTTAAAGCATAAAATATAAGAAAAGCCGGACATTTTAAAGGTTTTTAGCTTTGCCTGCCAGGCGGACAATATTAGGCTAAAAAGGAGGACATGTTCACTTTTTGCCGGACGTCTGGCAACCCTATTCTAGACCACGACATAGTTAGTGATAAAAACATGATATGGGTCTTCTGATCGTCAGAAGTTTACACCCTTCCCTGAATATTTCGAACCATTGTACTCTTAGCACTCTCTGGGGGCAGTCCCGTCCGGATCATGACTCCGGGCGTCTTTCCCCTGCCGTGCGAGACGTTCGGTCGATTTCGTTGTCCTTGTTCCTTAACTGCATAGATGTCCACTCTCAAGCCTCCTCTTCCTCAGTGAGGCGAGTCCGTGCATCCTGTGCTTGCCCCTTAGCACGTGTGGTCGTGGGGACTCTGCTTGATCCCCAGCCACGGCCTCTATCGCCGCCTCCATACGTCTCCGTTGCCATGTTTCTTCTTCGTACCCGTTCACGGCGCCGCACTCTACTAGGAAGCCGGTTCTTCCTTTTGTTTTTCGACCCACCTCGTGGTCTCTGCAGGTGAGTGCGTCTTACGGACGATAACCGCTCTGGTTTGGAGGCTGGACTTCGGCTGACATTTGCGTGATTTGACTGCTCTGAGACCCACCACCCTCGCTCGGAGGAAAGGCTAGAGAGTTGACACGAGACGTTGCAAGTTCGTGGTCTTGGTTGAAAGATCGTTTGTTTGGCATTCTGCAGTTTCTGCGTTTAACGACACTAGCTTCGAATCTTGTCCCACTTCAGGTCCCGACAATTCCACAGCCAGCACGTGGCCTTTTCGGCTGTCTCACTCAGTTGCTGTTGTGCCCTGCCCGAGTTCTCGCTTGCCCTTTAATGCCCATTTTCTTTAGCATGTGCTTTGCAAAGTGGCGTAGATGTTCATTGTCTTTCCACGGATCTCCCCGGTGTGCTGGCTAAGCTCTGGTGATGCCATCTGTCCACGACATCTCATCATGACATCCCTCCACGACATCTCATCACGACATCCGTCCATGACATACCTCCACGAAATCCCCCCGTGACATCCCTCCAGGACATGTCTCGTGACATTCCCCCCCCCCCTCCCCCACGACATTCCCCCATGACATCCATAAATCATGACACCCCTGCACGAAATCCTCCCCCCCTCCCCACGATATTCCACCATGGCATCCATCAAAGACATCCCTCCACGAAATCCCTCCACGATATTCCACCATGGCATCCATCAAAGACATCCCTCCACGAAATCCCTCCACGATATTCCACCATGGCATCCATCAAAGACATCCCTCCACGAAATCCCTCCACGATATACCACCATGGCATCCATCAAAGACATCCCTCCACGAAATCCCTCCACGATATTCCACCATGGCATCCCTCAAAGACATCCCTCCACGAAATCTCTCCACGATATTCCACCATGGCACCACTCAAAGACATTCATCCTCGACATCCATCGTGACATCACTCCATGACATTCCTCTACGACATCCCGCTACAACATCCCTCCACGACATTCCTCATGACATCCCTCTGTAACATCCTGACATGCCATCTCTCCACGACACCCCCCCCCCCCCCCCCCAAGACCTTCCCCTCACGACATCCATCAAAGACATCCCTCCACGAAATCTCTCCTCCCCTGACGACATCCCTTCGTGACATCCCTCTAATAAAAATGCATGCAATATTTATCCAGCTGTCCTCCTGTCTCTCCTACCGCAGATATTTCCAGGTGTCACAGTGTTCTCCAGTGGCTCTTTTCTCATTATGTCACCAAAGACGTTGTTGCTGTCTTATAAACTGTATCTCATTTCTTCTTCTTTACCCACTGACACTCTTAATGGAGTATTGGCACAATTAAAAGAGAGAGAAAAATGTTAGATGGACCTGCGTGTCAAATTCTTAACCCTTTGAAAATACAGTTCCTTCGTTCATTTATTCATTCCACACTCCACTATTTTCCGAGCTTGTTAGAGGGTAAGGAAAGCGCTGCAACAGTCCCCGTGGAGAGCCACTTTGGTACAATGTTGGGAGAAAAGCTTCTACCCCAGCCTCACCCATGACACTGTTTTTTCCCTATGTGAATGTAACATACACAATAGATAATTGCTGTATGAAAGATATGTGCTTGGGAGCGCCGAATGTAAGACGGGCCTCCGTGCCCAGTTTGTGACACTTTGAATATAAAGTTTGTTTGTTCCTTCACTCCGGCCGCATCATACCAGTTTCAGAATCCAGACGTCCTGATCAACACTGCATCGGACTTAATTTAAAACTCACCCCCCCCCCCCCCCCCACCCTTTTCCCCCCATCCAGAAGATTCATAATCAACCAACCAAACATCCATAAAATGTGACCCCTTATTCTGTACATCCACATTTGTAGGGCCTCTATTAGATAGTCAGTCCTGGTCATTGTGCCTAACTCGGCCCTGTCGTAAGTTACTGTCGAACTTAAATGCTGTACCCTAGTCAGACACTTTGAGAATTATTGATAAGGGAACTCCACGACCAACCAGTCAGGACATAAATAAGTATACCACTGTATGCAATTAAATCGCGGCTTTTGACTGGGTTTCATGTTACACACTATAAATAGATGACCTCGAACTGTAGAGTAGGTTGTTGTGATAACCTCAGACTGAGACAGGCGACTGTCAATAAACAAAGGTCGGGATGCCACCAGGATGATTCACGTGTTAAAAATAAACGTGATAAAGTGGATTCCAAGGTGGAAGTAACACTCAGAGAACAAGTTTTGATTGGCAGGATATATGTTTACAAACAACGTTATCACTATCATGCGGCTATTGGTTGACCGTTATTGCTTGATTACCATTTGTTTTATCGCCATTATTTCTGGGGTTGATTTCCTTTGGTTCAAGTTAGTTAAGTCTTTCCTCTTGAGCCTAAGTCGGCGCATAGGGCAGAAGTCATGGCTCTCCATGTCTGGCGGTTCGCTGCTACCTGTTGTAGATCCTGGATGTTCACTTGGCCGTTGAATGAGCCTTCTCTGATGATGGTTCAACGCAGGGTCTCTCTTGGTCTTCCCCGTTTTCTTTTCCCTGTTGGTGACCATAAGAGGGCTTGGTTGGGGAGTCTTGTCTTGTCCATTCTGAGTACATGGCCGATGTAGTTCCAACGGCGTTTTCTTATAAAATTTGATACAATATCTCTGGTCTTATTTGCGCATTGGTTTTGAAATCTGTCCACTGTATGTTTAGAATTCTTCTAAGACATTTGTTCTCAAAATTGTCTAATTTTTTTAAAATCTAAGGCTACCGTTGATTTCCAACTCTCACATCCATACGTTAGCACTGGAATCACACAAGGATTGAAGATTTTAAGTTTCGAATGTTCAAGGCAATTGGTTAATGCTATTAGTTGATGGCCATTGGTTGATAGCCATTGGCTGACTGATGACAA
The DNA here is from genome assembly GCA_014155875.1 of Cepaea nemoralis. Classification (NCBI taxonomy): domain Eukaryota; kingdom Metazoa; phylum Mollusca; class Gastropoda; order Stylommatophora; family Helicidae; genus Cepaea; species Cepaea nemoralis. Next base: position 209,432 of record JACEFZ010019705.1, read on the forward strand.
TTGGCTGACTGATGACCATTGGTTGATATCTACCGGTTGTTGGTCACTGCTTGACACCTAGGCGGGGTACGGGGTTCATTCCCTACATCGGTCAGTTGGACTGCAACGTTGACTTCTCGTCCTGAAAGCAATGGCAAGCTACTGAACGTACAATTGCCTAGTAAATCAAACTAGGGTGTGATATCCTACACTCATGCGTAAGATGATGATGATGTTGATGAGTCGATTAGAGAGAGGAAGAGGGCAAGCGTGGGTGACGGTTGAGTAAGAGAGAGAGAGAGATAGAGAGAGAGAAAGAGAGAGAGAAAGAGAGAGAGATAGAGAGAGAGAATGAGAAAGAGATAGAGGGAGTGAGAGAGAAAGACAAAGAGGGAGAGAGAGAAAGAGAGAGAGTGTGTGAAAGAGAGAAAGAAAGAGAGAGTGAGAGAGAGATAGATAGAGAGAGAGAGAGAGAGAGAGAGAGAGAGAGAGAGAGAGAGAGAGAGAGAGTGGGAGAAGACTGAAGGAGGCAAATGAAGAGGTGCGGTCAGAATGGTTACCAGAAGATTCAGTGGGAAACGGTGAAAACAACGCTTGCCACAAGGCTTGCCACAACGCTTGCCACAAGGCTTGCCACAACGCGTGGCACAAGGCTTGCGTGGAATATTTAATGGGGTAGAAAGCGTCAGAGACAGATGACAACTGGAGATGAAGATAAAAGATGAAATGACTAGGCAGATGGAGGGAAGAGGAAGAGGGAGGGGCATAAACAGAGAACAAAGTATGGCAGAGGAGAGTAAAGACAGAAAAAAACAAAGTTCACTGGAGAACACAGAAAGAGATTAGAGACCACAAAAGAATGTGGTAGAGAGAAATAAAAATAGAGAGAAATGCCGGGGATATGTGAGGCTAAATAAATGGATTAACAGCAAAGAGGGTCGACTTCATTGCAACAAGTTTCAACTCATATGGCTCGCACAGGTATGTCGGTGGTAAAAGCGTCCCAGTGGCACGAAATGGAAAATTGCTTGGCTAGCAAATAAATTACATAGAAAGTCCGAATCGTAGGCTCATTGTGTGAATGTCATCTGCAGACTGCGTTATTCTAGTTTCCGAATTAGCAGCTTGTGGTGAACGGAAGGCCCAATATACGGCAGTGAGGCTAAGCAGCCATGTGAAGGGGGTGACGGTTTCTTGGGTGAGTCCAGTACCAGAGCGCTTTGTGTCGGCTCCGCAATTATAGAAGACTCCTTGGATGGCGGATAATGCCCATGGTCTGAGAGTGTCTTCCGTTGAAGGCCAACAGGGATGTGTTCAGCTGTTCTAAATGGGGCAGCTGGGATGAAGATAATACCTCAACACAGAGTCTAACCTCCTACGAAACACCCCGGATGGTTAAACCGGTCAACAAATTCCTACAGAAGTAGGATGTGTCGGCCGAAAGGAGCAAATACAGCAGCTCTGTTGTAAACATAGCACAACACAATTAAATCCACACAAACAAATGCATTTTGGACGAACGAAGAAGAAGAGGAAACTACATGACTCAGCCTCTGTTCGAAAGCGTCGCCCAAAACACGAACTCCATAGATCCAGCGACGACCCCCAGGAGTCTTCCAAATTGCACTCCTAAACCGATTGACGTAGCCCTGAATAGAACCAACGACATTCGGGGCGCGAAGCAGCGGTCTAACCAGCTGGCCGCGGCGACTCCCTACACGAGGTTGTGCAGTGTAAACAGAATTTGGAAACTTGTCAAGCCATTGAAAAAACAAAACACAACAAAACTGACCTAGTTTGTGCAGTAACCTTGAAGGCACAAGGACGCCGCACACAACTACAACACATCAACAGCCGCGGCTGGATGTAAGCACATCTTTACTGGCCAGCCCTCGGGTTACTTTACACCAGTGTTTCCCAACCTTTTTTGTGCTATGCCCCACCTAAGCTTTTCTAAAACCCCGCCCCCCCCCCCCCCCCCCCCACACACACACACATTACATATACATTATTTTTAATATTCAAAAATTGAAATGTTCACTAAAGAAACTTGAATGACAGGTTTTGGGAAGAAATCAATAGGAAATTATTGAGCAAACACAGTAAGTAAATTTTCAAAACATATAATGGGGAACTGAAATTCAAGTACAAAATAATTTTAATGAAAGATTTTTCGATATTATTTTAATTATTAGTAATTATTTATTATTTAAATTTAGTGAGATCCTTGCGCTTGATGCTTGCTGCAAAGAGATTGTATGTCAGGTTCCAATTTAGTTAACTTCAGTCGCAAGTCTGGCCGTTTTGTTATATCCAACCGATTTCTTGCATTTTCGAATTGCCCCCTTAAAAATCGAATTGCCCCCCTGTGGGGCGTGGGCCCCACCTTGGGAAACACTGCTTTACACCGAACTACGCCTTGTCTGCCCCAATCAGGAATTACTTTAGTCTAAACAAGTGCTACTATAAATGGAACACACTAATGAATATGAAGTAGTGAACACATCATCACCAATATGAAGCTAACTGCACAAATGCAACAATCGACATACTACGGGTTAATGAAACCGCGAAGGAAAAATTAGAAGTTAAAACACGAATATCGTATGAGGGATAATGGAAACGCTTATGAAAACGTGATTTTATTACACAAAGGTAACTTGCGAATACTTTACAGGACGTCGCAGTCAACCGAAGCAATTCTACCTACAAAAGACATGTAACATGTTTTATTGTGATTCATGTTTTATTTGACTTTTGTGAATGGCAATCAATACCTGTTTATTTCTTGTGTTAAATGTAAGGCCTCAACGCTGCCGCATCGGCCGATTTTATTCTGTGCCTCCATTGAGTTATTTTATTATAATTCCCGACATTGCTGTTTATTACAATTGATGTCATTGCCATATATTATAATATCTGACATCGCTTTTTATTATATTTTTGTTCCTGACATATTTCGTTGCATTTCATTTGGTGCATACTGCAGAAGACACTCAACATAAGGAAAAACAGACGAATCCTTCAAATAGAAATACACAAAACATTCCACGGTCATTTAAATCGTAAAGCATGCTAATTTTAAACTGATTATCGTATCTTTGCTATTAAAAAAAAATATATATATAATTGTATTTACACTTTGGACAGCCAAAATGTCTAATCTGATTAATTTGAGGGATGTTTAGTCGCTAAGACAACTTATCACAAACATCAGAAAAGGAGTCGTCATTTGTTTGGCCACATTATGAGAAGACAAAAACTGGAATATGTCATGACCGGAAAGATATTGTGGAAAGAAAGAGAAAAACCGCGAGAGAAAATTCTTGGCAGGCTTGTGTCATGGCACGGAAGGGAGTCAGCACACCGAATTGCTCGTCGTCGTCGCTTAAAAAGTCGCGTAAAAGTCGACAGGGTCAACTTCATTGCACAGGGTTTATCCCATATGGCTCGGTCTCTTTCCGCAGCGCGGAAAGCGTCGCACAAAGCATGAACTCCGTAGCTCTAGCGACGAACTCGTGAACCGAAGGAATCGAACCCACAACCTTCGGAGCCCGAGTTAAACGGCTTGACCATTTCGCCACGACGACTCGTCGTCGTCATCCGGCAAGACACGTAATAATGATGATGACTGACGAAGAGGATGCAAAGTTTCAAATATTATTTATTTCTTCGTGTCACTGCGATCTTGTGAATGCCACACTTGTTTTTCTCGTTATTCACAACAAACAACTGTCCAGCGAAACCTGTCGCTGTGACCTACTTTTCCTAGGTTATCTCCCCCCAAACTCTGACCAATGGTAATGTCCCAGGCGCATGATTACTTCCAATAATGACCCACAGGCCACATTAGAAAAACCGGACCAAGAAACTCTGGCGGGCAAAAGCTTGTTGTTGTACCTTAGTCCTTAGTGCACTTAGGTCTCTCTGGTGTGCAGTCTGGAGTGTTTACAACGTCAGCTCGCTGTTTTGATTGTGCTGATAGTCTGCTCTAACAGACAACGCCTGGGAGTCTGTGTGGCGAAGTGCTTACACCGCCCGCCTCGCCACCCGAAGGTTGTGGGTTCTTCTTCTTCTTCTTCTTCTTCTTCTTCTTCTTCTTCTTCTTCTTCTTCTTCTTCTTCTAATTCTGCGTTCATCCGGAGTTTTTTTCTTTTCTTTTTCGGAAGGGATTGCGTTGTGCCTGTTCACAGCAGAGCCGCGTTCTTGCGCCGTTAGGCCGACACATCCGACTTCTGCGGGCATTTGTTGACCGGGTTAACCTTCCCGGCGGGTTGTGGGTTCGATTCCCGACTATTTCATTCGGTTCATGAGTGCAGTTTTCTCAGAGAATCTTGAGGATCGTCGCTGGAGCTGAGGAGTTTGTGCTTTGTGTGAGGCTTTCGGGAGACCGCGCCGCAGAAAGAGACCGAGCCATACGGGGTAAAACCCAGTGCAATGAAGTAGACCCTCTTACCTTTTGGATCCTCCAACCTTGTTTATTTAAACAAAAAGCCTCTGATAATAAACCAGTAATACAGTGAGGTCACTATATAGTAAGTCGCCGTGGCTGCACGTCTGTCTGCCTACCTGCCTAGTGGTCATGAGATCGAATCCAGATTGAGTCTGGGATTATTTTAGATTGAGCTGGACTCCCAGGTCGACCTGGAATACGCTGGTACCAGGTAGTAGTGGTAGAGGGGGGGGGGGGGTTAAGGTGGCCGGGGTGATACTGACCACACCATCAGTAGATTGTCCCTTAGTGGAGACACACAGGAGGCTAGTGAGACTGGCCACACCACCAGTAGATTGTCTGATTGTGGAGACACACAGGAGGCTAGTGATACTGACAACACCACCAGTAGATTGTCTGTTAGTGGAGACACACAGGAGGCTACTGATACTGACAACACCACCAGTAGATTGTCCCTTAGTGGAGACACACAGGAGGCTAGTGATACTGACAACACCACCAGTAGATTGTCTGATTGTGGAGACACACAGGAGGCTAGTGATACTGACAACACCACCAGTAGATTGTCTCTTAGTGGAGACACACAGGAGGCTAGTGATACTGACAACACCACCAGTAGATTGTCCCTTAGTGGAGACACACAGGAGGCTAGTGATACTGACAACACCACCAGTAGATTGTCCCTTAGTGGAGACACACAGGAGGCTAGTGATACTGACAACACCACCAGTAGATTGTCCCTTAGTGGAGACACACAGGAGGCTAGTGATACTGACAACACCACCAGTAGATTGTCCCTTAGTGGAGACACACAGGAGGCTAGTGATACTGACAACACCACCAGTAGATTGTCCCTTAGTGGAGACACACAGGAGGCTAGTGATACTGACAACACCACCAGTAGATTGTCCCTTAGTGGAGACACACAGGAGGCTAGTGATACTGACAACACCACCAGTAGATTGTCTGATTGTGGAGACACACAGGAGGCTAGTGATACTGACAACACCACCAGTAGATTGTCTGATTGTGGAGACACACAGGAGGCTAGTGATACTGACAACACCACCAGTAGATTGTCCCTTAGTGGAGACACACAGGAGGCTAGTGATACTGACAACACCACCAGTAGATTGTCTGTTAGTGGAGACACACAGGAGGCTACTGATACTGACAACACCACCAGTAGATTGTCCCTTAGTGGAGACACACAGGAGGCTAGTGATACTGACAACACCACCAGTAGATTGTCTGTTAGTGGAGACACACAGGAGGCTACTGATACTGACAACACCACCAGTAGATTGTCCCTTAGTGGAGACACACAGGAGGCTAGTGATACTGACAACACCACCAGTAGATTGTCTGTTAGTGGAGACACACAGGAGGCTAGTGATACTGACAACACCACCAGTAGATTGTCCCTTAGTGGAGACACACAGGAGGCTAGTGATACTGACCACACCACCAGTAGATTGTCTGTTAGTGGAGACACACAGGAGGCTAGTGATACTGACAACACCACCAGTAGATTGTCTGTTAGTGGAGACACACAGGAGACTAGTGAGACTGACCACACCACCAGTAGATTGTCTCTTAGTGGAGACACACAGGAGGCTAGTGATACTGACAATACCACCAGTAGATTGTCTGTTAGTGGAGACACACAGGAGGCTAGTGAGACTGACCACACCACCAGTAGATTGTCACTTAGTGTCTCTTACAACATACTGTAATTTTGTCAGCTTGTTTTAAATCTGATTTGGTATCGTTATCCAAGATATTTTTATTTTATATTGGTGTCATTACTGTCAGTGTATACGAGTATATACACATTTACAAGAAGACCTAAATGTAGTTTTGACATTTGAAAAATTGTTTGATTTGTAAATCTCTACGATCACAGTTTTACTCATGAAAATGGGACCACCATTAAATAAATCACCGTCATCCAATAATATTATGGAGCAGTATTTAGCGCAACGGGACTACACCCAAAATTACGTTAAATCGTATATTTATATTAAAATCTATACTGAGGTCATATAAAATTCCAGATTACAAGGAGAAAAATGTTTTAAACGGAACCATTCCTTGGTGCAAAAGGAAAATTTTATGTCGGTCCGCGAAAGTGAACAGTTTGGGAAGCACTGCTGTAAAAGATATGCAACTAACTTTTAAAACTATCATTGGGTGTTATAAAGAGAGTGCTGACATGTTATATAGAACCTGCTTTTGTTGTGTGGTAGGTGAATCATGGAATGCGAATGAACAAATTGGGAAACATTTGGAAACAACGGAGATGTAGTTCCTGAGACAAATGTTGCGAGTAACTTGGATTGATTGATTGATTGATTTAGTAACCGGCATCACAGCATTCGGGGCATTTCCATAAGCGCTCCGTCCCCACCCTCAGCAGACAGCAAAGAGTTCCAACCCCAATAGTACCAGTAGCAATCTGATTAAATGTGCGTTTCGCCTTTCCTCTAAGCGTCGAGCATCGGCCAGATCCCCTCGTCACTCCACGCTGTCGCATTCTTGCCAGACCATGGTGATCCATTTGCGAGCACCTTGGAATGCCAGAGTAACTAACAACGGGCAACTGAGAGAGGCTAAAGAAAGTAGAGCAATGTATTTCTACGAAAGAGACAAACAGCGTTCTTTGGTTATATAATATGAAAATAGAAGAATTGAAAAAAAAACGCGAAAACATCGCGAAGAAAGATTAGGAGTGGCAGAGACAGACCCAGAGAAATGATGCTGGGTGGGCTTAGGCGGTGGCATAGAGATATATCATCATCAGAGTTGATCCAGAACAGCAATGACCGAGATCTGTGGGGAGATATGAAGGTGTGCGCCAGTTGTCAGCGCCCATGGTGATAGTATTTCTCAAGACTCACTCTCTCTATCATCTCCGTTTTCGTCCTCGCCCCACACACACTCAGGCATAAATAAAAGCCCGCACACACACACTCGCGTAAACTGAATAATGAACATGGTCAGGTCTCAGGAACACACACATAAAGGTGTTCTCTCGGCACGTCCTGTTACAACTTGTGAGAGTTTATCGCTTTTGCTCACGCACGCGCTGAATCAGTAAACAGAATATGCCAACAGACCAGGAGAGTGATGAAAACGTATGTGTATGTTCTAGAAACTACTGACAATAAGGGGTTGCATAATCGTTTTCTCGCTTGTATAGCAGCGGTAAAAGAAGAAGGATTAGAAGGAAATGATTAATAGTAATAATAAGAGAAGCAGAATAAAAAGAGGTAGGAGATGGAAGTGGAGGAAAGGGAGGAGGATGACAAGAAGAAGTAGAAGTAGTAGAATAAGAGGAAGCAGAAGACGAATAAGAAGAGGAGGACAAGTAGTAATATTAGTAGTAGAAGTAGTAGTAGTTAGTAGTAGTAAGTAGTAGCAGTAGTAGTAATATTAATATTATTATTATTATTAGTAGTAGTAGTAGTAGAAGTAGTAGTAGTTAGTAGTAGTAAGTAGTAGCAGTAGTAATATTAATATTATTATTATTATTAGTAGTAGTAGTAGTAGTAGTAGTAGTAGTAGTAGTAGTAGTAGTAGTAGCAGTAGCAGTAGCAGTAGCAGCAACAGCAGCAACAGCAGCAGCACCAGCAGCAGCAGTAGTAGTAGTAGTAGTAGTAGTAGTAGTAGTCGTAGTAGTATTAGTAGTAGTAGTAGTATTAGTAGTAGTAGTAGCAATATTTACAGTAGTAGTAGTAGAAGAAGTAGTAGTAGTTAAAAGTTAGCTGCATATCCTTTACAGGACGTTGCAGTCAACACGAGCATTATTTGCTGTTGTCATCTCTTGACAAGTTAACGTACAGTAGTTTAGTAGTATTAGTAGTAATAGAGAAAAAAAGCAAAAGAAGCGGAGGAGAATAAGTACTAGCAGTAGTAGTAGTATACGTAGTAGTAGTATACGTAGTTGTAGTAGTAGTAGTAGTAGTAGTAGTAGTAGTAGTAGTAGTAGTAGTAGTAGTAGTAGTAGTAGTATACGTAGTAGTAGTAGTAGTAGTAGTAGTAGTAGTAGTAGTAGTAGTAGTAGTAGTAGTAGTAGTATACGTAGTAGTAGTAGTAGTAGTAGTAGTAGTAGTAGTAGTAGTAGTAGTAGTAGTAGTAGTAGTAGTAGTAGTAGTAGTAGTAGTGGTGGTGGTGGTAGTGAAGGAAGGCAGGAAGGAAGGAACGAACGAACGAAATTTATTTTCAAAGGGTAACAAATTGGGCAAGAAGGCCCGTCTTACATTCGGCCCTTCCAATCACTCATCTTTCGTTCATCAGTAGTGCAAGATGCATTCACATAGGGAAATAAAAAACATTGTCAACTGATGTCGTAAACATAAACAATGCATATTACCATGATACGAGGCACATACCCCCACACCCACCCACACATACCTAACCCACCAAACATCCCCCATACACATCCCCACCACCCGCACATTTCCCACCTACCCTCACATTTCCCACACACATCCCTCACTCACACATCTCCCCATCCAACCACACCCCAACCCATCAACACATCCCTCACCCACACACGCACCCCCATCCTTACACTCGCCTCACCCACACAGATCTCCCCAGCCACACACACATCCCCCACCCATACACACATCCCCTCACACACATTCCACCACACCCATCCCCGAACCCACACACACATCTCCCCACACATACCCCCACCACACACACATCCCCCACACACACCCACTCACATCCCCTCACACATCCACTCACACACATACTCTCACACACACACCCACACACACATCCTCACATCTAGACACATACACAATGCCTCACATATTCACTGAAACTATATGAATAAATTCCCACACTCTAAACACACATACACTGACGATTATCGTGAGCATCTCACAAAAATGTAAAAAACAAACTGAAGAAACAATTATACATATACATTGTGTAACGTAAAACAAATAGTGATGCTCCCACACAGACAGACAGACAGACAGACAGACAGACAGACAGACAGACGGACGGACGGACGGACGGACGGACGAACGGATGGACGGATGGACAGACAGACAGACAGACAGATAGAATGACAGACAGACAGACGGACGGACGGACAGACGGGCGGACGGACACACACACACACACACACACACACACACACACACACACACACACACACACACACACATTCGCATTCACTCTCACACTCACACACATCTCTCCACCCACGCACACATCCCCCACCCATACCCAAATTTCCCATAATTTTACATTATGTAAATGTATAATGCTCTTGATGAACGAAAGACGAGTGATTGGAAGGGCCGAATGTAAACGGGCCTGCGTGTCCAATTTGTGACCCTTTTAAAATAAAGTTGATTTGATTTGATTTGAAGTTGATGACATTGACAACTGGGTCAATAACATGCTTGATATTCAAAACAGTTTTACACAGATCTTCTTGATGAATCACACAGTGAAGTGGTAATAATGTGTGGTCTGGATATTCTGCTTTAATCGTACCACTTATCAACTTTACCAGACCTACATTTTTTTTTCCAGTCAAAGCACGAGCTCCGTCAGTTGTAACAACTTGCCATCTTGTTCCAAACCAACCCAGTTCTTTCAATACAGTTAGTAACAGCATTGAATATATCATGGCCTGAGGTTGTGTCTTTGAGTGACTCAACACTCAGTAACTTTTCAGTGAGTTTGAAAAGAAGTGTTTATTCCACGTATAAATATCAATAATTGGGCAGTATCATGTACATCGGTACTCTCATCCAATGCAAGAGAGTACCACAAAAATTGTTTACTTGCATCTTGAAGTTTATGCATCAAATTGTCACTTATCTTGTGAACACGTCTGACCACAATTCTCCTTGATAAAGTAATGTTGCCAAATCTGTTGTTTTGTTTGTTCTGGACACATAATGTTTGCTGCATCTAGCAAACATTCCTTGATGAACCCGCCATCAGAAAATGGCTTGTTCTGTTTTACAATTCTGTGTGACAGCACAAGACTAGCTTCAGTTGCAGCATCTTGAATTGAAGACTGTTTAGTGAAAACAGTTTGCTGTTTCTCCAAATTTTTCACTAACTCAAGGCATTTCCTTTCCTTCTCTTCGGTCGTTAAATTGTATTCGAAATCGGAATGTTTTGTTTGATAATGTCTTTTTAAATTGTACTCCTTGAAGACAGCCACTGACTCACGACACAACAAGCAAACTGATTTGCTACCAACTTTTATAAAACAGTACTTATTTGTCCATTCATCATTAAAAACACGCCATTCATCTTCAATCCTACATTTATTATTGACACACATCATAACGGTACATGATATTCTGTAAAATTCAACAAAATAACTTTAAAATGAATTAAATTTTTTAAATTTCTAAATGCTCTCGCGGGCCGCATAAAATCACTTGGCGGGCCGCAAGCGGCTCGCGGGTCGTAGTTTGCCCACCCCTGGTTTAAGCGATTAGGATAATTATGTAAGATGACTATAGAAGTAAACAGTCAATCATTTTTTCTATTTCTTAATGCGTTCATTTGCGTTGAACTCGACCGTAGTCTACACACGTGCTGATACTATTTGTATTTGCTACTATATAGTGTATTTTAAATGACTGTGTAGTGTTTGAAAATATAGCCGGTCCAAGTTTTGTATTCACCCTCTGTAAAGTTCATGCAACATAGGTAAATACGAAACTTGGACCGGCAATATCTTCAAACAATGAACATTCATTAAAAATACACCCTGTACTAGGGAGTGTTCTGGACTGACTGTGCGCAAAGATTAGCTTTCCCTATTACCAGTGTCCCTCGCCATCAGGCGAACCCACTCTGACTTCAGTGGCACTTGTAATGTTCGCCCTCATGCCATGGGAGAGAAGTCAATATTTGCGTCTAACCAACCGGCGAAGAAAAGAACCCAGTAAGCAAGGGTCAGAAAGTGTAAGCGCGTTAACCCATTCTATGCCAAACGACAAAACAAACATGAAAGACGAAAAATGGGAAGTAGCGTTGTATCACACTTATGGCTTAAAAGTTGTTAATAGGGCAGTAAACATGTTATATTATAACACAATGACATTTCGGCGATATATACGCCTATGACAGTTAGAGGAAGTCGCTTAAGACGATTAATTATCCCCTGGCACTTGATCAGTTAAACCTCTCAGTCACGCCGACTACCATTGAGATATTAAATAAAGAAAGATCAAGACTGACCCGCAGCAGATACTGCCGCTGGGGTATGAAGCGTTAGACCAAGAATTATGGAGAGGTCTGTTTATGTACTCGTCGCCTATCTGTTCCAGACAATTCTGAGAAAATTATTTAGTGCCCATTTGTATAAGACTAGGTCGACAATAGTGCCCTATTGATTGGGGGAAAAAATAACTATGTAGTGCATATCCCTGAATGAACCCGGGATAGAACTCCGGATCACTGGCGTGTGAGGCGGGTGTGCAACCACTTGACCACTCAGCTCAAGCTAGATGCACTACTGACGAGCTGAAAAGAAAGCGAAAATCGAGTCTAATGATTTCATTCTGACGGGGACAAGGCCTTAGGTTCGTACCGGAATACGGTCAGCGTTTCCAGTAGTGGGTTGTGCTCAAGTTTTAAAAGAATTGGAGTCATTTCGACAAGTTCATGTGCCACGGGAGGCAACACTAGTTAGAAAACAAACGTTATGGGTATTATAAATTATCTCCCTTAGTTTATGAGCCATTAAAATCTAATACAGAACCAATCTTAATTAACAAACGGCTGCGAATCCTGGACAATTAGAAAACAGGCGGGAAAAATTAATTGGACAGCCAAAATGAGCAACCTGGACATTTTGAGGGAAGCTAAGTCGCAAAGATAAAATATCACATACATCATAAAAAAGGCAGTCATCGTTTTTTTTAGGCAACGTTATGAGAAGACAAAAACTGGAACATATAGTGACAACCGGAAAGATTTGCAGAGAGAGAGAAGAAGACGGCGGGAAAAGATTCTTGACAGTCTTGTGTCATGGCACGGAGAAGCGTCAACACACGGATTGATACATGCCGTCGGAGATCGCAATTTGTGGAGAGGCTTAATCACCCACGCCAGCCGACAAGGCACTGGGTGACGATAATTTAAAAATGTCATATTTAAACAGAATGATTCATCATTCTAGAAAAATGTTCACCGCATGATTTTGTTTATACTAGATAATTTGCTCGTTTCTAATTAAAACAGAATAAAGTATAACTGAGCAGTTTAAACCGAGATATAGATATATAATAGATACCTATTTTGTCCCGGAGCAGTGTCCTGCCGTGATTCAAAGTCTGACAGCGTTATCTCATTTTGTAGACCTGAATGCAAGGAGAAGTAGGTGGCCAATTGTTTCCTCATTTTCGCAGGTGAAGAGCCCAGCAATCGAACCCGCGCTAAATCGAGCTCATAACTTTACCGTTGCAGATCGCTACCAAATCTGCTAGCGCTCTCGCTAAATTTACCACAAAAAGTGAATGGCATATACAGGACGTCGAGTCAACCACATAAGTTTTTATTTTACTATTTGTGATATATTGTCAAGGTTACGTTAAGTTGTTTGCCATTGCTTTCTGAACTACAGACACCCATACCATTTCATGAAAATCAGTGCAAGGCGGCATGCTTCCACATCGCTCTTACATAGAAGCCATAAAAATAGTTTGCACAAATTTTTGCTTGGAATATTTCGCAGCATCTCGTCAGGTACATAATGCAGTGTTATAAATCATATAAAGTGAATGGACGAATCATATTTTGGTTGAAACAATCATATTTTGGTTGAAATTATCATTTTTGTTTTAAAATGATAATATATTGGTTGAAATAATCGCATTTTCGTTGAAATAATCACATTTAGTCTGAAATACTTAACACACTTTCTCTTCTTCAAATGAGACAGTCCTTCAAGAGACAAATGAAAAACTTCCTCCGAAGTCGGAGAGTGTCTGCCTGCACGGCGAGGGACCACCAGTCTGCACACCAATAAGCCAGACATGGGACAACGGATACTCACGCAAGCCTCAGGTCCTGTATAACATCCCACTGATGTTGGACAACAGGATGTCTTTATCCGACATAGAGGACTTCACGCTGGAGATCACAGCCAGCGAACACAAGCAAATGAAAAACGGAGATTGATTGCAGAAATTAGACGTAGACAGTCAAGGTGTTTTGGACAAGTTATGAGGAGAAATGGACTTGGACATTTAGTGACACATGGCAAGCATGATTGGAAGAGAGCTATAGAAATACAAAGGGGTAATTTACTTTGATGGTTTGGCAGCATGGCATGGTCGGGACACGAACACAGACCTGATTCGAGATTCTGGTGACCGTGTGAAATGTGGAACCATGAACGCCAACTCCTTCCGGCCTGGCACTTGATGATGTCTTACACACGGTCATTGATAATGTGTGTACGTGGAGCATTTGTCATCATCACGGCAATCGCAGATTCGTTAACACACCCAACACGCCCATTGCAGTTGAACGGGCCGAGTATTTCGCTTGCTTCCAAAACTTTTAGTTTCCTGGCTTTTACTGGACGTCGCAGTAAACCCCAGCATTTCTTTATTGTTTGCGATGTACTAGAAATGTTTATTTTCGGTAGTTTTCCTCCGCTTTATGAACGACTGACGCTAATATAATCTAACATGAACGCAAGACTGGCTGCTTCAAAATCGCCTGCAGTTGACTTGGAACCCTCGAGTCGGTGTGTCGTCGTGTTGCGATACGGTTCATTGCCCCTTAGCCACAGCGCCGGCGTTTTCGCACAACACAGTAACAAGTTTCAAATACATGACAACCCTATGCAATATAGAGCCTTGTTCGTGGAATGACAACCCCATACAATACAGAGCCTTGTTCGTGAAATGACAACCATGTACAATATAAGGCCTTCTTCGTGAAATTAAAACCCTGTACAATATAGAGCCTTGTTCGGGAAATGACAACCCGGCATAATACAGAGCCTTATTCTTCTTCTTCTTCTGCGTTCATCCGGATTTTTTTTTTCCGGATGTGACTGCGTTGTGCCTGTTTACAGCAGAGCTGCGTTCTTGCGCCGTCAGGCCGACACATCCGACTTCTGCGGGCATTTGTTGACCGGGTTAACCTTTCCGGGAGCCTTATTCGTGAAGTGTGACCTCTTCTCTCCTTCTGCTGTCCCTGTTATGCGTTTAAGTGTCAGATAATTAAAACTAGCTCTGAGCGAGTTAGTCCCACGCTGGGTAATTACCTCAATTACACCCAACGCTGATAAATAGGGTAACTAATGGTTTAAGGCGTTCAGGACCAGAGGTTTGACTCCATTGCACCAAGTTTCATCCCATACGGCTCGGTCTCTTTCCGCTGGGCGACCAACCGAAAGCGTCACACAAAGCACAAACTCCGTAGCTGCAGCAGCCACGACCCCCAGGAGTCTCCGATAAAAGTGCAACTGTGAACTCAAGAGTCCGGCCGGAGTCGAACCTACAACCTTAGTTATACGAGGCCGTAAGTTTAACCACTTCGTCACGGTGACCCCCGATAGGGTCACACATCAAGTGAGTGCAGACTCCGATAAGGCTAACCGCGTCTATACAGGTCTGGACGACGTCGGATGTGTCGGTCGAAAGACACAGGTGTCGCAGGTCTGTTGTAAACAGACCAACAACAATTACACATATCCGTTTTTAAAAAACAAATGATCCGACGAACGAAGAAGAGAAAGAAGAAATGACAGAGTTTTTTGCAGGTCTGTCACAATTTGAACATCGTCTTCAGTTACAACCCAAGCTGAAAAACAGAGGTACACATCAAATGATAGAGGGACACAACAAATGATAAACAGAGGGGCACGTCAAACGATAAACAGAGTCACGTCAAATGATAAACAGAGAGTCAGGTCAAATGATAAACAGGCAGTCTCAGTGGCTAAGTGGTTACTCGCATGGCTCGCGTTCCGAAAGTCGTTAGTTCGATTCCGGGTTACTTCGTTCTGTTCACAACTACAATTTTCTCGGACACTCCCGACTCTACGCTGACTGTTGAACGAGGGGACGGAGCGCGTATTGGAATGTCCTGATGCTTTCGGCAGGCCGCCATGCCGAACGAGACCGAGCCATATGGGATAAAACCAGGTGCAAGTAACAAGAAATACAAGAAGTAAATGATATAAAGCAACAAGACATGGAAGTACATGAATAGAAATTCTCGAATGTGCTGAAACAAAGTGACAAGAAATTCTCCTTTGTACTGAAGCAAAGGAAAAATAAAATTTCTCGAAGTAACTGAAATAAAGTAACCAGAAATACTTGAAGTAAATGAGAGAGAAAAAGCGACAATAAATGCACGAAGAAGCTGAAACAAAGTAACAAGGAATCGTTCAAGTAACTGAAACAAAATAATCAGAAATACTCGAATTTGCTGAAACAAAGTAACACACACCAATATAGTGTGGGGAATTTTAAAATATTGCCCTTTCCAAGTTTTGTAGTTACCTTCTGTGAATTTGTGCAACATGAAAGGTAAATATAAAACTTGGAACAGCAATATTTTCATAAACCCCACAGTCATTAAAATTGTAGTTGAAACAAAGTATCATGGAATATTCGAAATAATTGACACCATTGTCACAGAGATGAGTTTGTTTTGAACAAACAGCTTTCCAAATTCAAAACTATACTGAAAAAAAAAAACCAATATACTTTAACACACAAAACAAAAAGAATGCACAATAATGAAACAGATATTTTAAGCAGATATCACGATGACACACATAAATGTGCAAAAGAAAACAAACACTCCATAACAATGACATGTTAATGTCACCGAGTCTAACCAGAGTTAGAAACAATGAGAAGACAAGATAATAAGACATTGTTGTAGCGTTGTTTGCCTGCATTCAACTTGATATGCCTGGCTCGGAATTACAGAATTTCATGATTACCGTAATCACAAGCCCACTGACATTTGTAATGGGTAAACTGTTGTATTTTTGTGAAAATTGAAGCGTGTTGTCTTGTTATTTTAATATTATCTTATTTCTGCACATGTTACTCTGGAATATACGTCTTGCAGTTTTCTTTTAAATTAGGTGTCATTCGCGCCACTTGTGGTATAGGCAGGCGCACTAGCGGAGTGGTAGCGAGCTACGCTGGTAATTAGTACGGCCGGACTCTGGTTTAACGACTAGTCTCGTCGCTTGAAGGCAAGATTGGTCACCTCATCCTCCTTGCTATCGGGCCTACAACATGTGATGAGTAATCTGTTGATTGTTTGTGAAAACTGAAGCTTTCTGTCTCGTTATATTAATATCATATTTCTATAACGTGGAGGCTTTTGTGGTGAAGGTTGGTAGGGGACTTAATGTATTGAAGGCGATGGCAGCAACCGGGGTAGTTCAGAGGATGCTATATAGGCTCTTTTAGCAGTTAATAATTTCTGACATTTAGTATAGTTTGGGGCTGATGACAGTATCAGAGCCAGTTTGAAAGGTTAGAGTGCATACAGAATGCGGCCATGCGGGTGATTCTGAGGTGCACAAAGAACACACCAATTATCTGCATGAGGCATATCCTGGCGCTATCAACAATGGTGGATAGGCATAGGGTTCTTCAGGCCAAGTGGTACCTGAGAGTTGCTGCAGACAGGGATCAACCGCTGCATGCAGCCATGGATATAGTCAAAGGTCATAGACTAAGACGAGGCAGGTCCTTGATGGCACAAGCGGAACTTTCTACACGTCATTTGATCTAGAGACCATCAGTGGTGAAAAAGAGTGAGTTGAAGTACCGGCAGACAGGACGGACTGGCACAATGTAATAGTAACACTGGATCGTGAGCGCAGAGAATAGGCAGCGGGCCGCACAGAGTTTGAGGTGCAACAACTGATCCAGAGTAACATACATCAAGGTGACAGTGATCCATACTGATGGGTCAGTGGTGAGAAACAGACGGGGTGGTTGGAGTTTTATTGCGAAGGCTAAAGGACGATTCTTGACAAAGGAGAGTCTGGCATATGAGGCTACGACCGCCAGCATGAGAGTGGATGAGGAAGCAGTCCCAGCGGCATTCAGTTGGTTAGAGGAGACCACCGCAACACACATTGCTTCATCACGGATTCAAGGAGATTGCTTAGTTGCGCGGAGAAAGGAATGCTTCGTGTGGAATAGCTATCCTCGCTTCAGAGGTCGCAGATTGTGAGAATTGTATGGATTTTTTGCCCTGGCCATATGGGAGTGAACAGACTGATA
Source organism: Cepaea nemoralis (assembly GCA_014155875.1). NCBI lineage: Eukaryota > Metazoa > Mollusca > Gastropoda > Stylommatophora > Helicidae > Cepaea > Cepaea nemoralis. The sequence goes on from JACEFZ010019705.1 coordinate 227,141, forward strand.
GGCTGGCAGGGAATGCACCTCTTAGTGGTAGATTACCTATGGACAAAGGCGGGGGGGGGGGGGGGGGGGGGGGTGGTTGTGCGCCTTTCGGACCAGGTGGAGAAGGTAGGGGAACAGATTGAGAACCCGTATGTGGAAAGAATGATATTGCGGGGGATTGGCAGGAGGTTCTGGTAGAATCTCAAAACAGAAGGAAGACAAGGAGAACTTACAATCAGATAGCGGTGGGAACGATTGTAGTGTGACTCTTCGCTGACTGTTGAACGAGGGGACGGAGCACGTATTGGAATGTCCTGAATGCAGTGGTGTCTGTTCTCAGCTCACCTCAGCTATTACATTTCTGCACATGTGACTCCGGAA
>JACEFZ010019705.1:232500-245000 GCA_014155875.1 Cepaea nemoralis
ATACACACAGCACGGGTGAGAATGACATACTCACTGACAACACATACACACACAGCACGGGTGAGAATGACATACACTCATTGACAACACATACACACAGCACGGGTGAGAATGACATACACTCATTGACAACACATACACACAGCACGGGTGAGAATGACATACACTCATTGACAACAAATACACAACTGAGCGTGCGAGTAAACATATAATATAATCATCATCAAGTGCCCTGCATGATGGCGGAGGCGTTCATGTCTCTCCACAGATCTCGGTCTATGGTGTTCTGGATTAACTCTGCTGATAATATTCCTCCAGGCATCATCTCAGTCTATCTTGCATCAATTCTCTTGGTTAACTTCTGCCTCTCGTCCCCCTGATCTCTTTAGTAGTCACGATGTTCTCCAATGCCTCTCTTCACATCACATGACCACAGAAAGTGGCTTGAATCTTTCCTATTGTTGTATATAGTGTTCTAGTTTCATCAGTCTCTTTCAGCCTATCGTTGTTAGTTGCTCTTTCAGTCCAAGGAATTCGCAACATTCATGTTAGGAATCACATCTCTATTGCTTCTAAGTTCTTCCTAATTTGTTCATGTACATTCCAAGATTCACTACCACAGCAAAACAGGTGTCATTTCATTTAATATCAATTAAATTGTGTGTGAATATTTGAAGAAAAATGACACCGAATCCAGCCAATAAAATAGCCTACTTACCAGTCAAATTGCCCCAGTCATATGGTCACCCGTGCACTACATACTATTTAGTAGTAATAATCCACACACCATTTGTCTGTACTTACCTGAAAGAAAGAAAACAAAAACTCAATAAATTGTGGAAATATAAACTAAACTACAAGAACAGAGGAAGCCAGGAGAAAGTAGACAAACAAGAGATAATATATTTGGTTCTAACCACACACTCCCTCTCTTTCTCTCTGTCCATCTATCTACGTCTCAGTCTAAGTCCGTACCCCCCCCCCCCTCTCTCTCTCTCTCTCTATTTATCTCTGTGTCTGTGTCAGCGTTTCTCTGACTCTGTCACGCTGTCTATCTTATTATTCTCACACCTCTAGCTCTCTATCTCTAACTCGGTGGTGACTCTGCCCCTCTCTCTTGTTATCTGTCCCTGGATTTCTCTCTGTTTTTTTTTATTGTGGGTCTGTCTCTCTTTGTTTTTGACTGTGTCTGCCTGTCCGCCCGCCTGTCTCTCTCTCTCTCTCTCTCTCTCTCTCTCTCTCTCTCTCTCTCTCTCTCTCTCTCTCTCTCTCTCTCTCAAACATGCATTGCATATTTCAACTTTATTTGCACTTGTCTGTCTTATGCTTTGTTTTCTTTGTTTGCTCACGAAGTCATGTCGACGCAGCATCCTCTGCTTTCTGTAATTGTAATATTTAAAAAAAAAAAAAAAAACAACCTGCATCAGGTATCCCCATTGTTTATAGCAACATGCGATCTTCGTATCACTCTCCCACGAAGATGTCCTCAAACATACCAAACAATAGAAGTGAAATCATCCCATACAGCAACAACACCTACCACTCTCCCACGAAGAAACGAAGATTCCCTCAAACAATAGAAGTGAAATCATCTCACAAAGCAACAACACCTACCATTCTCCCACGAAGATGCCCTCAAACATACCAAACGATAGAAGTGATAGCATCTCACAAAGCAACAACACCTACCACTCTCCCACGAAGATGCCCTCAAACATACCAAACAATAGAAGTGAAATGATCTCACAAAGCAACAACACCTATCACTCCCACGAAGAAGCCCTCAAACATACCAAACAACAGAAGTGAAACCATCTCACCCAGCAACAACACCCATCACTCCCACGAAGAAGCCCTCAAACATACCAAACAACAGAAGTGAAACCATCTCACCCAGCAACAACACCCATCACTCCCACGAAGATGCCCTCAAACATACCAAACAACAGAAGTGAAACCATCTCACCCAGCAACAACACCTATCACTCCCACGAAGATGCCCTCAAACATACCAAACAACAGAAGTGAAACCATCTCACCCAGCAACAACACCTATCACTCCCACGAAGATGCCCTCAAACATACTAAACAACAGAAGTGAAATCATCTCACCCAGCAACAACACCTATCACTCCCACGAAGATGCCCTCAAACATACTAAACAACAGAAGTGAAATCATCTCACCCAGCAACAACACCTATCACTCCCACGAAGATGCCCTCAAACATACCAAACAACAGAAGTGAAACCATCTCACCCAGCAACAACACCTATCACTCCCACGAAGATGCCCTCAAACATACCAAACAATAGAAGTGAAATGATCTCACAAAGCAACAACACCTATCACTCCCACGAAGATGCCCTCAAACATACCAAACAATAGAAGTGAAATCATCTCACCAAGCAACAACACCTATCACTCCCACGAAGATGCCCTCAAACATACCAAACAATAGAAGTGAAACCATCTCACCCAGCAACAACACCTACCGCGGATCTGGCTGGAGCAGATGCTCTCCTGTACATCTGGTCTTTGATCAGATCCTGCTCTTGCACAAAACCAACAGCCTGATCTTCGTCTGGTATCGCGTACAGAGACGGCCCAGGATTTTGTCCCATCGCGTAGGACCGTCTCCTACTTCGCCATCCTTGATTCATTCTTAACTGTCACCAGGTTGTTGTTGTTATTGCTCAAAGAAAACTACTTCCGTTAGTTCCTCGTGTGACACAATACATGGAATAACACTCATTTCAGTCCATGAATACCTTATGTCACCTGAACGTGTTTGAGTGTGTGTGCCGGTTGTTATTGTTCAAAGAAAACTGCCTCTGTTAGCTCCTCGCGTGACACAATACATGAAATAACATCAATAAATACTTTATGCCACTTCAGCGTGTTATATAAGTGTGTGTTTCTGGTTGTTATTGTTCAAAGAAAATTATCACCGTTAGTTCTTCACGTGACACAACACACGAAATAACACTCAATTCAGCCAATAAATATGTTATGTTTCTTGAGCGAGTTAAAAAAATGTGTGTTTCGTTCCGCAGCTTTCAAAACACGAAATTACAGCTGTAGTTCTGTGCAGCAGTCTATATATATCTGCACGTTTCGGTAAAAATAGTATTTTGTGTTCTAAGAAAATTGAGACGCGAGTAAAAGATTGTAAACAGCAGATATGATACTGAGGTTATTCTTCAAGCTGCTGTAACATAATGTCTACAACAGTCACGTCACTGAAGTTACTATCTACAGTTGCTACCTAAGTTATTATCTAAAGTTACTATCTAAAATTGAAATCTAAAGTAACATTCAGGTATTGCCTACAACAATCACTTCACAAAAGTTACTATCTAAAGTTACTAACTAAAGTTGTTACCATTAATATCTGCAACAGTACATGTCACTAAAGTTGTTACGTTTCAAGTATTGCGTCACAAAATGTTCTACAAGTATTATCCATTACAGTCTACCGCAGTGGCTGAGCGGCCAACAGGTTAGCCTGCCAGCAAGGAGGTCATGGATGTGAATACCTAGGGACGCGAGGATGTGGTTGATTGACTTGGTATCCCTGGTCTCCCCAGCCTAAAACACCAGGAAATGTCCAGGGAAGCAAAGGCGTCCGGTGTGAAAGCGATCACATTTCTCACTGTGTGTGTGTGTGTGTGTGTGTGTGTGTGTGTGAGTTAGACAGTGGGTGAGTGAGTAAGAGAGTGAGTGAGTTAGTGAGTGAGGGAATAAGTATGAGAAAGAGAGAGAGAGAGAGAGAGTTAGCTAAGCGCACGCATACCATGTGGCATGCTATTCCACATTGTGTCTGTATCCTCATATTTCATATTATCATTCTTACTGCCACTTTATTTTAACATGTACTATGTACTATATGCACTGCTTGTTTCATCATGTTTATGTCAATTCCAGGAATTATCTCATTGAACGGCATCACTATTTTTTATTTTTTTTTACGTTACACAATGTACAACATTATTTTAACATTTTTTTCCAATTTTTCCATGTTTTCCAATTGTTTTCCGAATTGTGTCCATTTTTGTGAGGATGCTCACGATAATTTTCAGTGTATGTGTGTGTAAAGTGTGGGAGTTTGTTCGTATTAGTTTTAGTGATTATGTGATGCAGCGTGTATGTGTCTAGATGTGTGAGTATGTGTGTGGGTGTATGTATGTGCGTGTATGTGTGTGCATGTGTTTGTATGTGTGTATGTGTGTATGAATGTGTATGTGTGTATGCATGTGTATGTGTGTATGTTCATATGTATGTATGCATGTGTTTGTGTGTATGTATGAATGTGTGTGTTTGTATGTATGATTGAATGTACGTGAGTAAGTGAATACGTGAGTATGTGTGTTTGTGTACATGTGTGTATGTGTGTATGCATGTGTTTGTGTGCATGCATGAATGTGTGTGTTTGTGTGTATGATTGAATGTACGTGAGTAAGTGAATACGTGTGTATGTGTGTTTGTGTACATGTGTGTATGTGTGTATGGGTGTGTGCATGTGTGCGTGTGTGTATGGGTGAGTACTGTGTAGGTGTGTGTAGGTGGAGATAACCTTGGCATTCACACTGAGTGAAGAAAACAATTGACCAGAATCAAAATATGACAGTTGTGGAGATAGCCTGGTCATTCACACTGATTGAAGAAAATCATTGACCAGAATCAAAATATGACAGTTGTGAAGTAACCTGAGCATTCACACTGAGTGAAGAAAGTCATTGACCAAAATCAAAATATGACAGTTGTGGAGATAGCCTGGGCATTCACACTGAGTGAAATAAACGGTAAAAGTGCGTCTGTTACCAAGGGGATAGTGAACGCACTTTCGTAATCCTGAAATACTGTTTAGAAGTCAGTAGTAGGCGATTTGGGAATTGATCGCTTTGTGTTAATTTTCACAATGATATGATGGTTGGCCTTTGAGAAAACAATGGCAAGCTGCTGAACTAAATTACCTGAACAATAGGGACTTCCGGTTTCAAGATGGCGACGGACGGTCGTGTTGTTTTGTGTTCGTTAACTTTTTCGCGTAGGGGATGGATTTATTCATCTCTTGCGTGTAATTGGTGTGCCAGGATGTAAAACCAGGAGTTTCTACTCAAGATCTGCGCGGGTGCTACGGAGTTCGTGCATCGAGCGAAGCCATCCTTGAGTGAATTTTCAGCAGCGTGTGTGGTTCAACAGCAGTCTGTGTTTACGTTTTTTCAACATGGCGGAAGAACGTGTTTTTTTCCGAGCGGTCAGCAGTCAACATAACGAAGCGGCGTGGTAGCCGCGCAGGGACAAAGAAGCAAGGTAAGCGCGGTGGTTTGAGGCGTGTTAGACTCAAGTGTCACCGTCTAGGACTCAGGAACATCCGTATTCTATATTGGAACTGTGCCAGTGTAAAACAACGGGGCTCTATTTTAGAAACCCTAGTTTACAGGAACGACATTGTAGCACTCCAGGAGACGAGACTGGGCGATCAGCTACTCCGAATTGCCGGCTTCAAATGTTTCTACAACAGACGACATCTGGGAACGGCGATTCTCGTTCGCGACAGCATGGTGGCGTCAGAGCTAGACATATCCAGTTGGGACAGTGACGATATACAAATACAGGCGTTGAGAGTTCATTCCAGTATACCATTCGTGTTGGTTAATGTTTATGCCCGCGATGCGAGTATGGACGCCCAGAAGTGGCAGTGCTTAAGTGGCATATTAGGCCACGAGAGAAATGTTATTTTCTGTGGTGACTTCAACGCTAAAGGCAGAGCATGGGGAAACACTTCCTCCAATACACAAGGGGAGGAGCTCGAGACTGCACTGGAAACCATCGACCTGGTTTGTATTAACAGTGGCTGTGTCACCAGGACAGCAAGCCGTCCAGGCGATGAGAACAGTGCTATTGATCTGGCGCTAGTTTCACCTTCACTCACTACAGTGTGTAGATGGGGTGTCCTAGGACACCATGGCAGCGACCACCACCCGTGCAGCATATTGGTGGAGAAAGGCAGAACCAGGCAGCACAAGCTAAAGGTAAAGACGTTCCAGTATGACAGTACAGGGCAAGATGTGGTGAGTAAAATAAGACGTGACAAGCGCAGAACGTTTCAGGGCAGGAAAAAAAGCTGGGAGCAGACACCGTGGTGGAGTTTCGAGGTGGAGAAGGCTTGGGTGGATAAGTGTAGTGCTGTAAGGAGATGGCAAAATGCCAAGAAGAACAGAGCTGGTCATCCTAGTCCCTGCTTGCACTTAGAAAGAGAGATGCACACAAAAGTAAGCTATTTAAAAAAACTGGTCAAGGTGGTTAAAAGCGAAAAATGGGCAGAGGTGTGTCAAAGAGTAAGCACAGACAAGTCACTGAAATTGTTCTGGCGACTACATAAAAGCATGAGTGGAGCAGTCAAGAATAAGAGCATTTCAGACTTCCAAGGTGCTGACCTCACCTGGCAGAGGACTGACGAGGACAAGGGCAAAGCCCTCTTTGAACGCTACCTTGAGCAGAGCAACCAGACAGACATGGGAGGCCGAAATCTGGCCAAGGAGGTCACCTCAGACAGATGCAAGGCCCAGAATACTTCGGAGGAAGACACAGTGACAGTGAAAGAAATCAAGGCTGTGCTTCGACGATCAAAAAACAGTGCTCCAGGTCCTGATGGCATAAGATACGACGACATAAATAGGTGTACCGACAATGAGCTAGAGAAACTAGCAGACATGTACAACAACAGTATAGCGAGTGCTAGCATCAAGGAGGAATGGTTACACAGCTATCTGATTCCCTTGCCGAAGCCTGACAAAGACCACAAAAAAATTCAGGGATATCGAATTATAACCATGCAGAATACAATAGGCAAGCTGCTGGAGAAGGTAATTGCCAGGAAAATATCAAGCCAACTAGAGTGGCAAGGTGTTTTCCCACCTACTCTGGGTGGGTACCGTCCAAAAAGAGAAACCTGGACCAATGCAGCAGTCTTTGCCCATGATATCTATGAAGGTTTCCACTCAGGCACTGAAACCGTTGCTGCGGCGATTGATCTTGAGGACGCATACAACAGAGTACCACTGGATTTTTTAATGTTTCAGCTTCTTGAACTAAACGTAAGTCCATTCCTCCTTAGTTGGATCGCTGCAGCCCTCTACCAACGGAAAGTAGGTTTTAGATGTGGCAGTTGGACTTCGGAACCAACAACAATATATCCTGGCCTACCACAGGGATCGCCATTATCTCCGGTACTGTTCAACGCCTACACAGTGAGAATCACCAGTGAGCAGATCACTGGACCTGGCAGGACATTGTCGTATGCCGATGATGTTTTAGTGTATCGTCAGGGTAAGGATAGAGAGGAGGTTGCTGTGGAACTACAAACCGAACTCAATCGCATAAGTACTTGGTGTGATGAAGCTGGGGCAATGGTCAACCCAACAAAGGCAACAGTGACTTGGTTCTCGTTGAATAATCATATTGTCAACAATCCAACACCAACTGTAATGCTTGTGTTCAAGAGACGGTGGAAAGAACGCAGGCAATGAATTACCTGGGGATACGGTTTGATCGAAGCCTTGCTTATAATGTGCACATAGACCAGGTGATAACAAAGGCCAAGCGGGGTTTGGCAGCGATGCGGGTGATGGCGGCAGCAAACTGTGAGCAGCGCCATCTATGTCTTCTGTACGAGGGGCTGGTCATGTCTGTTTTGGAGTATGCAATGGCAATCCTGACTCTCAGCCATAAGCAGATAGAAAGGATGGAAAGGATACAGAATGAAGCTATGCGCATTATTCTTGGATGTACAAGAGATACAGCATGCAGGGCGATGCGCTACCTTCTTGATTTTCCAACCATTGAAGAGAGAATACAAGTTTGCAGGGCACGCACCTACCTCAGAATTAACGCAAACACACAACATCCACTGCATAGTGAAATTAGGAAGGTGAAGGGCAGCAGGTTAAAAAGAGGACGGTCGTGGATGGGTCAAGCCGAAGACATTCTTCAACAGGTGTGTTCACTTGAGGACTTAGAACCTGGCGAGGAGTGGGTGCAAGTGCCAACAGACTTCTGCACATCCTTTTCAGTTTGCATCCAACTAGATAGAAAATGCAGACAAGAAAATCCGGCTGCTGTGGAGGCTGAAGTACAAGCGTTGATTTTCGAGAATTCGCTAGACGGTGACGCGGTCATCTACACAGATGGGTCGGTCGTCCGACATGTGAGAAGCTCATGGGCCTTTACAGCTCGGGCCGGAGGGAGAATTGTGAAGGAGGACTCTGGTGCTTTCACTGAAACCACAAGTAGCCTGACCATGGAAGTCATGGCAGTAAGTAAAGCAATAACATGGCTCGAGACACAGACATTCACTAGGGCTTGTTTCCTTAGCGACTCAATGAACATGATCAAGAGGATAGAGGAGGGGTCGATCCGAAGAGAATGGTTGCTGCCTCTGAAGCGGTCTCGGCTGGCAAAGATTAGTTTCATCTTCGTGCCAGGTCATACGGGAGTACAAGGAAATGAGAGGGCTGACAAGCTCGCAAGTGAGGCTACTGTGGAGGGCGGACACGCCATGGACCAGGCTGACATTCTGAATGCTCTACGAGAAGTGAGACTTTTGCGAGAACCAAGTGATGACTGTGAATCTACAACAATGGCCAGACTGCGGGAGCAGCAAATTAAAAGAGGGGTGGCCAAACAAGAACACTATGCAGGAAGCCAAAGAAGATTGATAAACCAACACAGAACTGGCGTCGTTAGCCGCTACACGCTGCGGGATTTGCTGAGGAGGGGATCCGAGCACTTATGGACTGAATGGTTCGATGTGCAACGAGGATGATCTGTCGACTAACTAACTAACTAACCTGAACAATAAGAAACCGCCAATATATGCTGGGGTTGTTGTGATGTTCGGTTAAAGTACATGCAAAGAAGTAAGAATCTGACACAACGGAGTGAGCATGAGAAGAGTGTGTGCGCTGGGCTCCACGTATGTTGACACGTGAGCAGAAGCAAACATGGGTAAATTGCCGTCGACAGATTCTCACAAACGGCTGTCTGAAAACATTTCAGTGATCATGGTGACAGTAAATGGGACTTGGGTTTACCATTTTGACCCCTAATCCAACATTTGCAGCAATGGAATACCCCGTGCTATCCAACATATATCGAGCTGAGAGCACAGACATCTGCATAAAGCATTATGCTTTTTTTTTTTGGGGGGGGGGGGGGAGGGGTGAGATGTGAAAGATTTTCTATTGTATTATTATCTGCCTTGTGGCTACATTTTCAATGTACAGTGGTATGCACATCCTCATATCAGACTAAAAATGACCGTGACCAGATAACGAGAGATAGCACACCCTCACAATCGTTCCTTGGTTTAAGACAAGGCGCCCTCTCACAAAGCACAGCCTATGCTGCTGGTAGCCAAGGTTCCACCAGACTGTTTTCTTTTCTCAAATCTTAAAATATGAATATCAATAAAACAGTAACAATAGTGATATCGAAGAAAAATGTGACACCAAAATGTGAAATGGAAATAGAAGGGAACATTCTTAATCAAATGAGTAATTTTAAATACTTAAGGGCATGTATAACATCAGACGGAAGGTGCAAAACAGAAATTAATAGCAGAATAGGGCAAGCAAAAAACTGCATTTCAGAAAATGAAGAGTATCTTATGCAATAAGTCACTATCATTGAATGTAAGAAAGAGAGTACTGTAGTGCTATACAGAACCAGTTTTGCTGTATGGCAGTGAATCTTGGAGTATGAATGGACAAATTAGGAAGAACTTGGAAGCAACAGAGATGTGGTTCTTAAGACGAATGTTGCAAATTCCTTGGACTGCCAGAGTAACTAACGACGATTGCCTGAAACAGACTAATGAAACTAGAACACTATATACAACAATAAGAAAGAGACAAACAGCTTTCTTTGGTCATGTAATGAGAAGAGATGCATTGGAGAACATCGTGACAACTAGACAGATCGGGGGAAAGAGAGGCAGAGGCAGACTAAGAGAAATGATGTTGGGTGGATTGTGACAACGGCATAGAAGAATATCAGCAGCAGAGTTGATCCAGAACACCAAAGACCGAGATCTGTGGAAAGTCATGATCGCCTACGCCAGATGGCACTTGATGATGATGATGAAATCTTAAAAAAAAATAACAGGGCTAAAAAAAGGATGACAGATGAACACGTCACAACGGCACGTTATAATGGTTTAGTTCGAAAAAAAAAATAACGCGTACTTTTCTTCACAAAGTCATTTTAAGGTCAAGCATAGATGGCATAAGTGTGTCATTTGAAAAAAAACACGTGACTATATTGAAAGGGAATACGCACTATAAACATTTCAGTTTTCTACGACATTTCATTCACTTAAGACCATCCACTGTATTCATCCACCGTCTTGTCGTGATATTCTTTGAATGTGGATAGGTTACGTCTACCAGCATAATTCTTCAATGGATTGCACGAAGCTTATTTCACAGGTCGACGAATGGTAGCAAATATGTTAAGAATATTATGTAGAGGCATTGAAGACACCCAGGGCTATATCCCGCGTGAGGTAATAGGGCATATAATGGCAGCGAAGTGTATGAGCACGGCAATCTACCAAGAGTATCGAAAGAGGCGACTGTGGTGTTATGACGTGGACTGGCTACGTCATCAACCAATAAAGTGCAAGTCATCAGACAAGTAAAGGGAAATAACGTCGCAAGGCGAAACTAAAGGCGGATCTTTCCGTGACTCGGTTAGCAGGCCCTTTGCAGAACGTCGCTCTCATCACGGGTGACCGAACATAATCTCGATCCTTTACCAGTTCGTTTGCGTCATGCATGACCATGTCTCAGATGTCCTTAATGTCTTCTGTCCACTTCAGTGCCAGTCGATACCAACCTAGTATTCCATGAACCATTCCTTCCATCACCGTTCTTCCCACTCAGCCGTGACGTCTAATATTACCAAAGTATTTCAGCTTCCTAGACCCAAGCCGCTGACGTCACGAACGAACGAACGATCTTTATTTTCAAAGGGTTAAGAACTGGGCACGCAGGCCCGTCTGACATTCTGTCCTTCCTGTTTCTCTTTTATTTATTCTCTTCCCCTTCACCGAAAGGATAGAGCACTCTAGCTCTTTAGCTTCCCGTGCGCTGACAGCTCCTTAGTGAGATCAACACTTCAGATAAAACGTTTTGTGACATGAATGTTATAGATAATGCCTGATAGCAACTTTAGACAGCAACTTTAGCGACATGAATGTTGTAGACAATAGCTGAAAGTAACTTTAGATAGTAACTTTAGTGAAGTGATTGTTGTGGAAATAGCTGATAGCAACTTAAGGTACTGAAAGTATAATTGGGTACAAAGTCAACCTGGGGTTTGGGGTTGATGACAACGTCCTTCAAAGGACATGCACCATTTAGAGAGACATGATTCTGTTTAGGCACCACTTGCAATAAAAAACAGAGAGGGTCTCCGTGGCAAAGTGGTCAAGCCGTTTGACTCGGGCTCCGAGGGTTGTGGGTTCCATTCCGGACCGCGTCCTTCGGTTCACGGGTGAAATTTTTCGGAGACTCCTGTGGGTCTTCGCTAAAAGCTACGGAGTTCGTGCTTTGTGCGACGCTTTCCGTGCTGGAAAGAGACAGAGCCATATGGGATAAAACCCGGTGCAATGAAGTCGACCCTGTCGACAATTAAACGACTTTTTATTTATTTTAAACAGAGAGCATCTGTTGGAATGTTTCTCCAGGACATGCTGGTGTGATGGGAAACTAGCAGACTGACAGATTGGCTGGGGCTGGACCGTTGGGTGGGCTATTCTTGCATGATAAGGCAGACGTGGCCGGGTTTCCTTCAGATCGTGTGTATTGTTCGGAAGAACAGGTAGATCATCACGACCTGGAAAGAATGGTGCTGCAGGACGTGACCAGAGGATATGGCCGACACTCAGGACTCCGAGGAAACGCCAGACCGACAAATCAGATGCTACTGATACCATTAGCATTGGGACTCTTCACTGGCTGTTGAAGATGAAGACGAAGCACATATGGGAATGTTCCGAGTGCTATACTAAATTCACCTCAACATTATATCGATGTTCAGATCTTGTAAAATTTCTGTATTTATTCTCTTCCCCCAGTAACATTAAAAATGCATGAACGGAACTAACAGAAATGGCAACCGCTAAGTGGTCTTAGTATGGATTGGTTAAGCCCCTTTGTTCGTTTGGGGATTGAAAGTAGAAAGAGGAAAATAATATGTTATTTAATAATGTGATTATCTGGTTGTGGTTCCAGCGGGCGCCCTGGTTTAGCGTTAAACATGTGATAGTGACAATGGCATCGGCGTGGTCGGTCGGGGATTCCATGTCTGCGTTCCATGTCCTTAACCTGACCACATAATCCTCCATGCACTCCGGTCTACACAATGGGACAGTCCTAACACTTCATATACCCACAGCAAAGTCCTGCTACAGGACATATATAATTTTTTTTT
>JACEFZ010019705.1:255000-287500 GCA_014155875.1 Cepaea nemoralis
GTTTATGTCGTTACTGCTACGGTACTCTGGAACGTCACCTGGTCCATCTATCACAGTTATAACGAGTGTACTTCCGCACATGCTCACGACAGTACAGTCTTGTAAAGGCACACCTCGGAACTATTGACGGTTTAGTTGCAGATCCCGTAAACAATGCGATATATCATAATAAAGCGAGTCACATTTTCTTCTGCGTTCGTCCGTTTATTGACGATCGACGATGTTTGCACAGCGTTGGTTTACAGCAGAGCTGTGATATTTGCATCTCCCGGTCAACACATTCGTTTTCAACTCGGCATTTGTTGACTCTGTTATGCTTTCCGGCAGCCAGCATTTGTGTGTGCTTGTTTGCAGCGTGAAATTACGTCTATATGTCTGTTATTCTCACAATACCGCTAGATGCCATCAAAATCAATATCCGTTGAAAGTTAAGTATGCTTTATAGCTTAAAATTGTCAATCTTCATCATTCGAGCCTCCGGGGATTTGTCATGAAATGTGGGCAAGTTATTGATGGCTTTTGGCTCATCTGCTATTCTGAAACCCCCCCCCCCCCCTTTATAGTGAAAATATGCTGCTGCTGCCACTCCTCCTCTTCCTTCTTCTCCTCCATTTAACTAAGCGAAATGTTGCAGGCAGGTGTAAAGATCTTTTATGTACTCTTTTTTAATGCCATTTGTAAGCTGGTATTTATCTCTTTAATGTTGTTCTTTTACTAGGCCTCCCCTTGGTCTGTATCCATTACATTTCTTCAATGTGGCTCTTTGTGGCAGATGGCACCAGGGCATTCTCGTGAGGTGGCCAAACCAATTAATCTGTTTTCCTTTAATGTAGTGAAGATGTGCACAAAAATGTAAAGAATATTCTAGGAATCGCTATAGGAAAACATATCAATAACATAAGATATGCAAATGATACTATATTGATTGCAGACAATGAGCAGGATCTGCAGTATTTATAGGATGCAGTTATTTTTCACAATGCGCAACTAGGGTTAGAACTAAATTTATGAAAACATAGATTATGTCGTCTTCAAACGAAAGAAATAACACATTGTAAAATCTAAGTATATGTAAACAATATAAAATAACACAAAGTAATGTTGTTGTACAGTAATTATGTTCTATAAAGCTGCATTACTTCGTGCTATTTTATATTATATACAAACATGAGCCTCATTCCACCCTGGGATTTTGGGGATATAATGCCAAGCCCATATTTTCTGCACCAAATGACGGAGCTCGATGTTGGTTGCTGAAGACTGAGCTGGATGGTTATGTCTTGAAATGCGACAACATTGAAGTTTTCTGCATTGTATCAAAGCATTCTGTTGTATCATCACATATTCTCACTGCTGCTTTTTGTTTCCAGCAAAGTGTTGCTATGATATGCATTAGATGTAATGGGAGATCCAACTCTTTCATTATGGCCACCAATACTTTATGTCCCAAGCAATCACATGCTTTAGAGTGATCTATAAATCAAGACAAGAGATTTATATTGAACTATTTACTTTCTCAATAACTGTCCCCATGTTAATAGTCAGGTCTTAGACAGACATGACTGAGCAACCGTAATACGGTAATATCCGCTTTCTAGTGAAGTTTCTGGCGGAGCAGCGCAATTGAGAGGGCACAAGCCTTACCCTAATGTGAGGAAATGCAAAATAAAGACTACATGTTATAGCAGGGCAGACCAGACCTTAACCTTCGGACAGCAACTGATCTAGGATGAAAGCTCCGACAGGCGGACAGTTAGAGCATTGCTTTGCTGTCCCGGCAGTTTCTGCAACTTGTATTGTTCCAAACCTATTGGTGGTACACTTCCTCTGGAGTAAACTAGGCAGGTCGAGAAAGGGATCATGCTGCATGGGCTCTCTAAATTCAGCCCAGGCCTTGTACTATGAAAATGTATAACCCCATTGTGCAAACTGTCGTTTATCAAGACGGCTGGTGCCAGACAATTTCCCCATGTTGAATGCGTTGTCAGGTTTACATTTATTTCTTCATAAGCCAGTTTGTACTATATTTATAAACAATACTTGAGCCTAACAAATGGGACAAGCAAGCAAACAAAGAAATCAATATCTAAGAAATTGGCCAAACACACAACTCGGCAAACAACTCAGACAGTGATAGCAGCGTTGTGAAGTTTAAGTATTTTTCCATGAAAAGGTATATTATAAACTATGAGAAGTCTGTGTCAACGAAACGTATATTAGTGTGTGTGTATTTTATTCCTTATATTGTCAATGAAAAAGTATATTAGCAACAGTTTTAAATCTTTATCCACGAAAAAGTGTTTTAGCAAGAGTGTGAAGCCTGTGTCCTAATAAAGTATATTAGCAACAATGTAAAGTCTTTGTCCTAATAAAGTATATTAGCAACATTGTGAAGAATTTGTACAGGGAAGAATATAATTAGCAAGTATATGATCGCGATAAAGGTCAGTCAGCATTCCGGGTTCAACCGCTACGCCGGATAGCCGGACGAAAATGTTGACTTCTTGTCCTTGACTTGTTTTTTTCGCATATCCTTAATAGGACATTGCAGTCAACACCAGCATTTGTCAGCTGCTGTTGATGTCCTGGCAAGTGTTACGTTCAGTAGCTTGCCATTACTTTCTGAACGACCGGCTCACATACCTCCGTAAGTAGCCAGCGCGACGCGATCCGCTGATGAATCTCGCGCAGCTGTGCTTCATACGTGAATATACGGGATAAATACAACGACATTAACTCCGTCGCAAAGGGAGACCGGCCGTCCTTGACCTGGGGAGGTAAAACACAAATATAGTACCTCTGGGTTGGCCTGATAGACAGGGATGCTGGTTATAGGGAAAGCTGGTTCCAAATTGCTGTATGTAGCCGGGGCGCAGTGTTGGGGTGAGCGCCCAACATTGCTTAAATACCCCAATGGCTCGTGAATACATAACCTCTGCAGCAAAAGTCCAACTCCTGGCCTTCACGTGGCGGAACTGTTTTAACTAACAGGAGAAGGGGCGACGGCGAGTATCTGGCGCCGGAAAATAACCAGTGTGCTCTAGATGTGTATACACATACATGCATGTGCAGACACGTGTGTGCGTGTGTACACATCTAAACTCGAGTGAGACCACAGTCTGCTCTAGCAAAGGAAAGGTGCTGAAGACGGAGGCAACCAGCCAGGAGGCGCACCACAGAAATCAGGATGTCACGCAACTACGCAAAATGGAATATGTCGACTGCTGCTAAACGTTATGGTGCTCGCCCTGCTTTGGACCCCCAGGCAGGTGCAGTGCCGGGCCCTATGTCTCGAAAGGGTCCAACCCCAACTACTGGAGGTCCTTCTCAGATGTCCTGTGGAGCCAGGGGACATGAGAATAGAACAGCTGGCCATACTAAACTAAGACTTAAAATAATGCACTGGAATGCGGAGGGAGTCAGCAACAAAAAAGTAGAATTAGAAAACATCCTGGACAAAGAAAAAGTAAGCATATGTTGCTTGCAAGAAACTCACCTCAACGAAAATATAGCCTTCAAAATCAGAGGCTACCAGTGTTACCGATCTGACCGAAAGGACAGGCGAAAAGGTGGGACACTGACCCTTGTAAAAAATCACTGCTTCCCAAATCGAAGTCTATATGGAAGGGGCTGAGTATCAGACACTTAAACTTAAAACAGGCTATACAGACCTACATCTGATCAATTACTACTGTCCAAGTGACCGTCCACAGGCACTGGACACACTACCATTAACAGAAAAAATGATTGTGTGCGGCGATTTCAACAGCCACTCGCAGAGTTGGGGCTATGATCACATGGACCAGAGAGGAGAGAGACTGGAAGACTGGCAGGATGAGAATAGATTCATCTTGGTTAACAAGCCGTCCGACCCACATACTTTCTACTCGAGATCATGGCACTCTACAACTACACCTGACATCGCTTTTCATTCACCAGACCTGGAGTGGAACATTACACGAATTGTTGGGAAACAACTAGGTGGCAGTGACCATCGACCAGTCTTTCTAACTGTAGAAAATGAGCTTGTAAGTGAAAGCAGCACCCTCTCGAGGTGGAACTACAAGAAAGCAGACTGGGCAGTGTACAAGCATCGCACCAGCATACTGGTTAGAAACCTGAACACTGAGAAAGACATAAATAAAGTAGTTGAAGAGTTTGGGAAATGCATACTACAGGCAGCGCGAGAAACAGTACCAAGAGGAGCCCGTAAACAATATAAACCCTACTGGAGTAGTGAACTGGAACAGTTGCATAATGATGTGGAAGTATGTAGAAAGCAAGCAGAGGCCACACCCAGCCAAGAGCACCACAATAAATTCCAGCATGCAAAAGCCAAATTTCAAAGGGCCAAGCTGCAGGCTAGACGGAAAAGCTGGCAGGAAAAAACAGAGTCTCTGAACTTTGAAAGAGACACAAGGAAATTGTGGAAGCTAATAAAACAACTTAACGATGAGGGCAGTGGGAGAAACTCAAAAATTGCACTACATAAAGATGGAAACATCTTAACAAGAAAGCAAGCAGCTGACCATTTTGCGGACTCATTCGCACAAGATAACAATATCAAAATCAGTCCAGAGAAACAACACGAGATTCAAGAGAAACGGCAACATACAGGAAAGAAGGAAATAGTACATGAGGTTCTGGAGGCACCCATCACAATCAGCGAACTGCAGCTAGCCATATCAAAACTGAAAATGAGAAAGTCACCAGGAGCTGATGGTATCTCCAATGAAATGATCAGGAACCTAGGAACAGAGGCCAAAGCAAAGCTGTTGCAGATCTTCAATAACAGTTGGACCTTAGGCAGTGTTCCACAAGCCTGGATAGAAGCAATCATGATACCCCTCCTAAAATCAGGGAAAGATAGTTCCATTGCCTCTAGCTACAGACTACAGACCAATTAGCCTCACCAGCTGTCTCTGCAAAACACTGGAGCGCATCATCAATCACAGACTGCAGTGGTACATTGAAAGTAAAAACATCCTTGTGCCACAGCAGGCTGGCTTTAGGCAGTGCTACTCTACGGAAGATCAGACAACCTACGTCTCTCAAGAAATTGAGGATGCATTCCAAGAGAAGAAGCTGGTGCTTGCGGCATGGATAGATTTGAAGAAAGCCTTTGACAAAGTCTGGAAAGAAGGTCTGATGAATAAACTGAGAAACTGCAAAGTCAATGGAAGAATGTACAAATGGGTGAAAGCATACTTGCACAACAGAAGAGCCCGAGTTCAGATAGACGGACTAAAGAGCAAGAAAGTACTACTGCGTCACGGAGTTCCCCAGGGCGGAGTATTGTCCCCCATACTCTTTCTAATCTTCATCAATGATCTCGTTGCTAATCTACCGCATGGAATTAAAGCCGCAATGTATGCCGATGACCTGGTTCTATGGAGCACAAATGAACATGCATCAGTGGCCACCAGATTACTACAAAGAGCTGTAGATACATTTGTTGCATTGGGAAATAGATGGTGTGTCAGTATAAACACTGACAAGTGCAGCACCACCCTATTTACCCTCTCTCCAAAACAAAAGGCAGGGACCATCCAGATAAATGGAACACCCCTACGAGAAGATAAAGAACCAACATACCTTGGAGTAACATTTGATGGCAGGCTGACATGGAGAAAGCACATCAACAAAGCAGTAGCTAAAGCCAGAAGGAAAATAGCCATCCTGAGAAAGCTAAGTGGAACCACATGGGGAGCCAGTGGGAAAATACTTAGCAAAGTTTATCAACAGAGCATACGACCACACCTGGAATACGGGTCAACTGCATGGTGTTCGGCAGCAAAAACCACACTACAAGAGCTGGACAAAGTGCAAAATCAAGCACTTAGAGTCACCACAGGAGGGATGAGATCAACCCCTATAGTGGAAATGGAGAAGATGGGGAGGACACAAGCACTGAGTGAGCGCAGAGATACGAAAACGCTAATACAAGCAGAAAAGTTCCTCAGCTTGCCAGGCCACCCCATGAAGAACAGATTTGAAAACCTAGCTATGGGGCGGTTGAAAAGAAGTAGTTTTAACCACTTGGCCAAACGACTCTGCAGAGAAACCACCGATCTGCCCACAGTTGGTATCCCCCTAACAACTATTCCAGAGCGAACTCCATGGAA
Organism: Cepaea nemoralis; assembly: GCA_014155875.1. Taxonomy (NCBI): domain Eukaryota; kingdom Metazoa; phylum Mollusca; class Gastropoda; order Stylommatophora; family Helicidae; genus Cepaea; species Cepaea nemoralis. The sequence continues at coordinate 261,126 of JACEFZ010019705.1, forward strand.
AGATGAACATAGACTATCATTACAAATCCAGACAAAAGTGAGAGGAATATTTGACAAGGAAGATCAGAACAGTGTGCAGCGCAGAACAGCCACTCTCAGCTTCCTTGATGAAGAATACCCACAGGACCTCTGGATCCGAGTCTACACAGATGGGTCAGCACAAAATGCTGTTCGAAATGGAGGAGCGGGAGTGTACATAGAATACCCAAATAATACCTGGGACACAGCTAGAGTACCGACAGGAAAGTACTGCCATAACTACGATGCTGAAATTGAGGCAATCAAGATAGCAACAGAGAAATTACTAAATACCAGCTATGGTACACAACCTGTGGTGCTATTGACAGATGCAAAATCAGTACTCGAGGCGCTCCTGTCTGGGAAATTGCGAGTACTAAGGACACTACTTTCTGAACTTAGCAGTCAGCATAAGGTCATCATACAGTGTATACCATCCCACTGTGGAGTACCCGGGAACGACAGAGCTGATCAATTGGCTAAGGAAGGAGCCAAAGAAGAACAGCCTGATGTGCCTGTAACATACCACCAAAAGAAAAGAATGATCAAATCAGTCAGAAAGCCACCAAAACCTGCTCAAGATGACTACCACGTTATGGATAGACCAGAACAAGTCATTATTCTGCGCCTCAGAACAGGACAGAATAGATTACGAAACCACATGTACACAAAATTCAAGATTGGTGAAACAGCCATGTGCACATGTGGATTGACGTCGCAGACAGCAGAGCACATACTCCAAGACTGCCCAAAATATAACATATCTAGGCAAACCTTCTGGCCTAGAGAGACTACAGTGGAAGATAAACTCTATGGACCGCTGTGTGAACTGAAAAAGACAGTTCTCTTCATACAAGAGACAGCACTGCAGTTATAGACATATTTCAAGCGAACGAAAGAAGAAGAAGAAGAAGAAGAATAGGGAAAGCTAATCCACACGCAAATATCAACCCAGAACGGTAGAAGTAGTAGCATGTGTGTGGCCTACGATAGAGTTCAAACGAGCCAATAAAAACAATATGGCGATAACAACGTATTTTAATATCAATGTGAAAGTATTGTTGTCCACGCAAACAGTATATTAGGAACAATATGAAATCTCAACGAAATCCAAAATATACATATTATCAACGGACTGTATCTCTGAACATAAAACACAAGAACGTATATTAAAATAAAAGTTTAAAAAAAAACAAAAAACTGTAGGACAAGTACCGCGCGGAAAGAACACACAAAGGCAGCACAACTTGATATTAAGATCACAAACTCGAGAAGGAAATATTTCACCAAAGCTCACACAAACTATGGGAGAACGAGAGAACGTATTGCTTAATTCTGAAACAGAGACAAGTCGATGAAGAGTAGCTGACAGCACCACGAGCACCTCCTCGCGGTCCTCGAAGTCCGGAGAGGAATTTGTTTTCTGACCTTGACCTTTACAGCGGTCGTTATTTTAAGTAACCAAATGTCGATAATCGATTGGGCGGCTCAAATAATCTTGTCTCAGGTTGTGAGCATATTGTTTGGCTGTTGATGTAAGGTAGAGAGTGGCGGTGGTGAGGAGACAGAGGAAGTGGCAAAGTGAGGGAGGGCAAGAGAGAGAGAGAGAGAGAGAGAGAGAGAGAGAGAGAGAGAGAGAGAGAGAGAGAGAGAGAGAGATAATAATAATAATAATAATAATAATAATAATAATAATAATAAGTCTTTATTTTCAAAGGGTTAAGAATTGGGCACGCAGGCCCGTCTGACATTCTGCCCTTCTTCTCTATTTCCTCTCATACATTCTTTCATTCAACATCACTTATGAAGCAACTTTTGACAACAAAAGAACATTAAAACGCATGAAAAATAATCAATAACAAATGACTCACTGAGGCAGTGTTTAACATGGGCATTATAAATACCTAAGGAGGGTGTAACGTGCCATACATAAGGGAATGTTTTTTGGCTAGTTGTCGTTTGAGATAAGTTACCATTATTGTCTTTTTTGTGTTGTTTGTTATGGGGGCATGTAGTCTGTACTTAGGTAGTGTTCAAACAGGTTGCGAATGTATGTATCATGATTGGTGGTGTCTTTGATTTCTTGTGGAAGATTGTTCCACAACTGAGCGGCAGAGTATGCTAAGCTTGTTTTATATAAGTCTATCCTAGGTTTAGGGACATGAAGTATATTTAGTCGTTCGCTATGTCTAGCGTTATATTTAAACAATGGCCAAAGGTAGCTTGGAGCATTTTGAAATAGGATTTTGTGAATTAGTTTGGTCTTATTAAAAAGCAGGCGAGAGAGAGAGAGAGAGAGAGAGAGAGAGAGAGAGAGGGAAAGAAAGTGAACGGACAAAAGAGGGAGATAGCGACACACACACACACACACACACACACACACACACACACACACACACACACACACACACACACACACACACAGAAAGAGAGAGAGAGAGAGCGCGAAAAATGTGTGTGAGAGAGAGAGACAGAGAGGCAGTTAGAGAGAAAGAGAGCACGAAAAAGTGTGTGTGTTTCAGACACACACACACACACAGACAGAGAGAGAGAGAGAGAGAGAGAGAGAGAGAGAGAGAGAGAGAGAGAGAGAGAGAGAGAGAGAGAGAGAGAGTTACGAAGCAATCTCCTCTAAACTATAATTATCAGATAAAAAAGTAGATTAGGGCATAATAACCCGGCCAGTGGTTTCACCCACAATCGACCTGTCAACCCACATTTTCCCTTCAGTATTTATGTATCGCCCGCGTTGTGGCGACAGACTTACGACGCTGGTTTTCATACAATGGTATGGGTGGGGGTGGTTCAGAACGCAATGGCAAACTACTGAACGTAAACTTGCCAAGAAATCACAAATAGCCAAACTACTAAGTTTGACTGAAATGTCCAGTAAAGAATATGCAACTAATTTAACTCTTCAGTGGTGTCGTGGCAACACACCAGTCAACCAGAACTGCAATAAATCAACTAATCAATGTTGCAATAAACCACCCAACCAACCATGCAGCAGAAGAATTGTGTTTTCCACGTTAAAAGGCTTGCCGTATGCTCTGTCACGTAATTAAGCCGGGACACTGCGCTGAATTACTGTGATCATGTCACTCAATTTTAAACATAGCTTCACATAAATTACTCGCGGGAAATTAATGTGATTTAATGTTGAGTCAAAAGTACCACATGCTGGTTTCGATGTTCAGTTGTCAAAGAATATCCGCACGCGAAGCGACTATATGGGATCCTCTGTTTTATTTATTTTTAACTCTTATCCGAGAGGACTATTTACCCCAGATGACCCGTTACTTTACTCTAGGATGAGAGAGAATATAACATCCTCCTTTGTTGTAAATCATAGTCTACAAACTCTTCGGTGGCTTTTGAAGGGGAGACTGACCACGTGTGAAAATATCCCGAGCGCAGAGATGTGCATTCTTAAATTCAGTGTCCAGTATACAAAGAATTCAACTGTAAAAACGCGGAGACTACTACTGTGCAGTCATGTGACAGGAGTAACTGTGACAAAGTATATATTGTAGAAAATGTTACAGAAAAATTAAGGGGCATAATTACATATAGTTACTGTGGAAATTACTTGACAAGGGGTGATAATTCACAGTAAATCGTGTTAAATTGCAATTTCGACAATTTGAGAGGAGAGGGAAAGCAGAATAGACAGCGGGCTATATTATTAGCACGAGGAAACTACATTTCTTAAATTTCCCAATTTCAGAAGTTCATAAAGTACATCTTGTTTCGCTTCTTGGGATGATTCTAAATTCAGCGGTTTAAATTTCCGCGTGTGTGCATATATGAGTATGCGTATGTGAGCGTGCGTGTTTGTGAATGTATTAGTGTGAGTGATTGTATTGAAATCTATGCTTTAAGAGACACATTTCTAGGCCCGTAAGCTATGATCAAAGTGTAGTATCTGCACTTGAACTTGCCTGGGCCACATGCAGAGGCGGTCATTCGAATGACACACAGGGACGCGGGAACTGATGGGGTCGTTCTGGTAGGACCGTGCCGTGCTTGGATAAAGAGAGGCGGCCGCATCAGGCGGCACCGTAAGGTGGCTTCCCGGGGGGGGGGGGAGTTGGGCGGTATTTTTAAAGAAAAAAAAATGTAAGGGGTGGCATTTCGAAGACTTGCATCATACTGAGAGAATCTACCACACGGTATTGGGCTCTGGCTCCTGAGAAACCGCGAGCCCTTATTTAAGAGAGAGAGAGAGAGAGAGAGAGAGAGAGAGAGAGAGAGAGAGAGAGAGAGAGAGAGAGAGAGAGAGAGAGAGAGAGACCTCGTCTTTTGACAGTGAACATGTCACTTATGCTGTCAGAGAAGTCTGAGCATATTCTTCGTGCCGTGAACACGAACATAGATGGCAGAAGGAATATATCCCTTGATATTAATACCATTAGGGGTGCTGGAAGCAGGTTTACTACAGCGGTCAGCAAGAAGGTCAGTGCTGATACCCACAAGAGGGCTAGTGAACTGACAGAAGAGAATGGTGAGCTCAATGTCACAGTGATGGCCAACCCTCACCAGTACAACATCCAGGACTAGTTCCTCAACAGACGGTAGGATGTCAGGGATGGTCGCTTCACTCAAGTGCGCAGCAACGGCCTGGACAACAAACTGCATGAGGATCTGGAGGGTTTGAAGCAGGTCCGTGCAGAGAGGTCACTGGCACTACTGGATCTCCGTGTTAGAGGTCAGCTTGCAATGACCAGAGGCAGTAGAGGAAGAACTATGCATGTGGATAAGAAGAAGTAACTGATGGCAGTCAAAAAACTGTCATTTACTGCCAATATAGTACCTTGCGGTGTATGGCAGAGGGGTCTTTGAGTCTGAGAAATTAAGGCAGCCTGGCTAGTGTAGTCGCCGGGAACTGTGCAGGTTAGGATTTTCTTTTTGCTCCCGACAGAAAAAATTCCCACACCTTACCGAGGGATCGAACCCGGGTCTACCGAAGGAGAGTCCAACGTTGTAACCACTCGGCACAAAAAAACAACAACAACAACAACACAAAAAACAAACAAACACTGAAGAAATAAAAAACCGTATGTTGATAATAGTCTATTTCAGAATAGTCTTCTAATAATATATATATATATATATATATATATATATATATATATATATATATATATATATATATATATATATATATATATATATATATATATATATATATAAACTAACAATAAACAATGAAAAAATAAAACACGGAGCAGACTTTAAGCACCTCGTTCCACAAGTGATGACGACGAGGCCTGTTAAAAGAAGCCAGGAAGGAGCAGGTTGCTCGGAAGTTATGGCGGGCATGAGCAGTATTTGAACAACTGAAGTCAACAGTTGTGGAACCTGCACCGCTAGCATGTCAACACACGGATATAAAACAGTGACAATTTTAGAAATATCAATGAAGAAAATCCAGGCTTGTGAAAATAAATTTTACGTAACAAATCTCAGATCACCGACGGAGTCTGTGTAACGAAGTGAGTACGCCGCTTGCCTCGCGGAGTGAAGCTTGTGGGTTCGATTCCGGGCTACGACATTTGGTTCACGAGTGCAATTTTTTCGGATACTTCTGGGGGTCGTCGCTGGAGCTACGGAGTTGGTGCTTTGTGCGACGCTGTCGGCAAGCCGCCCTGCAGAAAGAGACCGAACCGTACAGGATCAAACCTGGAGCAATTATTTCGATCCCGTGCCCTTTAAACTCTGTTATTCATATGAGAATACCGTGACAAAGAAGAACACTACCCTCTGAAGTCGGAGTGCGCTAACCTGATGGCGAGGGACACTAGTAACAGGCAAAGCTAACACGCAAAAATCAATCCAGCACACTCATTACCTGTAGCATGGGTGTGGACTTTGCTTGAGTTAATCACGAACGAACCGGGAAAAATATCACCGACATTCTACCAGATCTAACTCATCAACAGAATAATGTCTCAGGAAAATATCACCAACATTCTACCAGATCTAACTCATAAACAGAATAATGTCTCAGGAAAATATCACCAACATTCTACCAGATCTAACTCATCAACAGAATAATGTCTCAGGAAAATATCACCAACATTCTACCAGATCTAACTCATCAACAGAATAATGTCTCAGGAAAATATCACCGACATTCTACCAGATCTAACTCATCAACAGAATAATGTCTCAGGAAAATATCACCGACATTCTACCAGATCTAACTCATCAACAGAATAATGTCTCAGGAAAATATCACCAACATTCTACCAGATCTAACTCATCAACAGAATAATGTCTCAGGAAAATATCACCGACATTCTACCAGATCTAACTCATCAACAGAATAATGTCTCAGGAAAATATCACCGACATTCTACCAGATCTAACTCATCAACAGAATAATGTCTCAGGAAAATATCACCGACATTCTACCAGATCTAACTCATCAACAGAATAATGTCTCAGGAAAATATCACCAACATTCTACCAGATCTAACTCATCAACAGAATAATGTCTCAGGAAAATATCACCAACATTCTACCAGATCTAACTCATCAACAGAATAATGTCTCAGGAAAATAACACCAACATTCTACCAGATCTAACTCATCAACAGAATAATGTCTCAGGAAAATATCACCGACATTCTACCAGATCTAACTCATCAACAGAATAATGTCTCAGGAAAATATCACCGACATTCTACCAGATCTAACTCATCAACAGAATAATGTCTCAGGAAAATATCACCGACATTCTACCAGATCTAACTCATCAACAGAATAATGTCTCAGGAAAATATCACCAACATTCTACCAGATCTAACTCATCAACAGAATAATGTCTCAGGAAAATATCACCGACATTCTACCAGATCTAACTCATCAACAGAATAATGTCTCAGGAAAATATCACCGACATTCTACCAGATCTAACTCATCAACAGAATAATGTCTCAGGAAAATATCACCAACATTCTACCAGATCTAACTCATCAACAGAATAATGTCTCAGGAAAATATCACCGACATTCTACCAGATCTAACTCATCAACAGAATAATGTCTCAGGAAAATATCACCGACATTCTACCAGATCTAACTCATCAACAGAATAATGTCTCAGGAAAATATCACCGACATTCTACCAGATCTAACTCATCAACAGAATAATGTCTCAGGAAAATATCACCAACATTCTACCAGATCTAACTCATCAACAGAATAATGTCTCAGGAAAATATCACCAACATTCTACCAGATCTAACTCATCAACAGAATAATGTCTCAGGAAAATATCACCAACATTCTACCAGATCTAACTCATGAACAGAATAATGTCTCAGGAAAATATCACCGACATTCTACCAGATCTAACTCATCAACAGAATAATGTCTCAGGAAAATATCACCGACATTCTACCAGATCTAACTCATCAACAGAATAATGTCTCAGGAAAATATCACCGACATTCTACCAGATCTAACTCATCAACAGAATAATGTCTCAGGAAAATATCACCGATATTCTACCAGATCTGACTCATCAACAGAATAATGTCTCAGGAAAATATCACCAACATTCTACCAGATCTAACTCATCAACAGAATAATGTCTCAGGAAAATATCACCAACATTCTACCAGATCTAACTCATCAACAGAATAATGTCTCAGGAAAATATCACCGACATTCTACCAGATCTAACTCATCAACAGAATAATGTCTCAGGAAAATATCACCGACATTCTACCAGATCTAACTCATCAACAGAATAATGTCTCAGGAAAATATCACCGATATTCTACCAGATCTGACTCATCAACAGAATCATGTCTCAGAAAAATAAATGACTGTGATCATATCGCGGCGGTTGTTTAGTGAAGTGAAGGATGGTGTGGTTCCTGACAGACCAGACTGGGGCCAACCAGAACGACATCAAAGACATTGATAGCATGAAAATACACGAGGTAGAAGAACTGGCGGCTGATGGAGAGTCTACTCAGTGAGCTGGGGTAAGACTGCTCTGCTGTAACGGCTTGGTTACGCCATAAAGATGATGCATTTTAAACAAGTTAAGCATAAAAGTGCCAAACTTGCCCGGCTGAGGCTTGAATTATGGGTTCAGGTGTCGGGTAGATATGGCGAGTGAGAACAAACGGGATCCCAGACGCTGGTGCTCGTGTAAGATGGTAAACCATAATCGCTCGTGCTTAGCGGCGTGGAATATGAGGACGATGCGTGATAACAGAATATAATCGTCTACAGCTGGTCGAGTGCTGAAGTACACTTGTTCCTTGAGGCACACGACAGTACCATTTGGAATGGCTGGTTCAAATCAAATCTACACACCTTCTACTGGTAGAACAGCTAAATCCTCATAGGCTGACAGAATGGTGCGGCAGGGAATAACCAGACGATCTGGACGACACTCATTACTGCAAGCAAAGGCCCGAAGCACACATACTCAGACTGCAACTGATGCCATTAGTATTAGATCTCTTCGCTGGCTGTTGAAGATGAGGACGGAGCTTGAATGGTAACGTCCCGAGTGCTGTGATGTCGGTTCTTGAATCGACCCTTTCCGCTGTTGTGATGTCGGTTCTTGAATCGACCCTTTCCGCTGTTCTGATGTCGGTTCTTGAATCGACCACTTCCGCTGTTCTGATGTCTAACCTATAATAACCTCTAATATCTATTTCTAACGTCGATTTTCTGTTCGCTCCACGAAAGAAAATCAATGCCAATAAATATATACACATATTACTCAGTATACTCAGTATAGTCTTCAGTTGAGCAACCCCATAGTCTAACATTTCCCTAGATTCGGTATTGATTCCGAGTGAGCTTTCCGCACAAACAGGAAGAGGTGTACTGTTAGCGTACAATGTCACTTTTATTTATAGATTACCGTACTTACTGTAATGACAACCTCATTCTCCTGGTGTGTGGCAACGTCATTAAGCGCAACGCCGAGGATAAATGCTGCTTTATTTCGACTCCAGTGCGGGTTGGGTGTTTACAGTGCATTTATCTCGCCCCCGTATTGTCATAAGCAGCTTAAAACAATAGTGTATTAATTAGAACACCCTTCAGACCGAACTATTATAGCAACGAGATATTTAGATGGTAGAGCTATTGGTTCTACCTATCTTAAACACGTCTTATACATTTATTTTATATCATATTCTTACTGTCATATAAAACAATAATTATGTTGATCCCCATCATACCCGTTACATGCCCCACTGTTACATGCCCTACCCATCAATTACAGGTCCTACCCATCAGTTACTGTCATACCCATCAATTACATGTCCTACCCATAAGTTACATGTCCTACCCATCAGTTACAGGTCCTGTCCATCAGTTAATGTCCTATCCATCAGTTACATGTCCTACCCATCAGTTACAGGTTCTACCCATCAGTTACATGTCCAATGCCCTACCCATCAGTTACAGTTACCCAATCAGTTATATGTCTCATCAATTCGTAACTTGCCCTACTGATCTTGCTACCTGTCCTACCTAACTGCTACATGCCCAACAATTCGGCTGCATGTCCTATCGATCATATTCCATGTCCTACGGATAATGATACATGTCCTACCCATCCGTTAGACGTCATATTCACCAGTTTCATGTCCTACCCATCAGTTAATGTCCTACACATCAGTTAATGTCCTACCCATCAGTTACATGTCCTACCCATCAGTTACATGTCCTACCCATTAGTTACACTCCCTACTCAATCAGTTAATGTCCTACCCATCAGTTACATGTCCTAGCCATCAGTTACGATACCTACTAATCATAGTACATACATGTTCTAACCATCAATTACAAGTTCCACCCATTCGTTATTTGTCCCATCTATCTATCCGTAACATGTTCCACCTAACTGTAATGTGCCCCACCTAACTTTTATATGTCCCACCTACCTTTTATATGTCCCACCTAATTGTAATATGTCCCATCTATCCGTTATTAAGTTCCTGCGATCCCATTTGTTATGTCGGTAGTCTGTTTTTCAACCATCTAGCTCAGTGCATGCACCCCTAATGACCTATTAAAATGCGTGTTTTTATACGGCTGCCTTAGCAGCTAGGCGCTAACAGAATGTGACGAACATAATGCAATAAGTCAATAAGTCTTATGAATTATATGACAGCGTTGTTATCGAGAACCACAATGAGAATCATGAGATAACATTGCTACTGAGAATAATATTAAAAAGAATCATAATGAAAAGAATATGATCAGATGTAACTGAGAATCATAAGAGAATGTCAGGTCACGGGCAGATATGACTGAGCTACCGTATGGCGGTACTACCTGCTTTCTGTTAGTGCTGAATGTTGGGCGGCGCTCACCAAACTCATCACCCGTTATTGTGACAGTGCTTTCTGGCGGAGGAGTGCTATTGAGTAGGTACAAGCCTTAGCCTAGTGGGAGGAAATGCAACATAAAGACTAAATGTCGTAGCAGGGCAGACCAGGCCCGAAGCTCCGACAGTTAGTGTATTTCTTTGCTGATCCGGCAGCTTCTGCCCCAGACGTATTGATGTTACCTTTCCTTTGGAGAAAACTAGGCAGTCCGAGAGAGGGATCATGCTGCATGGGCAAAACATTGTCTCTACAATTCAGCCCAGGCGTTGTGCTATGGAGAGGTATAACTTCATCCCAGGTCCCCACCATGGGTTGTAGTTATGCCGTTTTAAAAAACAAACATTTCCCGGAACGACTGGGAACCTATGTAAATGTTTAAAAAAAATCCGACTCGATGCGGATTCAAACTCATGACCAACGAACCGGCAGACAAACGTGCTAGCCACTGTGCTACATCGGCTCAATAAACAATATGTAGCTAGCACCATATACCCAATATAGCACAAGACGGTAGACAGGGGGCCGGTATATTCTGACTCCCTGAGCTAGGCTTGGCATTCAGTTGGCCCATCCTCTACAATACATAACTGGACTGTTCCATCCTCTATGTCGGTCATGTATACCATAATTTGGCTGTTGTATCCTGTCAGGTTGAGGCGTCATGTGTATCTGTTGTCTGTATCTGTTGTTGTGTTGTTGTACTTATTTGTGTTTGTCACGTACCGCAGAAACACAAGGCACGTTCTATTATTAGGCTAACTAGGCAGTCGGCAAAGACTGCTCGGCTGTGATCTCCGAGGCTAACCAGACAGTCGGAAAGATTGCTCGGCTGTGATCTCCGAGGCTAACTAGACAGGCAAAGATTGCTCGGCTGTGATCTCCAAGGCTAACCAGACAGTCGGAAAGATTGGTCGGCTGTGATCTCCGAGGCTAACTAGGCAGTCGGAAAGATTGGTCGGCTGTGATCTCCGAGGCTAACCAGACAGTCGGAAAGATTGGTCGGCTGTGATCTCCGAGGCTAACTAGGCAGTCGGAAAGATTGGTCGGCTGTGATCTCCGAGGCTAACCAGACAGTCGGAAAGATTGGTCGGCTGTGATCTCCGAGGCTAACTAGGCAGTCGGCAAAGATTGCTCGGCTGTGATCTCCGAGAGGAAAGTTATACGACTGGCTACGTTTGGTGCGAGATCCAAGGATCAGCATCTTTAAGCACAGACGCCATAAACAAAATATTGCACGATTTTTGCCTGGCATATTTCGCAGCATCTCGTCAGGTGCACATTGTTGAGTTATCAAGGCCACGTCTATTATCTGCATTCTCCAATGCTTGTTCTGAATTTGGTTTAACAATTAGCAAAAAGAAAACACAGATTATGTCACAAGGTGCACATGGGGTCCCATCAATCTTTATTGATGACGCCGAACTAGAGATGGTAGACAATTTTACATATCTAGGATCAGTGGTAAATAGCAAATTATCCCTAGATCAGGAAATCAACATCCGGATTGGTAAGGCAGCAACAACAATGAACAGGTTAAGTAAAAGAGTCTGGGAGAACAGGAAGCTTACTGCCAAAACAAAAGTCCTTGCCTATCAAGCCTATGTCCTTAGTACTCTTCTTTATGGCAGTGAAACCTGGACAACTTACTCACACAAAGAGAAACCTTTAAACAGCTTTCATATGCGGTGTCTGCGAAGAATTCTTGGTATTAAGTGGCAAGACAAAATCACAAATACTGAAGTATTGGAAAGATCAGGTTGTGTGACGGTTTATTCCATGCTCAGTCTTCGAAAACTTAGATGGATAGGACATCTTAGGAGGATGGATGATGGTAGAATACCAAAGGACATTTTTTTTTTGGGGTGAATTACAGATGGGTAAGAGTTCTCAGGGTCGGCCTCTACTACGATACAAAGATGTGTGTCAGCGGGACATGATTGATACAGGCATTGATAATGCACATTGGGAGCAAGTCGCCGCTGATTGTGTTGCATGGAGGGCAAACATCAGAAATGGAATAAAGACAAAGGAGAAAATTATTGCAGATAAGTCACACACCGAGCGTGTGAGGCGTAAGCTGGTGCATGATGGTGGAAATGACCACGTGTTCACTTGCACACATTGTGGACGAACATTCACAGCGCGAATTGGCCTTATCAGTCACATTCGCTACCGCCATGGGTAATAGTTATTATGCCTTTTTGAAGCACAAACTATCGTCTGTCAAGGCGGCAAGGTGCCAATAATGATGCGGTAGATTTCTCACTATAATGTAAGTTTTCAAAATGCCGCCCCTTAATAATGCAAGTCTTCGAAATGCCGCCCCTCCTTCGCTGCTTATGCCGCCCCTTTACGGTGCCGCCTGATGCAGCCGCCTCTCCGTATCATAGCACGGCACGGCCCTTCAAGTTATATATCGTGTGAAGTGAATAAATGAATAATACTTTGGCTGAAATACTAAGTGCACAGTCGCTGATATTGTTCAATGTGGAAACAGGTAGCCCTACAGAAGTCTAATGCTTTAACAGGAAGTCCTTCTGTTTCCTGGAGATAATTGGAGATATGGACCAAAGCATTATATACTCAAGTGTCCATTGGTCAGATTATGTAGTTTCAGGATAATTAATCAGAAGACTCGTAACGCAGATCCTCAACATGTCGCTCTACTATTTCAGATTTGTGATCTGCTCATTCTATTCCAGATTTGTGATCTGCTCATAAACTCTGTTATCGGAACACTATGTGGTGGTTTCCCCTTGTATTCAACACAGACATGGGTAGTCTGCGACTTCCGCCTTTGACAATGTCCAGCGGTCAGAACAAAGAAGTGTTATGGTTTCCTGGGGTGCAGTTCACTTATTCCGGTGGATACTGGGTCCGATGGGTTGCGTTTGGCCTTTTCATGTGGGTCACTCGTCACCTACCATTAGGAAGTGCTGTTGGGAGTTCCTTTCTTCAAACAGAGCACATGACATCTCTCATCTATGAAAGTCCCTTATTTTTGGCATTAACCAGCATCTATCCTCAGTAGAAGTATCTTGACTGATACAAGCTCCTACAGCTACTGGTATCTCTGTTGGTACACACATCATCACTCGATTCGACAGCTGTGCTCGGTAGCAACATTTACAGTATTCGTAATTAGATTACAGCGGATACTAAAAAAGCACTCTACAACACAATCTTTCTACCAACTCTTTGCTACCAATGCGAACTCTGAACAATAGCAGAAAAATAGAACAGAAAAATTACAACAACGGAAATTATATTCATGAGAACCGGGAAGGTTAATCCGGTCAACAAATGCCTGCAGAAGTCGGATGTGTCGGCCTAATGGCGCAAGAACGCGGCTCTGCTGTAAACAGGCACAACGCAATCACGTCCGAAAAAAAAAAATACAACTCCGGATGAACACAGAAGAAGATATTCCTGAGAAGAACACGCAACGCTTCAAGAAGAGAGAAAATAATAAATGATGAAATCAGGATTACAGTGAGGATCAAAGCAGCACTAGATTTCAATAGAAAACAGCAAGTGAAATGGTTCAGCCACACAAATAGGCTATAAACTGACAGTATACCACATCAAGCAATGATGTACAGACCAAAATCAGAAGAGGCCGACCATGTAAACGATGGAGGGAATAATTGTCCACGGCATTCTTAATATATAAAGTCCATAAATGGACACTCTCCAGCTGTTTATACATCACCTCCACACCGCACGGTACGAGAGGAACAAGATGAGATGAGATCATTACATTAACATTTCATACATCCCGATGGGTTATCAACTTCAGAGGCGGACTGGCCAGGAGCCAGCTTGCACGACGGCAAGTGTCGGACCGTGAGCTCATAATGAAGTGGGTCATCTTAAACATTAGTATGTGAACAAGGTTAATGACCTTTTAGTTCTGGCAACCAATATTGGTAGACCCAGTCCTGTTTTGATCAACATTTTTCAATAGTGTCACCGCCATTTCACGTTACAGACATATTTACGTGTTATTATCATGTCATCAATACGCGGTTCTCGCCATATTTACACAGTAATCACATATTACTATCACTTTTACACCAGAGCTATGTTATCAATGTGATATTTTCAGCGTTACGCTACAAGCGTAGCGTTAGTTACAAGTGTACACTTCTTCAATACAATATTATCAGCGTAACGTTATCAATGTCACCGTAATGCTTCTTGATTATGTACATCACGTTATCGTCATCAAGTTATCACGTTATCAACAGCACGTTATCAACAGCACGTTATCAACAGCACGTTATCAACAGCATGTTATCAACAGCACGTTATCAACAGCACGTTATTGCCCCTTGATTATGAACATCGCATTATCATTTTAACATCACGTTATCAGCATCACGGTATCAATTTCATGTTATTGCCTTTTGATTGTGAAAATCGCGGTATCATCAAGTTATCATGTTATCATCACGTTTACTACATCAGGGTATCAATGTAACCTAATTGCCCTTTGATTATGAACATTGTGTTATCGTCATCAAATTAACATCCGTTATCAACACCATGTTATCAACATCAAATTTTCAGTACCACATGATCAAAACATCCTTCTCAACACCACGTTGTCTACATCACGTTTGCTATAGTGACGTTAGAACGAAACCACATTAAGTTCACATGATAAATACCACGCTATCGACATCACATTAGCAATACCACACTATCGGCACCAGGTTCTCAACGGCGTGTTAGCAATACCACGTTATCAAAACTATGTTAACAACACGTTGGCTATGTGACGGTTTCAACATAAACTTATTGTCAACATCTCAACATCATGTTACTAACATCACGTTATTAACATAACGTCATTGTCAATAAATTAATTTGAGGTTATCAACATCACGTCATTGTCAACACATTAACTTTACGTTATCATCATCATCATCATCATCATCATCATCACGTCATTGTCAACAGGCCCAATATAAAGTTAACATCACGTCAACATAAAGTTAACATCACGTCATTGTCAACATGTCCCCATAGAGTTAATACCATGTCATTGTCAACACGGCAACATAACAGTTAACATCGCGTCATTGTCAACACACGTCCACATAAAGTTAACATCACGTCATTGTCCACACGCGCCACCATTAAGTTAACATCACGCCATTGTCAACACGGCCACGTAAAGTTAACATCATGTCATTGTCAACACGTTCACATAAAGTTAACATCACGTGATTTTCAACACACGTCCACATAAAGTTAACACCACGTGATTGTCAACACACACACACACACGCGCGCGCACACACACACACACACACACACACACACACACACACATACAGAGTTAACATCTCGTCATTGTCAACACGTCCACATAAAGTTAACTCACGTCATTGTCAACACATCCACACTAGGTTAACACCACGTCACTGTCAACATACAGTTAACATCACGCCATTGTCAACACACAGTTAACATCACGTCATTGTCAACACATTAACTTCAAGTTATCACCATCACGCCATTGTTAACTCGTCAACGTAAAATTAACATCACGTCGTTGTCAACATAAAGTTATCAACATCACGTCATTGTCAACACAGACACTTTACGTTACCACCTCACATTATTACCATCCTAATAATTAATACTATCTTCATCAAGTTATTATCAACACGGTATCAACGTCAAACAATCTTAACACTGTCCTCATATTTACATCTCTAAACCATATGAACAGGAATTAATATGAAAATATCATGGATACCTCGAACACCACAGATTACAAACACACGAATCCACAACATCATACAGCCATGCTTAAAGCTAACCCAAACTTAAACTTGAAGACTTCGAAATAATCCAACAAAATCTACCACAGCTACCAACTAAAACAGATAAGAAGGTTCTAACGTAGACCGCCAACACGTGAAGAAAAAAATATAAACAATAACCAGCCAAACTATTATAAACAGACCGAGATGTTAAGCGATGTTTACGCGGGCCCGAGTTTTCCTCTCGTGTTCACGAGGACAGCCTTGTTTAGCTGCGAGCTCAGTTCGAGACAAGTGGGGTGTCCTACGTTTAATCTGCCGCTTGTTGTTTGAAGTGGCACGCGACTACTGTCAACTTATGCGGTTCGACTGTCAGTGTATCTATGTATGTGAAGGTCCCAAACAATACAAGATTGTCGCTAGAACAGGACATTTTATTGGGTATATTAGCTCCATGTAATGCCATTTTGCTTCTGCTTGTCATCGCCCAGCGGAGCGAGCATAAGCCTCGAAGTCAAGGTTTAAGGTTTAAAGTCGAGAGGTGACTTCATTGCACCGGGTTTTATAACACTCAGCCACAGGGCATCCTGTAGAAAGCGTCGCGCAAAACACGAACTCCGTATCTCAAGCTACGACGCCCTAGGAGACTCCATTTGTGAACTGAAATGACGAAGTCCGGAATCGAACCCACAGCCTCTGGATCGCAAGGCAGGTGGCTTAATCACTTCGCCACGGAGACTCCCATCACGCAAGTACCAAATCAGTTTGTAGACACTCCCATCTCTCAAGTACCAAGCTGTTTATTGACTTCATTATGGTTCGTCAGATTTCACAGCTTCAGATTTTACATGATGGGGCAGCAAATAGAAATAGGTGGAGAAGAAGAAGAAGAAGAAGAAGAAGAAGAAGAAGAAGGAGAAGAAGAAGAAGAACAACAACAACAACAACAAAACAACAACAACAACAACAACAGCACTAAGGTTTATCTATACCGGGTATTTTTAGAATCAACCGGCGTGACCTTGACTCACTGACGGTACGTTAGCTGTAGATTAGATTATAAGTTATGTCAGTTGGTGAATAAATACCAATTCTCTGTTTACGCTGATGACATAGAGCTGAAAGCAAGACATGAATTGAAAGAACTGACATCGTAACCACAGAAAGTGAATATAAAGGACTGTAACTATATATTAGATGCATATCCTTTACAAGACGTAAAAATCAACCCTAGATTTTTAAGTTTTGTTTTTGGCTCTTTGTGATCTCTTGGCAAGTTTACGTTCCGTAGTTTGCGACTGCTTTCTGGATGGAAACTAAACAGCATAAAAAGTAAATGTGTGTTGACGGCCTGGGAAAGGAAACATAGACCAGCGAATGCAGTGACAGTAAATGGGACAGCGCTGAAACACACAGAGAAGTTCAGTTATCAATGTGCAAAAACAACCAGTGGAAAATGTAAGAAAGAGATAACATGCAGATTAATACACGCACAGGAAACATGTCATGATATAGGGGGTCTCCATGGCGAAGTGCTTCGTGATCCGAAGGTTGGGGATTCGATTCTGGGGCTACGACATTCGGTTGGCAAGTGGTAATTTTCTCAGAGAATCCTGGGGGTCGTCGCTGGGGCTATGGAGTTCGAGCTTTGTGCGACGCTTTAGGCAGATTGCCCGAGGGAAAGAGACGGAGTGATATGGGATAAAACCAGGTGCAGTGAAGTCGATCTCCTTGTCTTTTACAAACCTTTTAACATTACTGTATGTCCGTGAAACACGGTCACTATATAAAAGGAGGGGAAAGACACCCGAGACCACAGAGGGGAAAGACACTGGAGGCCATAGAGAGGGAAGGCATGAGAGACCACAGATAAAGTAGTAAGTAAGTAAGTAAATCTTTATTTTCCAAGGGTTAAGAATTGGGCACGCAGGCCCGTCTGACATTCTGCCCTTCTTCCTCTCATACATTCTTTCATTCAACATCTCTTATGAAGCAATTCTTTGACAACAAATGAACAATAAGCATTAAAACGTATGAAAAATAATCAATAATATATGACTCGTTGAGACAATGTTTAACAAGGGCATCATGAATAGCCAAGGTGGGTGTAACGTGCCATACATATGGAAATGTTGTTGGTGTTGTTTTTGTGTGGCTAGTTGTCGTTCGAGATAATTTACCATTATTATTGTCTGTCCTGAGGTAGTGTTCAAACAGGTTGCGACTGTGTATAATGATTGGTGGTGTCTTTGATTTCTTGTGGAAGATTGTTCCACAACTGAGTGGCAGAGTATGCTAAGCTTGTTTTAAATAAGTATATCATAGGTTTAGGGACATGGAGCATATTTAGTCGTTCGCTATGTCTTGCATTGTATTTAAACAATGGCCAAAGGTAGCTTGGTGTCATGAAACCACGATAATCCCGATAGATGAGGAAACAACAGAAACAGGGTATATTCGAACTTACAAATTGTTTGCAACTAGAGGCCACATTCCCGTCACATCAAAAGAGCCGCTGGTCTATCATGATTCCGCGGAGACACGGGAAAAAAGAATTTCCCCGTTGCCTTAAAGTAGACTCAAGATAAAAAGGAGAAAACGCCGCCATGTTTTGGTTGCCACCTGTTGTTGACAGGAGAATGACGTCATGAGGTCAATCCCAGAATATATATATTAAAAAAAACAAGCTTGTTGTCGCGAGTGAACAATACAGTTAACCTAGGCTCAAGAGTTGACTAGCTCGGTGCTCGTAGTGAAAAGAATCCCGCATGTTTAATATCAGAATTGAGAATAAAACATGTGTCCTTCATGGAAATTTGGAGATTCAGTTCAGACTGTGAGCTAGGAAATAATAGGGTATCTGCACGTAGCATTTAAATGTTAATAATGTAGAATAGTAAAATGATAAGGAAGTCTAGAACTTTAACGTAGTGGTTGCTTTGTAGTCAAGTATAAAAACAGTGTCGGCGACAATAGACAGTCGCAGTGTTAAACTAACTAGTGTGAGATGTAAAATAGCTCAGCTAGTTGAGGATAGTGAAAGGGGATGATATTTAGTGTGATTGGGAATGGGGGGGGGGATAGAGGAAATGCCCAAGGGTGGGATATTCCAGTGGGGCTCTACTGGGATTCTACACGTTGTATATGCGTATTTCCTTGTCTTGCCCTAACTCAGGCCAGGGGGAGGAGCTCTTCTGACATGACAGTGTTTGGTTCACTGTCATGGATCTGAGTAAAAATGTAGACCCACACTCATCTAATAGGAGTCAGTGGCAGATTGCCCTCACCGAGTATGTATATCTCTTTCACAGGTTGCCTTCGGGTTTTCAAAGAACAGATGCTGAATTGTTTGTATCATGGAGAATTTGGTACGAGGAGATCTGTTCAGTGGCCTGTGCATTGGGCCCACGAACAAAGGGTTTATCATGTCACACCACTCGTGAGAGAAATAATGGAGTGTTATTCTGTCACACCACGGGTGTAAGGACAATATCGTGTTTGATTATTTATTCTGTCACACCACGGGTGTAAGGACAATATCGTGTTTGATTACTTATGATGTCACACCACGGGTGTAAGGACAATATCGTGTTTGATTACTTATGATGTCACACCACGGGTGTAAGGACAATATCGTGTTTGATTATCACAAGATAAGTGAACTAATATTAAAGTGTTGAGTATCACACTACAAGTGACATCACATTAGAGTTGAGTATCACACTACAAGTGACATAACATTATAGTGTTGTAACATGCTCACACCACGAGTGAAATATTAATAAGAATAAATCCAAAGAACGAGAACAGTGTAACAGTGCAAACGGTAGGACTGATAAGAATAAATCATTTCTTCCAAGGAACAATGTTACTTGTTTTCAATAGGCAGGGAAGATTTATGGTTCGGGACTAGGTGGACATTTATTAACAGGGTGTATGATCACTGCCAGATCATTATTGGACTAAATTGGCTACCGGAGACAGTCAACATCGCACAAGAGGGACACGGCGTGTGGTGAGGTTGTTGTTTACTGACCCATGATGATGTTGTGTAACTCGTACAATGATGATCTAAATGTGATCTGGAGCTTCGTGGTCTAATGTCTACATATACACTTAGAATATGCGAACACACATTCTACACATTACACACACAGACACACACACACACTTCTCCCACATATACTCTTAGCTTTAATAAATTTCTTGTATTTATTTGTTGAGGCTAGAGTTGTCAAGTATGTTATGTTGGGGAAGAATGAGAGGGGGCATGAGCCAGGGGTGAGCAAGAGTGAGAAGAAGGTGTCCTTGGGCTGAAGGAGTGTTGTGGACGGAGTCTGGTTGATATCTCCAGAATAGTGATATTGAAACTGAAAAAAAAAAATGTGGGTGTTGATTCCCCTCACTCCAGGGACGACACTATAGAAGTAATATCTCTCAAGACACTATAGTAGAGAGAGAGAGATGAGTACTTATATAACACGACACTTGGGGCATTTTGAAATAGGATTTTGTGAATTAGTTTAACCTTATTAAGAAGTAGGCGTTGTGGAGTGGCAGTAACTGACGACGCTCATGTAGGTTAGAATTGTCTGTAAGCTTATCACCATTGATTAGACGCACTGCCCTTTTCTGGAGTGAATAAAGGCGTTTTATTATTGATTTGGAGCATCCATCCCAGATTGTGGAGCAATAATCAATATGTGTTTGTATGTGGGAAGTATAAAATATCTTTCTTGTGTTTTCGCCGAGGAAATTTTTAATTTTGGCAAGTTGGTATACTTCTTTGGCTATTTGTTTAACTAGAACATGAACATGGTAATTGAAGGATAGATTTTGATCTATGATAAGACCCAGTGCCTTGTGCTCGGTTACACTTTCTATAGGCGTGCTCCAATGTGCAGCTGAAGAGTTCTCTGCGAGTTTAGAGTGTGAAGTCTTTGCCTGGTTCCTATTAACATAGATTTAGTGTTAGAAATGTTAATTTGCATGCGGTTTGCATGACTCCAGTTAACTACACTATTTATTTCCTGTTGCAAGGATAATTCTAGCACATTACGATCTATAGCGTTTGTATATACTGTGCAGTCGTCTGCAAATAAATCGCAGGACGATGACAGATATAAGGGAAGATTATTTATATAAATGGCAAATAACAGAGGGCCAAGTATGGACCCCTGAGGTACTCCAATATTAATGGTAATAGCTTGGGATAGAGATTTATTGTGTGATACTACTCGTTTTCTGTCTAATAAGAATGAGTTTATTAATGTCACTATATTAAAGCTTACCTTCATTGTTTCTAGTTTTTTAATTAGGATAGTATGATCTATCATATCGAATGCTTTTCTAAAGTCTATAAACATCGTTCCACATAGAGTATTGTTGTTAATATTTTGATGCCAGTTTTCCATCATGTTTGTTAGGCCCGTATGACAGGAATATTTTGGCCGAAATCCTGACTGACTGTCAGCTATTAGTTTGTGGCGAACTAAGTGCTCTAGTGTTGTTGGGGAGGGGAAAGACGCTAGAGACCACAGAGGGGAAAGACACTGGAGATCACAGAGAGGGAAGACATCGGAGACCATAGAGAGGGAAGGCATCAGAGACCACAGAGGGGAAAGACACTAGAGACCACAGAGGGGAAAGACACCCGAGACCACAGAGGGGAAAGACACTAGAGACCACAGAGGGGAAAGACACTAGAGACCACAGAGGGGAAAGACACTAGAGACCACAGAGGGGAAAGACACTGGAGATCACAGAGAGGGAAGACATCGGAGACCATAGAGAGGGAAGGCATCAGAGACCACAGAGGGGAAAGACACTAGAGACCACAGAGGGGAAAGACACCCGAGACCACAGAGGGGAAAGACACTAGAGACCACAGAGGGGAAAGACACTAGAGACCACAGAGGGGAAAGACACTGGAGATCACAGAGAGGGAAGACATCGGAGACCATAGAGAGGGAAGGCATCAGAGACAACAGAGGGGAAAGACACTAGAGACCACAGAGGGGAAAGACACCCGAGACCACAGAGGGGAAAGACACTAGAGACCACAGAGGGGAAAGACACTGGAGATCACAGAGAGGGAAGACATCGGAGACCATAGAGAGGGAAGGCATCAGAGACCACAGAGGGGAAAGACACTAGAGACCACAGAGGGGAAAGACACTGGAGATCACAGAGAGGGAAGACATCGGAGACCATAGAGAGGGAAGGCATCAGAGACCACAGAGGGGAAAGACACTAGAGACCACAGAGGGGAAAGACACTAGAGACCACAGAGGGGAAAGACACCCGAGACCACAGAGATGGAAGACCTCGGAGACCATAGAGAGGGAAGGCATCAGAGACCACAGAGGGGAAAGACACTAGAGACCACAGAGGGGAAAGACATCCGAGACCACAGATGGTAAAGACACCCGAGACCACAGAGAGGGAAGGCATCAGAGACAACAGAGAGGGAATGCATCAGAGACAACAGAGAGGGAATGCATCAGAGACCACAGAGAAGGAATGCGTCAGCGACCACAGAGAAGGAATGCATCAGAGACCACAGAGAAGGAATGCATCAGAGACCACAGAGAGGGAATGCATCAGAGACCACAGAGAGGGAATGCATCAGAGACCACAGAGAGGGAATGTATCAGAGACCACAGAGAAGGAATGCATCAGAGACCACAGAGAGGGAATGCATCAGAGACCACAGAGAGGGAATGCATCAGAGACCACAGAGAGGGAATGCATCAGAGACCACAGAGAAGGAATGCATCAGAGACCACAGAGAAGGAATGCATCAGAGACCAGAGAGAAGGAATGCATCAGAGACCACAGAGAAGGAATGCATCAGAGACCACAGAGAAGGAATGCATCAGAGACCACAGAGAAGGAATGCATCAGAGACCACAGAGAAGGAATGCATCAGAGACCACAGAGAAGGAATGCATCAGAGACCACAGAGAAGGAATGCATCAGAGACCACAGAGAAGGAATGCATCAGAGACCACAGAGAAGGAATGCATCAGAGACCACAGAGAAGGAATGCATCGGAGACCACAGAGAAGGAATGCATCGGAGACCACAGAGAAGGAATGCATCGGAGACCACAGAGAAGGAATGCATCGGAGACCACAGAGAAGGAATGCATCGGAGACCACAGAGAAGAAATGCATCAGAGACCACAGAGAAGGAATGCATCAGAGACCACAGAGAAGGAATGCATCAGAGACCACAGAGAAGGAATGCATCAGAGACCACAGAGAAGGAATGCATCAGAGACCACAGAGAAGGAATGCATCAGAGACCACAGAGAAGGAATGCATCAGAGACCACAGAGAAGGAATGCATCAGAGACCACAGAGAAGGAATGCATCAGAGACCACAGAGAAGGAATGCATCAGAGACCACAGAGAAGGAATGCATCAGAGACCACAGAGAAGGAATGCATCGGAGACCACAGAGAAGGAATGCATCAGAGACCACAGAGAAGGAATGCATCGGAGACCACAGAGAAGGAATGCATCAGAGACCACAGAGAAGGAATGCATCAGAGACCACAGAGAAGGAATGCATCAGAGACCACAGAGAAGGAATGCATCGGAGACCACAGAGAAGGAATGCATCAGAGACCACAGAGAGGGAAGACATTGGAGACCAGAGAGGTAACACACCGGAGACGACAGAGAGGACAGATACGCAGCTTCTTGCTATGTAAAATAATAGCGCCATTGCACTTCGTAGGTCTGAATGCACGGTCGCTAATCTTGCCCTCACTTTCTCAGATGACGAGTCCAGGCATCAGACTCTCATCTGACTGTTCATGACATCATCAACGCAGTACGCTAGCATCATAGCTAACACTGTCGCTAATAGACGACTAAAGCTGCCTTTCACAGGACGTTGCAATCAACCTAGGCATATTTTGGCAGTTAGTGATTTACTAATAAAGTTTACGTTCAGTAGTTTGCCATTAATTCTCAACGACTGACGCTCATTTCATGGTTAAAAATTAACACACGACGGTCTGCTTCCAAATCGCTGCATTTGATTTCGACCGCGGTTTGTGGGATTGCGCTACCCCTATGTCACAGAGGCTGACCACAGACGACTAAGAATCCAATAAGCAAGTACTGCAAGGGGACAGTCCACCCAGACAGTATATAAGTACTGCACTAGGACAGTCCACACAGACAGTATATAAGTACTGCAGGGGACAGTCCACACAGACAGTATATAAGTACTGCACTAGGACAGTCCACACAGACAGTATATAAGTACTGCAAGAGGACAGTCCACACAGACAGTATATAAGTACTGCACTAGGACAGTCCACACAGACAATATATAAGTACTGCACTAGGACAGTCCACACAGACAGTATATAAGTACTGCAGGGGACAGTCCACACAGACAGTATATAAGTACTGCAATAGGACAGTCCACACAGACAGTATATAAGTACTGCAGGGGACAGTCCACACAGACAGTATATAAGTACTGCAGGGGACAGTCCACACAGACAGTATATAAGTACAGCAGGTGACAGTCCACACAGACAGTATATAATTACTGTAAGGGGACAGTCCACACAGACAGTATATAAGTACTGCAGGGGACAGTCCACACAGAAAGTATATAAGTACTGCACTAGGACAGTCCACACAGACAGTATATAAGTACTGCACTAGGACAGTCCACACAGACAGTATATAAGTACTGCAAGAGGACAGTCCACACAGACAGTATATAAGTACTGCACTAGGACAGTCCACATAGACAGTATATAAATACTGCACTAGGACAGTCCACACAGACAGTATATAAGTACTGCAGGGGACAGTCCACACAGACAGTATATAAGTACTGCAGGGGACAGTCCACACAGACAGTATATAAGTACTGCAGGGGACAGTCCACACAGACAGTATATAAGTACTGCAGGGGACAGTCCACACAGACAGTATATAAGTACTGCAAGAGGACAGTCCACACAGACAGTATATAAGTACTGCACTAGGACAGTCCACACAGACAGTATATAAGTACTGCACTAGGACAGTCCACATAGACAGTATATAAGTACTGCACTAGGACAGTCCACACAGACAGTATATAAGTACTGCAAGAGGACAGTCCACACAGACAGTATATAAGTACTGCAAGAGGACAGTCCACACAGACAGTATATAAGTACTGCAGGGGACAGTCCACACAGACAGTATATAAGTACTGCACTAGGACAGTCCACACAGACAGTATATAAGTACTGCAATAGGACAGTCCACACAGACAGTATATAAGTACTGCAGGGGACAGTCCACACAGACAGTATATAAGTACTGCACTAGGACAGTCCACACAGACAGTATATAAGTACTGCAAGAGGACAGTCCACACAGACAGTATATAAGTACTGCAAGAGGACAGTCCACACAGACAGTATATAAGTACTGCACTAGGACAGTCCACACAGACAGTATATAAGTACTGCAGGGGACAGTCCACGCAGACAGTATATAAGTACTGCACTAGGACAGTCCACACAGACAGTATATAAGTACTGCAAGAGGACAGTCCACACAGACAGTATATAAGTACTGCACTAGGACAGTCCACACAGACAGTATATAATTAATGCAAGGGGACAGTCCACACAGACAGTATATAAGTACTGCAAGAGGACAGTCCACACAGACAGTATATAAGTACTGCAGGGGACAGTCCACACAGACAGTATATAAGTACTGCAGGGGACAGTCCACACAGACAGTATATAAGTACTGCAAGAGGACAGTCCACACAGAAAGTATATAAGTACTGCACTAGGACAGTCCACACAGACAGTATATAAGTACTGCAGGGGACAGTCCACACAGACAGTATATAAGTACTGCACTAGGACAGTCCACACAGACAGTATATAAGTACTGCAAGAGGACAGTCCACACAGACAGTATATAAGTACTGCACTAGGACAGTCCACACAGACAGTATATAATTACTGCAAGGGGACAGTCCACACAGACAGTATATAAGTACTGCAAGAGGGCAGTCCACACAGACAGTATATAAGTACTGCAGGGGACAGTCCACACAGACAGTATATAAGTACTGCAGGGGACAGTCCACACAGACAGTATATAAGTACTGCAGGGGACAGTCCACACAGACAGCATATAAGTACTGCAGGGGACAGTCCACAC
>JACEFZ010019705.1:292500-340000 GCA_014155875.1 Cepaea nemoralis
TAGCGTTTGAGGGAACTGGCTGAACGCCCAGCTCGGGTTTGTTACAGCTCAGCGGTTTAATACTGTCGGGATGGGATGGATTTTGACAAGAGGAACTGACGGGTTTTAGGTGCGATGTGTTGGATCTGGCCAGAGGAACACATACAGGAATAGATTCTGGCATCGATCCAGGACGCTTTTAGCACTGCGTAAGATGCCAGTGGCGTGTTATGAGCTGAGTAAATTATATAGGGAAAGGTGTAGGGCGGGGGTTTCCAGTTTTTGTAGGAGTCTCCGTGGTGCAGTGGATTCGCCGACTGCCTCACGATTCAAAGGTTGTGGGTTCGATTCCGGCCTATGTTGTTCGGTTCACGAGTGCAGTTTTCTCGGAGACTCCTGGGGGTCGTCGCTGGAGGTACGGAGTTCGTGTTTTAGGCCACGCTTTGGGCAGGTTGCGGAGACCGAGCCAAATGGGATGAAACCAGGTGCAATGAAGTCGATCCTCTTGATTTTAAAACCGTCTTTTTCCAGTGTTTGTGTTCCAGTGGATCCGTTTGGTGCTCTACTTAAAAGTCATGGACCTCAGTCCAGGAGGAAATCAGAATTATTTTATTGTTTGGTTGATTAGTTAGTTAAACTAACGTCTGTAGAAGGAGTGTGCTGTTAGGTCATTACGCTGGCAATGGCTTGAGTGCGGTTGGACCAGGGTACCATGGAAGCTCTCGTCGTTCGCTGAGAGGGAAAGACTAACCACCTAATCTCCCATGCACTCAAGCATACACAGTCCGGTGGTCGTAACACTCCACATACCCACACCAGACTCCTGCTACGGGGCTTTTTTTTTCATTTCTTCTTCTTTTTTTTGTTTTTTGTTTGTTTGTTTGTTTGTTTTGTTGTAGAAACACAGGAATACAGAATACACACAAAGATGTATGTAGAACGATTAAAGAACTGGTCAAATACATAATAATAAAATAAATACCATCTTCAACAAAATATCTCCATTGGCACTATGCCGTCTTGACAGGCGATAGTTTGTAACATTGTGCTTCAAAAAGGCTTAATAACTGCAACCCAAGGCGTTGGCGAATGTGACTGATAAGGTCAATTCGCGCTGTATATGTTCGTCAACAGTGGATGCATGTGAACACGTGGTCATTTCCAGCATCATGCACCATCTTACGTCTCACACACTCGGTGTGTGACTTATCTGCAATAATTTTCTCCTTTATCTTTATTCCATTTCTGATAATTGCCCTCCATGCAACATGTTCAGCGGTGACTTGTGCATTATCAATGCCTGTATCAATCATGTCCCGCTTACACACATCTTTGTATCGCAGTAGAGGCCAACCCTGAGATCTCTTTCCTCCCCCCCCCCCCCCCCCCAGCATATACTATTACAAGATATTGCTGTCAACACCAGCATTTTACCGCTGTTGTTGATTTCTTGGCAAGATTACGCTCAGAAGTTTGCTATTTCTTTCTGAGCGGCCGGCTCACTTATCCCATAAGTAACGGGCTCGTCGAAAACCGCTACGGTATCTCGCGCAGCCGCGTTTGCTCACGTGGATAAACGGGATTACGGAGAAAGCCTAGGGAGACCGAATTCACCAGAAAAGATAAAATATTTTATGGCAGAGAAGATTAGGAAAATGAATGACTACAAATATTTGCTTCGGACCAAACATCTCAAGCCGAAGGAGAACAACAAGCAACAACAAGCAGCAAAAATATAAGCAAATAAGCAAAAAGCAGCAGCAGCAACAGCAGCAGCAGCAACAGCAGCAGCAGCAGAAGAAGAAGAAGAAGAAGAAGAAGAAGAAGACACAAAGAAGAAGAAGAAGAAGAAGAAGAAGAAGAAGAAGAAGAAGAGGAGGAAGAAGAAGACACAAGGAGGAAGAAGAAGAAGAAGAAGAAGAAGAAGACACAAAGAAGAAGAAGAAGAAGAAGAAGAAGAAGAAGAAGAAGAAGAAGAAGACACAAAGAAGAAGAAGAAGAAGAAGAAGAAGAAGAAGAAGAAGAACTCAGATTCAAGGCATCAGTTAGATAAACGGTATTTCCAAACACCATTAGGAAGGCCACTAGCTTGAATCTTTGCGTTATTTGTGATCCCAGTGGCTGACTGTTGCAGTATATAGTTTTTGTTTTTGCGCTCGCTCACTCGCTTTGAACTCAAGCGTAATCCATATACACTATGTATAGTAATGATGGACTGAATTTTGGGTGTGGGTTAGCTTTCCCTAATGACAGTGTCCTTCGCCATCAGGCGAACCTACTCCGACTTCAGAGGTATAGCATATAGCTAAAACAAAGTCTGATAGATTCAAATTAGCCCGTTCTGTGCCAAATCTTTAGCACTCAGTTAAAAACTTCATATCGATAACCTAGCTTTGATTTGATGCTAATAATATTATGTTGATTAAAGTTAATTAAAGTGATAACATTGATACATATAGCGATAAAAATTAGATATTTATAACCTGGTAATGATAACACGTAAATATGTCAGCAAAATGTAATGTTGATGATAACATTCAAACGTGCTGACACCCCGTATTTAAGGCAATGATTATATCCATTCACATTTTTATTTGAACTTTTTGCCTCCCTGATAGTTGTTGCGTTTCTAACTCTAAAATTCTTTTATTACTTTAACACCCGGGATTACATACAGTCTGTTTTTCTTCTATTCCAACCTAGTTTCTCAGTCGATTTTACTCTAGATCACTGTTTTACAGCCAGTTCTGTACTTAAACAAGGTATTTTACTCCAGATAATTGTTTTACAGGTCAATTCTTTACGTACACAAAGTATTTTACTCCAGATCATCTGTTTTCAAGGCCGGTTCTTTACGTACACAAAGTATTTTACACCAGATCATTGCTTTACAGGCCAGTCCTTTACGTAGACAAGGTATTTTACACCAGCTCACTGTTTTTCAGACCAATACTTAACCCTAACATGTTTGTTTACTTCAGCCTAGATTCTCAGTCGAATTTACTCTAGACCTCTAGACTCTACTTTTACTGGCCAAACCTTTACGAAAGCAGGATATTTCACCCCAGACCACTGTTTTACGGGCCAATCCTTTACGAAAGCAGGATATTTCACCCCAGACCACTGTTTTACGGGCCAATCCTTAACGAAAGCAGGATATTTCACCCCAGACCACTGTTTTACGGGCCAATCCGTTACGAAAGCAGGATATTTCACCCCAGACCACTGTTTTACGGGCCAATCCTTTACGAAAGCAGGATATTTCACCCCAGACCACTGTTTTGCGGGCCAATCCTTTACGAAAGCAGGATATTTCACCCCAGACCACTGTTTTACGGGCCAATCCGTTACGAAAGCAGGATATTTCACCCCAGACCACTGTTTTACGGGCCAATCCTTTACGAAAGCAGGATATTTCACCCCAGACCACTGTTTTGCGGGCCAATCCTTTACGAAAGCAGGATATTTCACCCCAGACCACTGTTTTACGGGCCAATCCTTTACGAAAGCAGGATATTTCACCCCAGACCACTGTTTTACGGGCTAATCCTTTACGAAAGCAGGCTATTTAACCCCATACCACTGTTTTACGGGCCAATCCTTAACGAAAGCAGGCTATTTCACCCCATACCACTGTTTTACGGGCCAATCCTTAACGAAAGCAGGCTATTTCACCCCAGGCCACTGTTTTA
The DNA here is from genome assembly GCA_014155875.1 of Cepaea nemoralis. Taxonomy (NCBI): domain Eukaryota; kingdom Metazoa; phylum Mollusca; class Gastropoda; order Stylommatophora; family Helicidae; genus Cepaea; species Cepaea nemoralis. The sequence goes on from JACEFZ010019705.1 coordinate 296,172, forward strand.
CTGGTCAATTCTTTACGTAAGCAGAATATTTCACCCTAGACCACTGTTTTACGGGCCAATCCTTTACGTAAGCAGAATATTTCACCCTAGACTACTGTTTTACGGGCCAATCCTTTACGTAAGCAGGATATTTCACCCTAGACTACTGTTTTACGGGCCAATCCTTTACGTAAGCAGGATATTTCACCCTAGGCAACCGTTTTACGGGCCAATCCTTTACGCTCTGTAGCAAAGGTGTTACAGACGCAGTTCGTAGTCACGCATACCGTGTTCGAAACACAGGCGATATGGCAGCAGACCAGACCGCCTTGTGTTGGTTTTTATAGAATGATATGATTGCCGGTCGTTGAGAAAGCAATCGCAAACCACTGAACATAAACTTACTGACATATGCCTGGGTCATTGACATTGAGGTGAGTGACCTTTGTAGTGGGTCTACGAGAAAAACAACCAGCCATGAGAAATAATAGTGAGGGTGAGTGGAGACCCCCAGGGTGGATGGGGAGAGAGACAGTTTTAGGCTGGGGTGCAATGTTGTGGGGAGCCCAGGGAGGGGCTAGACAGTAGGGTTAAAAGACAGTGGAAAACATTGACGGGTGAGTTGCGGCTGAGACCGACTGAGGGTCGGTTCGTGTGTTTTGGACAGTGGATGTTTTGATCCCGAACGGGTCGGGAGTCTAAGGAGAGGAACGGAGTTAGGTAGAGATCTCCGTGCTGTGTTGTACTCCTAGTTGGTGAATGTAGGCCTAGACCCAGTGTGTGGGTTGTATTGTGTGAGATCCAGCCGTGAATAGTAGCTGGATAACTGTAGGCCTAGACCCAGTGTGTGGGTTGTATTGTGTGAGGTCCAGCCGTGGATAGGAGCTGGATAACTGTCTCGTTAATGTGAGATTCAGCAGGCCGTGAGAAGGCAGTGATGTGAGCGTATTAAGTTGTGAGGAGGATATATATTCTGTGGATTATATTGTTTCTGGATATATAAATATGTTACGTTTGTCTGTGTTCTTTCTGGATTAAAGGATTATGTGCGCCAAAGCAATCTTGTTCACTGACTGATGGATGTGTACTACTGGGGTGAGTTACATTGTGAGACAGGTGGCTAGATCTACTTACACTCCACAGTGACATACAAGTAACATTGAAACCTAGACAACGACCATGTCACTCAGTTTATATAAAGAACAATGTGACACTTACCAAGAAATCACAAACAGCCAAAAATGCTGGGGTTGACTGCGACGTCATGTAAAGGATATGTAGCTAACTTTTTGAGCCTTTACGTAAGCAAGGTAAGCAAAACTATGGCTGCAATGGACACAGAGCAGAGAATGCTCTTCACACTATACCAACACTTGATCCTCTCAGTGATTGATTATGGACTAGGACTGCTCACTGTCTCAAAGAGTCAGCTGGTAAAATTAGAGTGCATACAGAACGAAGCTATGCGGGTCATTCTGGGATGCATCAGAGAACCACAGTAGTGTGTATGCGTTACATCCTTGGTCCGCCGACTGTTGCAGGTAGGCTCAAGGTGATGCAGGAGAAGGCATCCCTCAGAGTAGCTGCAGAAACAGATCGCCCGTTACATGAGGCGCATGGGGATTCTTAGCAAAAGCTAATGGTCGACGTTTGGTGCACGAGAGCTTGGCGTATGATACCACAACATCTAGCTTAAGAATGGAGGTGGAGGCGGCCAGTGCAGCTTTCCGCTGGATGGAGAACACGATACATACACACATCGTAATTGTAACTGACTCAGAAACATGCTGAGGAGGGCGATGACAGCCAGGTTTCGTGCAGAGTGGCTTGCTTCGCTTTGGAGGTCACGGGTGGCAAGCATCACCTGGATCTTTTCTAAGGGGCATGCCGCTGTGCTGGGGAATGAATAGGCGGACAGATTGGCTGGCTCGACAAATCTTGGTGGAGTATTGATGCATGACAAGGCAGACGTAGTTGCGGCCTTGTGGGAGCACGTGTACACCTCGGAGCAGAAAATGGATTACCATGGTCTGGCAAGAATGAGGCAGCGAGGAGTGACGAGGGGATCTGGCCGACGCTCAACGCTCAGAGGAAAGGTGAGACGCACATATAATCAGATTGCAGCTGGTACTATTGGTGTTGGAGCTCTTCGCTGGCTGCTGAGGATGGGGACGGAGCGCTTATGGGAATGCCCCGAATGCTGTGATGTCGGTTCCTAAATCAATCAATCAATCGTAAGCAAGGTATTGTGATAGCACGAAGATGAGAGATGAGAGAGAGAAGTGGAGGAGAGAATAAGGAATTGAAAGATAAAGATTGTCCGTCTTCCGGTTGTAGAGATAACCACTGATTTGTGATTACCCTTGGTTTTATCTACCAACCTCACAAGTATACAGGTACGCAGGTCACGAATACAACACTATCCTAACCGACAAGCACAGTACAGGCACTAAGAAGAATAAGCTAACACTGAATCAAGTTTATTTGCTTCTCAAAAGACATTACAAAGTATACAAAGTGTCGTGCGGTAACAATTCAAACAATTATGGAAGAATGCTGTCAGGTAGCTAGCATCAAGATAATACCATCAAACTAAGGAATTGCACGCAATTAAACCAATAACTAGTCACATATCAATCAGGGGAATATAATAATAAAGTATGCAAGTCTGACAAGAAAGTATATAAATCTACTAAGGATGCACACAACCAACTTCCACCGTCAAATGACCGCCCACTAGTTTACCCAGGCAATCGATCAAGCGACAACCTGAAAATTGAACAAAAAGACACCCTTGACTATGTGAACAGCATCATCGGGTGTCAATCAACCTACTGCTCACCCTTCGTCTTCAGCTACGTGTATTGACATCGGGTCAGTGATATTCCATCACTGCCTGGGCGGTCGTACACCATCAACCAGTGTACCCTGATGCCAACATCAACCCATGAATCCCCCAAACACTTCACCATGTGTAATAATCATGTGACATTAATACAATACCCACGCCGACACTGATAGTCTTTCCACAGCGGACAGACACATATAATTCGGCAGTGGGACAACCCTAAACAACAACTCCTGATCCGCTTGCCCACACTGGCCGGGTTTCCCCGCGCCAGACACATAACACAACAGCTGATAACTGGTCGTCACATTTCAACAACTACATCAGGTAAACCCCAACAACAACACTTTTGTCCCCGAGGCCTGACAACACAATACGCCAGTGACATGTACTAGGGCCATGTCTCCTTGTCATTGGCACCATCAGTCGTCCTCACTAGCATGTATATATTCATTCTCAACAACATAAATTCCCCTTGTCATTAATCACAAAACAATCAACACATCATAAACATAGCAATCGATCAATAATAACCTGTATCCCCTAGTGACTCCAACTCCCCTAACGTCATCATCCTTGCGTATATCCTAGCCATTATCATTAACAACATAACTCTACATCATTAACAATATCATTGCAGTTTGGTACCCCAACAGTAATTATAAGACAACAAGATGGGACACCGGTACTGCCCACCAATCACATATATGAAATGCTCTTTCACACTAAAACTCCTACAATCATTATAATCTTTTGCAGTACATAAGTCCACTCATGATTAACCATCATTATGGGCCGTCAACATCGACTACATAAACCCACACAACTATTAACACAAACCCAAGTTGACAACATAGATTAATATCACGCCTAACAACACCCTAGTTATGATAATTGATAAACGTGCCTCTTCATCCATCCCCGCAGTATAGTTTGTCGTCTTTATAAGCCAATCTCCTCCAATATTCAGCTCTTGAAGTATGGACGCACGTTTCCTTTTCTCTACCCAGGATATATCCCCCCAATCTGTCTGTAACGTTTATATCCAAAGGCATTCCTGTCCCCTTCAGCTCACTTAGTGCTCGTCCAGTTGTATCTATTCACCGCTCTCTATTTCCCTATCTCGCCTTATAGTATTAAAGCCATTTAAGCCTTTTACCCCCGATTCTCCATGAAGGTCCGAACCCGCTACTTTTAGGTTGTACTGCTAACCAGTTGTATGCTCTATTTTCTCCGCCGCAGTCTGACCCCGATTCAACTCTAGCCGGCCAACAATACAAGCACATTCTTTCATCTGCAGGCTTTGCTCCAAGCGCGGTCCATTCATCCGTTGTATTCACCTGGCCTCATTGAATGGCTTGACCTAGTGGTCGCGTCTCGTACCTGTCGTGTTTACATTTCTATAAGAAATAAATCGGGTACCTCTGAGGCCGCTAATACCGTTTGCAACTAATCACTCCTATCATGGTTTCGGCGCTCATATCTCTACTTCGTAATTAGCCACTGCGAGTTTTGGTTGAATAGTTAGTTACGTATTTTTTACCTCCTTATAGAACGTCGCAGTCAATCCCGTTATCTGTCGGTTGTAGTTTGCCAACGCTTCCTAAACCTAAGTACCATTACCCACGCCCGACTACAGACTAATAGATTTCTAATTAAAATTAACCAACTTACGTAGGAGTCCTGTCCCGTGGATAATTGCTCGCCTGCCTACGGGTGCTCTTGTCTGATCACCGCCCGTCTCAGAATGATTTCGCCACTTTCCAATAAAGTCAGGCTCCTTCCAACTTTGTTCGACGCAGTCCTCTGGATGATCCCATCAAACGTGTGTCCTCTTAGCCCACTCTAGTCTTGTGTGACTTTCCTTAATGGTTGCAATTGCCAGTAGCAATCAATAGTTTCTTTAGGGCGGTTCTTTTTCCAACACTTAAGTCCGTGCTTTCTTTGGTCCTCGGGTTTATCTGCCCGACCAGAGTTGCCACAGTCTTATTGGTCTCAACAGCCTTTCGAGTATCTGCACTCGGCTGTCTAGAACTGGCTTATCTCCTCAAATGCTTCTCTGTCCCGCGTATATATATACCGCTTAATTTGGCGGTTCTTTCTGGCATCACGTGACATAGCTCCTCCTTGCCGCGAAGGGCTACCCAATCAGATTTTTAGCTGTACCACATAATTAATTCTACTTAATCCGCTTTATTCTAGATCCCTTGACACCACTAGGTTATAGCTTGAGGTCGAAGACCTTACCTTTTCTGCCTTCGCCTGGTTTGGTTCATTGGGCGTGTCCGTTCCCATATATCTAGTCTAATCCGTTGCATTTCTTGCTCATTTGACAGCTCCTATGCTAAGTTCGGCTTCATGTTTCCTGAATTTCTTATTCTACTAACAACGAGAGGTAAGCTGTCGGTCAGCGGGCTGCACTAGAGTCATTGCCCGGCCACTCACTACTAATTTTGAACTTACTGGTCGGTGAACTCTTTGTCGAACCAAAAATATCCCAGTTAATGCTTTCCAGTAAACTCAGGCGCCTAGAGACAATGAAAGCATACTGTCTCATACCCACCTACCAAAAGTTGATGGGTCCCACCATCAATATAGCGTCATTCCTCCTTGAGATCGAAGCCCTGGCTCCGCATCTGACATTCCTCATAAACAATATTGGATGCCTAAGGGGAAAACTCTTTTTGGAACTTCCACCCCAAATAATAATAATAATAACAAATACTGGTTGCCTCCCCTGCTCTCCCAGTGCATAAGGCAGTTAAATCTTGTTCGTCTTCTGGCGTGCCTCGTAACAACATAGTAATCAAATAATATCATCAATAAAACAGTCCAATCCCTTTCACGCAGGGGATTTCCCCAGACAACAAAATCATTAATCAATGGTTGCACATAGGAACATCAAAAATGAAAACAATATCAGCAACATCAACTCCTTACAGCGCTACTTCCCACTGTAGAAAAAAAATCAAGGTACACAACCATGCTAGCGCCTGAAAAACATTATAACAAGTAAGCCCCCTATTCATGGGGAACACTTCGTTTTTTAGACAGCCGCAGAGACAATTCGAACTACATTCCACATGAAGCAACCACGTCATACCTTGCTAACTATTAAAATATCTCCTACCCACACGTCGAAGTTCTATCACTCCCTTTTACGACGTCCGATCCTCTCAGACCTCCGTCTACTCAGGTCCCCAGACTCGAACGCGTACCATTCTGGTTTGCCTGGAATGTCTTGGTAAACTTCGACAGCCGCTGGGACATCCGGTTGTGCTGGTAGCCCCAACGTCGTCCCTATGTCCTCTTCTTCTGCTCCGTCTTCGCAACGCCGCATTTCGTGGCCGGCTATCCTAATTAGCGATCCATCTCCTCCAACCTTTTTGATCGCATATGGTCCTCCCGACATGGTGGGTGCCCTAGCAACTATGTACATGTCTTCCGACCACATGTCTTGTATTTTCGCCCTCTCCTTATAGTGGATTCTTTTTCTGACAAGTTCGCCAACTTGCAATGGAATAGAGTTTGCCATTTTGTCACTCCTATCTTTCCTAATGGCGGCATGCTTCTTCAGCTGTTCACTAGCCCGGACGTGCGCGTCACGCAAACGTGAAAGATGCCCTTCCAAATACTCACTTGCATTGGTGTCCCTGTCTTTGGTGCCTGTATTTAAAATGAAGTCCACTGGCAGCCGAGGCTCTTGTCCGAAAATTAGGTAGTGAGGTGAAAATCCTGTCGAGGCGTGAGGCGTCGAGTTATACACCTGCACCACTTCGGCTAAGTGATCAGACCATCTCCTCTTCTCCTTGGCCTCGAGGGGTCTGAGTAAATCATGCATAGTTTTGTTAAATCGCTCCATTTGGCCATTGCAGCGAGGGTTGTACGGAGTGGTGCGACTCTTTTCTATGCCATATGTCTTGCATAACTCAGCAATCACCGAGGATTCGAAGTTCCTACCTTGGTCAGAGTGCAGTCTCCTTGGCACACCCATATATAAAAACCACTTCTCTACTAAAACCTTCGCCACAGTTGCTGCTTTTTGGTCTCTGGTTGGGACAGCAATAGTAAATTTAGAGAAGACATCTGTGATGACCAACACATTCTCAAATCCCCTTGAGTCCCTCTCCAGTAGCGTAAAGTCCATCGCTACTACTTCAAACGGTCTCGAAGCTAACAAACTACCTGCTGGTCCCTTAATCTTGACCGGTGGTGGCTTCGCTACATTGCACCTGTGGCAACTTCTACAGAATTTATCTACATCTGCAGTAATCCCTACCCAGAAACACCTGCTCTTCAAAATATTTATCATCCTATCTCTCCCCTGATGCCCTACGCTATGAACTGACTCCAGTATCCTTAACCGCAGTATCTCCGGTATCACTAATTGCAGCAACTCTGTCCTACCTGTCCCCTTGATTTTCCTATACAGCAACCCATCCAATACACATAACTTCTTACGCTGCCTCATCCACTTCTTCGTCTGATGGGGCAACCTTTTCATAGATTCATTTGACAACACAAGTTTACGCGATACAACATCAAATACTGCATTAATATTTACATCATTTTGCTGCAATCTCACCATATCCTCCGTTGAGTAAGACGGCAAGGTGTGTGTGGGAAGGACATTAAAAACATCTGCTGTCCTAGCAGCAGTTTCCACCACACCAACCCCACCAATCATATTTACATCAAGGCATAATTTTGAACATTCATCAACATTATTTACATCAAGACATTCTAAAAACACATCAGCATTTTCTACATTAAAATCTCCCGTTGGACGGCTACCAACAGTACCAGCTAGTCCTAGGGCTGGCGGAATGCATGTTGCTGCAACACTGCAAATGGCGATGTCGCCCTCTTCTTCGTCGTTTTCCCCCGGTTCTTCCAGCGGGAATCGAGACAAGTAATCAGCGTTACCGTTAATCCGCCCAGGCCTGTGTTTTATCACATAATCAAACATAGACATTTGGGCAATCCACCTTTGCTCAATGGCACCCAGTTTTGCTTTATGCCACATAGTTAAATTCATATTGTCAGTGTAAATCTCAGTATGTCCACCTAAAAGGAGGCCACGGAATTTTTCCGTTAATGCCCATTTTAAACACAAAAGTTCTAACTTAGAACTACTTTTTGCATTCCTCTCCGACGGGCGGAGAGTACGACTAGCATACGCTAACACTCTCTTTGTACCATTCTGGATTTGGGACAAAACAACACCCAGACCAGTGTATGAGGCGTCACACTCTAAAATATAAGGGAGGGTGAAGTCTGGAAAGCCTAGTAATGATGTCGACGTTAGGGCTTTTTTAAGTTTGTTAAAGGCCTCATCGCATTCTGTAGACCATAGCTGCCCGATGGGACTCTTCTTCCTTTTTCTCGGATCTGTGTGCTGCTGGTTTAGCTGAGCTACTAATTCATGGAGTGGCCTAGCTAGTGTGGCAAATTTGGCTACAAACCGGCGATAGTAACTGGCCAGGCCTAGAAATGAACGTAACTCAGTCTGCGTTCTAGGTATGGGAGCTTTTTGGATCGCCAGCACCTTATCTTCTAACGCTCCTATGCCTTCTGCAGACACAGTATGGCCTAGGAATTGCACCTTTTTCTTGCAGAAATTGCATTTAGCTGGGTTTAGTTTCAATCCCAACACCTGTATCCTATCAAATATGGCCTCTAGTTTTACTAAATGTTCACTAAAATCTCTGGAGTACACAAGAATGTCATCTAGGTAAACTAAAAGTAACTTAAACATATAATCATGAAGCGACGACTGCATTAGACGTTGGAATGTACTAGCTGAATTTGCCAGTCCCATTGGAAGTCGTGAATATTCATATAACCCAAAGGGTGTAGTGAAAGCTGTCTTTTCCTGGTCTGCTGGATTCATCGCCACCTGGTAATAACCGCTAGCTAAATCAAGAGAAGAAAAAAATTTCGCGCCCCCTAACGCATCTAAATAGTCATCTACCCTTGGAAGTGGATATGCGTCCTTTTTAGTTTTTATGTTCAGGGCCCTGTAGTCGACGCACATTCTCAATTTGCCATCCTTTTTTCGGACCAGGACTATCGGAGACGCCCAAGGACTACAGCTCTCCTTTATAATCTGCTTATCTAACAATCCCTGTAAATGATCTTTCACTTCTTGATACAGGGCAGGAGGAATCCTCCTGTACGGCTGTTTTATGGGGACTTCATCCGTCAAAAGTATGTTATGGGTTACCCTGTCAGTAAACCCAATGTCGGTGTCATCTTTCGCGAATAGGCAGTCGTATTTTGCTAACAGTCCCTCAAGTTGCATCCTTTCCTCATCGCTTCCCTCAAATTCAGTCAAGTCAAAAAGGGGCTTGTCTGGTCTCTGCTCCCCACTGTCTGGTTTAGCGGACAACTCGATTTGTTGCGTTCCTACCACTCTAAAATGCCTAGTCAGGTCAATCGTGGCATCAGATATCTCCCCCACCTGAGTACCTCTCGCTAAAAACACATCTTCGTCACCCATGTTAACTATCTGTATTTGGCACACGCCCCCCTCTAACCTAGTAAAGCAGTAAGGCAGAATTAAACCCTTGTGGTCAAGATCTCTGCCTGGTTCGAACACGACCGTTCTGTCTGTTAACCCCGCGCGACCCCTAACTAGCAGGACAGCCAGCGAGCGGGCAGGTATGTGAGTCCTGGCCTCTCCTGTCACCCACACTTTCTTCCGATCTAGGTCAACACTTGCATTGTTGTCTGCTGGCCTGTTGAACTGAAAAAACCTGCTAACATTTGGCAACTCTGCGAGTACATTCATCCCTAATATACAGGGCGTTTTGTTCTCGGTGCCCCTGACATCTTTTAAAACAAAAATTCCACATCTATCAACACTATCAGTCCCTATTTGTACACTGGTACTGATGTACCCTAAATATGGTATTGAAACGCCATTTGCTGATGTTAACCTAATGTACTTATCTACATCTAACCTATAATGTCTGAAAAGTCTATTGAAGCACTCCTCTGAAATCGTGGAAACTTGTGAGCCAGTGTCCAGAACACATCTTACATTTCTACCGTCAATGCTTATCATTGTCTCTGGGCGTTCGCCTAGCATTTTTATTGGTGAGTCCTTGAACCTTCCCGCCGCGGCCTGACTCGTAGCTGTACGGGATTCTAGTTTAAATGTGCCCTACAAAATCTGGCAATATGTCCTACCCGGCCACAAAGATCACAACGAATCTGTTTTTGCTGTCTCTGGGACCTTGGCTGGGGCTGTCCCCGGCCGTTCACAAGATGCGACAATTGCACTTTTAACTGCGCCATCTCCCGCTTAAGTTCATCTACCTTCGCCCGACTGTTCATGTGACCCCCTACTGTCATTTTCTGCTGGAATGCCCTTCTGTTCGTTGTTTCGGCCATGCCCAGTGCTCTGCTGTCTGTGGTCGTTGTTACGATTCACAACCGTGGCTTCAACGTTGTACACCTCAGTCTGCGGAGTGTGTTTAGCGCTGGCCCATCGCACTGCACAATCACGAGCAGCTAGAAACGACATGGAAGGCTCGTCAATGAGCCTTTCTTTTATCATCTGCCGAGGTAAATCGTCTCTCAACTGCGCGACAAACTGGTCTCTGAGCATTGACTCGTGAAAAGGTGAGACGTTCTGTCTCTCTTGTGCGCAGACCACCTCCTCGAATTCCCGGTGCAATTTATGTGAGAAGTCGACGATCGACTCCCGGCTACCTTGTCTGGTGGAGAAAAATGTCGCCGTTAGTTCTTGGAGGGTTCGTTTGTCGCCGTAGATGGTCGCTAATACCTCCAACATCTTTTCGGGGTCCTTCTCAGAGGTGTGCAGCTTTAACTCTCTGTGTACGTGCGGTGAAATGGTGTCGATGATAAGGTCAACTTTGTCAGCTGTCCCCATCATGCCCGCTCTGAACGCTGAACGGATTTCCCGTAGATACTCATTAACAGTGGGGCCGTGTGGGCCCCCGAAAGTATTGATGTTCTTTCGAGTGGGCATTATTACATATCTCACTTGTTCACATGGCGATGCTGTGGGGTGAGAATCAACATTGCCCTGCACAGAGGCCGACGCCCCTTCGCTGCTTTCGACTAATGCTGCAGAGCGTGTATTTCTGGTAGTCATGTTTGTAATCGTCGTTGAGATCTTTTAGAAAAAACTTACTAGACTCGCTTCCGGACAGGACTGACTCTGCTGCTTCGGCTTCTTCTGGGTTTATTTTTTCTCTTGCGGTGTAGTGGGTTTGCCGGGTGTGCTTAAACCAAGAATCCCTAACCGAGTAGACTTACTAGAAACTCCTACTGACAGTTTTGACAGCCTACTGAATAACTGTAAGATTAGTAGACCTAATAGAACAAAGCACTTACAACTGCCAAACTAACAACAATAAACTACCAACTAAATACAACAACTTGTATGTGAGTCTGTCTCCAACCCTAACTTTGAGGCAGGCAGACAAAAGCTACTTTGGAAGAATCCTGTTCCGCAGCGCCAATTTTGTGATAGCACGAAGATGAGAGATGAGAGAGAGAAGTGGAGGAGAGAATAAGGAATTGAAAGATAAAGATTGTCCGTCTTCCGGTTGTAGAGATAACCACTGATTTGTGATTACCCTTGGTTTTATCTACCAACCTCACAAGTATACAGGTACGCAGGTCACGAATACAACACTATCCTAACCGACAAGCACAGTACAGGCACTAAGAAGAATAAGCTAACACTGAATCAAGTTTATTTGCTTCTCAAAAGACATTACAAAGTATACAAAGTGTCGTGCGGTAACAATTCAAACAATTATGGAAGAATGCTGTCAGGTAGCTAGCATCAAGATAATACCATCAAACTAAGGAATTGCACGCAATTAAACCAATAACTAGTCACATATCAATCAGGGGAATATAATAAAGTATGCAAGTCTGACAAGAAAGTATATAAATCTACTAAGGATGCACACAACCAACTTCCACCGTCAAATGACCGCCCACTAGTTTACCCAGGCAATCGATCAAGCGACAACCTGAAAATTGAACAAAAAGACACCCTTGACTATGTGAACAGCATCATCGGGTGTCAACAACCTACTGCTCACCCTTCGTCTTCAGCTACGTGTATTGACATCGGGTCAGTGATATTCCATCACTGCCTGGGCGGTCGTACACCACCAACCAGTGTTCCCTGATGCCAACATCAACCCATAAATCCCCAAACACTTCACCATGTGTAATAATCATGTGACATTAATACAATACCCACGCCGACACTGATAGTCTTTCCACAGCGGACAGACACATATAACTCGGCAGTGGGACAACCCTAAACAACAACTCCTGATCCGCTTGCCCACACTGCCGGGTTTCCCCGCGCCAGACACATAACACAACAGCTGATAACTGGTCGTCACATTTCAACAACTACATCAGGTAAACCCCAACAACAACACTTCTGTCCCCGAGACTGATAACACAACACACCAGTGACATGTACTAGGCGCCATGTCCTCCTTGTCATTGGCACCACCATCGTCCTCACTAGCATGTATATATTCATTCTCAAGAACATAAATTCCCCTTGTCATTAATCACAAAACAATCAACACATCATAAACATAGCAATCGATCAATAATAACCTGTATCCCCTAGTGACTCCAACTCCCATAACGTCATCATCCTTGCGTATATCCTAGCCATTATCATTAACAACATAACTCTACATCATTAACAATATCATTGCAGTTTGGTACCCCAACAGTAATTATAAGACAACAAGATGGGACACCGGTACTGCCCACCAATCACATATATGAAATGCTCTTTCACACTAAAACTCCTACAATCATTATAATCTTTTGCAGTACATAAGTCCACTCATGATTAACCATCATTATGGGCCGTCAACATTCGACTACATAAACCCACACAACTATTAACACAAACCCAAGTTGACAACATAGATTAATATCACGCCTAACAACACCCTAGTTATGATAATTGATAAACGTGCCTCTTCATCCATCCCCGCAGTATAGTTTGTCGTCTTTATAAGCCAATCTCCTCCAATATTCAGCTCTTGAAGTATGGACGCACGTTTCCTTTTCTCTACCCAGGATATATCCCCCCAATCTGTCTGTAACGTTTATATCCAAAGGCATTCCTGTCCCCTTCAGCTCACTTAGTGCTCGTCCAGTTGTATCTATTCACCGCTCTCTATTTCCCCATCTCGCCTTATAGTATTAAAGCCATTTAAGCCTTTTACCCCCGATTCTCCATGAAGGTCCGAACCCGCTACTTTTAGGTTGTACTGCTAACCAGTTGTATGCTCTATTTTCTCCGCCGCAGTCTGACCCCGATTCAACTCTGCCGAGCCGGCAACAATACAAGCACATTCTTTCATCTGCAGGCTTTGCTCCAAGCGCGGTCCATTCATCCGCTGTATTCACCTGGCCTCATTGAATGGCTTGACCTAGTGGTCGCGTCTCGTACCTGTCGTGTTTACATTTCTATAAGAAATAAATCGGGTACCTCTGAGGCCGCTAATACCGTTTGCAACTAATCACTCCTATCATGGTTTCGGCGCTCATATCTCTACTTCGTAATTAGCCACTGCGAGTTTTGGTTGAATAGTCAGTTACGTATTCTTTACCTCCTTATAGAACGTCGCAGTCAATCCCGTTATCTGTCAGTTGTAGTTTGCCAACGCTTCCTAAACCTAAGTACCATTACCCACGCCCGACTACAGACTAATAGATTTCTAATTAAAATTAACCAACTTACGTAGGAGTCCTGTCCCGTGGATAATTGCTCGCCTGCCTACGGGTGCTCTTGTCTGATCACCGCCCGTCTCAGAATGATTTCGCCACTTTCCAATAAAGTCAGGCTCCTTCCAACTTTGTTCGACGCAGTCCTCTGGATGATCCCATCAAACGTGTGTCCTCTTAGCCCACTCTAGTCTTGTGTGACTTTCCTTAATGGTTGCAATTGCCAGTAGCAATCAATAGTTTCTTTAGGGCGGTTCTTTTTCCAACACTTAAGTCCGTGCTTTCTTTGGTCCTCGGGTTTATCTGCCCGACCAGAGTTGCCACAGTCTTATTGGTCTCAACAGCCTTTCGAGTATCTGCACTCGGCTGTCTAGAACTCGCTTATCTCCTCAAATGCTTCTCTGTCCCGCGTATATATATACCGCTTAATTTGGCGGTTCTTTCTGGCATCACGTGACATAGCTCCTCCTTGCCGCGAAGGGCTACCCAATCAGATTTTTAGCTGTACCACATAATTAATTCTACTTAATCCGCTTTATTCTAGATCCCTTGACACCACTAGGTTATAGCTTGAGGTCGAAGACCTTACCTTTTCTGCCTTCGCCTGGTTTGGTTCATTGGGCGTGTCCGTTCCCATATATCTAGTCTAATCCGTTGAATTTCTTGCTCATTTGACAGCTCCTATGCTAAGTTCGGCTTCATGTTTCCTGAATTTCTTATTCTACTAACAACGAGAGGTAAGCTGTCGGTCAGCGGGCTGCACTAGAGTCATTGCCCGGCCACTCACTACTAATTTTGAACTTACTGGTCGGTGAACTCTTTGTCGAACCAAAAATATCCCAGTTAATGCTTTCCAGTAAACTCAGGCGCCTAGAGACAATGAAAGCATACTGTCTCAATGCCCCGAATGCTGTGATGTCGGTTCCTAAATCAATCAATCAATCGTAAGCAAGGTATTTTACTCTAAACCACTGTTTTACAGGCCAATCCTTTGCGCACATGGTATTTTACCCCAGACCTCTGCATTTCATTGGATCGCTTTAATGTTACCTGAGAAAATTATTGAGATGGCAGAGAGCCAGAGAACTCACCACGATTGCCTCTAACAGGAGCAGACTGAGTTTAATCCTCGTTGTTCATCTTGTTTGATTTTATACAACATAAGAAACGGATGGGACACATCCCGCCTCATCATCGGGTATTGGATCGATTGTCTAGCCTTCCCAGACAAGGGCAAAATACTTGGAGCACCCGTCTTCACGGTTATTTGTCAACGGTCCTTTCAAATGTCTTAATGTGCATAGTACATATGGTGTTAGACCCAGACTTGTATAGGCCAATGGTACACGGTGGGCGGTGCTGCTCAGTCTCACGCCAGCCGCTTCTGTTAGACCCAGACTTGTATAGGCCAATGGTACACGGTGAGCGGTGTTGCTCAGTCGCACGCCAGCCGCTTCTGTTAGACCCAGACTTGTATAGGCCAATGGTACACGGTGGGCGGTGTTGCTCAGTCTCACGCCAGCCGCTTCTGTTAGACCCAGACTTGTATAGGCCAATGGTACACGGTGGGCGGTGTTGCTCAGTCTCACGCCAGCCGCTTCTACTTGCCCATGCTTTATCTGGTATTCACTTTAGATTGGGTTGACCTGACAACAAAGGTCAATTTTGACACCCAGCCCCAATGTGGATTCGAAACTCTAACCCACTATGTTAGGGTGTCTTCTCGAAATAACTCTAACCCACTATGTTAGGGTGTCTTCTCGAAATAACTCTAACCCACTATGTTAGGGTGTCTTCTCGAAATAACTATAACCCACTATGTTAGAGTGTCTTCTCGAAATAACTCTAACCCACTATGTTAGGGTGTCTTCTCGAAATAACTCTAACTAAACTAAGTTGCAGATGCAGATTTACTTGGAACCGAAATGGCAGAAATGTGTTTGTGTAAGTTACCCATTATTTCGTCAGAGTTGGAAATGTCCTTGACTGAATAATGTAAACAAGTATGTTTTGCTTGACAAGGCTGCCTCAGAGACATGAACTCTGCTTCCGAAAGCATTCGCTGACACGGCATCGGAAAATCGCAAGCTTGTCAGAGGTGCAGGAGTTTCCATGAAAAATCGATGAAAGATTGTTGGAATCTGCAGCATGATTGTCTCTCCGTGACGGAGTGTTCGGGCTGCCTCTGCAGCATGAGTGTCTCTCCGTGTTGGAGTGGTTCGGGGGTTGGTTTTTAGATTCCGTCATTCCGTTCATGGTTGCCGTTTTTCTGAGATCCCTGGGAGTTGTCACTGGAGCTCAGGAGTTCGAGCTTAGCGCGACTCCAAGCCGCTCTCTCTGCGGAAGGAATCCCGATACATATAGAATATTGAAAAAAAAAAATATTCCCTTAGTGAATTTAAACAGAGAAGCCATAAACACAATTTATTGCTCATAAATAAATGCATATGTATTGTTTAAGTAGAAAAGAGAAGTAGAGATTAGAGGATACACTAGACAACATAAAACTGAAAGCAATAGTTGCCACAACGGGATTCGAACCTGTCACATCCAAAGTGTATTCAAATACTCAGCAAAATATACAGGGAAATAAGTTTGGTATTAGGTTTCATTTCTTAATACCTTCATAAATCTCCATGTGTTATGAAAGGTCCTCTTACTTTTTTTTTTTCATTCTCATTGTAATATCTTCATCTTTAACAAAATTCCTACGTAAATAAGCGTGTGATTCCACCACTTGAAGTAAGGCAACTCCGCAGAATATAATTAGTTCAATTGAGACGAGCCGGCTGAACAAAGATTACATGTAATATTGTGTCTAATGGATGAATTATACAACTCAAGTACTTCTGTTTCTTCGTGAGCAAAAATGTTCATAGTCGAGTTGTGTTGAGTTGAGACAAGAACCGACATTACAGCACTCGGTGCATTCCCATTCATGCTTCGTCATCTTCAACAGCCAGCGAAGATTCCCAATAATAATGGTACCAGCTTTAGTCTGATTATGTGTCCGTTTGGCATTTCCTCGGGGAGTACTGACTGTCGGTCAGACTATCTGGTCACTCCCTGCATCCACCCCCTGCCACTCACACACTATACACAAGATCCCAAAAGGGCCCTGACCACCCATTAGTACAGACCCAGCCCTTTTGTCCGACAGCTCGTTTCCCAGTACACCAGCATGTCCAGAGGCAAATATCCAACAGATGCTCCCCATCTTGTATTTTTTATTTTTTAATTGAAGCATGCCACTCTGCATGAAGCATACCCATATTAACTCTTCTCAGCAAACGCTGTGAGTCCGTTACAATCACGACATGTATGTGCTCCAGCCAGCGGACCGCGGCAATGACTTCCTCCACATAACAGAACATAATGGTTTCATTAGAATCAGGTTTGTACCGACACCCAACTTCTTGCCACCGCTCCCCGTGATACACATAGCGCATTCAATGTATCTTGCCTCACAATCACGACAACAACCATATCATTGTTCTGTTTTCCAATGCAGTGCATTTGAGTGCATTTCTGCTGTGTGGATTTTCATGTAAAAGTAGACAAACATAAACATATGTTATTTCAATAATGAAGACACAAATCATAGATTTATTGCCTGACATATTTCGCTGCACATCATCAGGTACATACTGCAGAAGTCACACAACATAGTCACACAACAAAGATATGTTATTTCGTTATGCGCAGTGGATTCTTGTTAAAAAGTACACAAGTTTAAGTATATTTTAATACCTTTATACGCAGTGATTGTTCGGTGAAAATTCACGAACGTTTAACTATATTTCAATCAGTTTATAAACAATGGATCTCTCATATAAAGTACACTTAGTTTTCGTGTGTGCATGTGTGTGTGCGCGCGTGTGTGTGTGTGTGTTTTTTTTTTTTTTTCTTGAATAAAAGGCTGTTCAACACTACGCACTGCAGCGTGAATGTATGCATGGGTTTGTGTGTGTGTGTGCGTGCGTGCGTGCGTGTGTGTGTGTTGAATAAAAGACTTTTTTCGACACGCCTGCCCTTTTTGTAAGTGCGTGTGTCTGTTTGTGTGCATGTGTGTTTTGTTCTTTGGATGTGTGTGGGGTTGGGGTATTGGTGAAATGTGGGAGAGGGTGTGAGGGAATCATATTTCCTGAGCATACTTTACACTGTGCCCGCCTCAAACCTCAAAGGTTTCTAGTTCGATCCCCGCACAGGACTGGGACTTCCACCAAGGACCTCTTGTAGGTAAGATATGGCACGCTCCCCGAACCTCTCGGGCAATGAGGTCAGATACCTAACATTCTTAGATAAGGGTGACCAACAGGAGGCCCCGTGAGTAGTATATAGGAAGGATATCGGGCGCAAAGAGGGCGATTTTTTGAGGGATGGTGAGGGCTGGTGAGGGTTGGTGAGGGATGACGAGGGTTGGTGAGGGATGACGAGGGATGCCACTGCCTCCCTCGCCCTCGAGTTGTGGTCTGCCTCATGCCTTCCAGCTCTTTCCTGTTTTTTTTAAGTATCAGCTGTCGTTTTTTAATCAGAGCATCGGGGTTAACAAGATCAATTGAACTCTGGGGCCAGGTTTGCTAATTGATTCAGAATATGTCAGCCGGTGTAATGAATTAATTAGGTTCCCGTTTGTATAGACGATTGCATAATCGATTGGTGTGCTCAGGCTGATACGGGTTGATGTATTTGTATCTTTGGTAAGATCGGCGAACATCTGTGAGCAAAAAGTCGATATTGCCGGCAGTTGAATATCAGTGTCGGGGTCGAGGGAGGTCGCTGGTGCCATCTGTTTTTAAGCAAGGGCGATGTCGGAATAAAATAATAAGCGCAAAGAACGATGTGTGGGGTGGGTTGGTAAGTGGCGAAAGATGGCGGGGGTGCGTAGTTGGTCATAGTGGGATATCACCAATGTGTAACTGGGGGTTCTAGTTACTGCCATTGCGCTTGACAGGTTCGAATCTCACTGTGTGGTTGGTATGTGCGGGGTGGTGGTCGAGTATGTAACGGAGCTAGGTTATATCATTGGTGGTTCGAATCACGCTGCAGGGCGATAAGGGTGTCCACCCTAGGCGGAGTTTTCTAAGAGTATATTAAGACGTAAATGTATAACAAGGATGTCTAGTTGCCGCCATAGCGCTAGACAGGTTCGAGTCCTACTGTTTGGTGGGATAGTGTGGCAGTGGCCGAGTATTTAACTGAGCTAGGTGGTGTCACTGACGGTTCGAATAACGCCCATGGTCGCTAACTATACCCAACATAGGCGCCAGAGAAGCGAATCACGATGTGTCGCTTTGCATTCTCCTCAGAAACCACATTTCTGCAGCCATCAGCTGCTTTTCAGCTTGACTGTTCATTGTCCAAGTTTCACATCCATACACAAGAACAGGCTCTATGTATCCCCTCAACACTCTTTTTCTCGTTTCAATTGACATCTTTTTATTGGTCAGAATGTTTTTCATCTTGCTAAAGGCTACTTTCGCCATGGCGATTCTTGTTCTAATCTTCTCAAGGCATCTCCCATCAGTTGTTATGAATGTTCCGAGATACTTGTATCTATCTACTCACTTGTTTCAGAATATTCCCATTTACATGTATATTACATCGTGGTATTTCGTTCTTCATAGTGACAATCATAACCCGTGTCGTTTTATAATTTAATTCTAACCCTAGTTGTTCACCGGGTGCAACAACCGCCTCTACTAAATATTGCAGATCCTGCGCAGTGTCTGTTGATTACATAAATTATATGAAGGCAGTTCACAAGTTAAATTAGAGGAAGACATTTTATTACAGAAATTAAATGAAGACATTTGACTAGAAATATTTAATAAAATGACGAAAAAACGGAGATCTACCGGCGTGAGAAAAGCTTATAAGTATGTTAATGTCAGTTCCTGTGAACATATTTAGCAGAAGCATTCTGCATAGTATATGCATATTTAGCTTTAAGGTGAAATCAATACTGCTGTACCGATCGGAAACAAGAAAAACGAATAAAACAACTACTAATAAACAACAAACATTCATTAACGGGTGCCCACGTAGTTCATCCTTCGCGTTCATGTCTCATTCAACAATTAGTATAATGACTGAAGTCAAATTTGCGGCTTCAAAATAGGTGTTCATAGCATATTTATATATGAAGATATATATTCAAGGTGATTTTAAAGGACAAATTTCCTCATGTCACACGCTGCAAAAGACATATTTCGCTCAAACTTAAACATTAAGAGTGGAAAAGAGTATGTTGTAGATACTGTTTTTTCCTTTGTTTCTAGTGGGACTTGGTAATTTGTTGTTCTATCTGGGCATGGTATGTATATTTTCACCACATCTTCACTGATGTTTTTTCATCTTGTCTGCTCATTGCCCACGCTTCACAGTCATACAAAAGTACAGATTCTATGAAAGACAGAGACAATTTGCAGCTATTATTAAACAAAATGACAAATCGGAGGTCAGCTAACATGTACGTATTTGTAAATAAGGATACACAGCGATGTCTATTATATAACGATAACAGAGGTATTTAGTTGTAGAAAACTACCGTGCCTCCCAGGCAAACAGAGGTGGAATAGTGACTATGTTTAGATTAGCTGTGATGGCACCAGCTGGAGATATTAATCAGATACTTGGTACCCAGTGAAGATGACACGATAAACGAGGCGGTATAGGCCGCGTGGCCCTGAACAAAACCAACAATGAAACAAAAATGGTAATGAAACGTTGCGTCTCCGCGAAGCATTATTTTAGAAACCAAAGATTACAATCGATCTGAGAGGGTAATAATAGACAGTCTAAGCCTACCAGAAAGAGGTGTCTTATACAGTGGGTACCAACGACAGACAGCTGGTCAAGAAGAACAATACGGGTCTAGAGGGAACCATAGATCATATGGAGGTAACAGCTGCGATTCCGACGGGGTTGTGTGGCGGAAATATTGGTGTTTTTAATTAGCTGTGATGGAGTTTACATCTCCGATCAACAGGTTTTGAGAGGACTAAATAAACCGTAGTTTAAAGAATTCAAGTACATTATTACAAGTTAAATTACATAATAAAATAAATACAGTGATATGTATAAAATTATAAAAACAAAAAAGAAGAAAACACCAGTGTTACATTAGCAAATAAGTGAAAAACACAACGGTATGAATACGTTGGTGTATTAGATACATACAAATGGTACACACAACATGCCATTATGTCAGCGTGACCGCTATCTGTTATATATTGCGACCAAAATACACCGATCGCCTCTCACGTCAGCGTAACAGACTAACACTTAAACCAAGCGCCCACTATCTGTTCTATATTGTTGCCAACAATTATGTGCATGCCGCCATCTTTCGACGTGAGTTTGATTGATGAAACCTGTCAGGAAACAACCATAGATACATAGTAAAAGTGACGTGAGAATACAAATCCAAGCGTATTGACTCTCGGTGTATCGTTATTCACGTATCGTTTCCTGTTTCCTGCTCCAGTCTATTGTTGTAAAATCTTACCAAAGCGGACACTGTGGACCAAATCTACACGAATGAAGTAGGATAGATGCGGTTGTCATATGTGTCTTATAGGGCTTGGTCATTAGTCTTTTAAAACTTATCGATGGAAGAGAAGGACCCTTACACTACAAACAGAATAAACATTTACATTAATAATACCCATAACAAACACATGACCATCTACACTGGCTGTGACAAAAGTGACAGTCTGCTTAGAGAAAACAGCGAATTTTCAACGAAAACATAGTCTGTGTGTTATCTCCTTGGAAACGTAAATCTGGTTATATTTAAATCACCCTATGCATTCATGTCCCCCATGAAAACTAATGTAATGTCTGAAGAAGTCAAATTTTGAGGCTTCAAAATATGTTTTCGTAGTATATGTATATATGAATATATATATACATGTGTTTTCTAACAACAAATGTCCGCATGTCGCGCTTTACATCCATACACAAGTATAGGTTCTATGAACGACACAACACCTACAAGTTACTAAGATTGGCACTGGGTTACCAACAACATTTGCGTCTAGAGTCAATACAACAGGACAAGACAATGCTTTTTTCGGCCTCTGATTGAGAACAACAGATATAAACGTAATTATGCACTTACCTCTTTACCACAGTACCGAGAAAGTTAAAAATATCATTTTAAATACGCTGACGACCATAGTAACACAACCAGTTAATTCTGCTTGCTCACTTTGTGTATTACCCACACCTACTATAGATTGCAGAAAATACTCATTGTCTACAACCAAGCTGAAAAATATCGGTAAAAATTATAAATGCCTCGTCCGATTTCATAAAAAGAAGGAAATAATGTTAGCCAAAGGTGAAAATATCGGTCAAACTTATAAATGTCTCATCAAAACTTATAAAAAATAGGAAAATTTGTTAACCTAATGAGAAAAAATATCGACCAAAGAGAGCAATATTTCATCTAATCTTATAAAAAGTAGGAACATTTGTCAGCCGAAATGGGGAAAAGGTCGGTCAAATACATAAATATCTCAACAAATTATAAAACGTAGGAAAAAATAGTGGTCAAAGACAGAAATATCTCATCCGAAATTATAACAAGTAAGAAAATATACTAGTAAAAGCAAGAAACATGTCGACCGAAGTAATACAATAGGCAGAACGAGGGACAAACTTATAAATATTTCATTCAAACTTATAAAGACTATGATAAAATGTTATCCAAATCAAATAACAGGCTGACCAAACTTAATTAGCTCATCCAACCTTATAAATAGTAGGACAATTTGTTAGCCAAATAGGCAAAATATTGGTCAGATACACAAATATCTCAATCAATTTTATAAAAAGTAGGAGAAAAGGCTAGTCAAACTAATAAAAATGGTGGCCAAATACATAAATATCTCAACGAAAATTATAAAAAGTAGGAAAATTGTAAGTCAAATGTAAAAAATATGGGGCAAATAGGAAATCATATTAACCAAATGGGAAAAATATCGCTCAAACTTATAAATAGTGCGTCCAAACTTATAAAAAGTAGGAAAATGTGTTAGCCGAATGGTGAAAATATTGCTCAAATTAAGAAACATGTCGACCGAAGTAGGAAAATACGTGATTCAATGTATAAAAACGTTGGGTAAATACAGAAATATGTCGACCAAACTGATAAAAATCTCCGCCAAACTTATGAAATGTAGGAACATTTGTTAACCAAAAAGGGAAAATGTCGGCCAAATACAGAAATAGCTCCACCAAACTTATGAAAAGTAGGAACATTTGTTAACCAAATGGAAAAAATAAAAAAAATATTGGCCATGTAAAGAAATAGCGCATCCAAATTGACAAAATATAGGAAACTTTATTAGCCAAAGGTGAAATCTATTGACCAAGTAAATAAATTCCTCGTCCAACCCCATAAAAGGTAGGAAAATTTCTTACCCAAATGTGAAAAAGATCCACCAAACTTATAAATGTCTCATCCAAACTTATAAAAAGTAGGAAAACAATACTAGCCAAATCAACTAAAAGGCTGACCAAACTTATAAATATATCATCCAAACTGACCAAAGTAATAAAAATATTGGGTAAATATAGAAATATGTCGACCAAACTTTTAAAAATCTCCGATAAATTTATGAAAAATAGGAAATTTGGTTAACTAAATGTGAAAAAATATCGACCAAACTTATAAAAAGCTCTGCCATACTTATGAAAAGTAGGAAACTTTGTTAACCCACACGAAGACAAATATTAACCAAAGATAGAAAAATATCGACCTAAATAGGAAAATTTGTTAGCCAAATGGGAAAATTATTGGACAAGTAAACACATATTTCAACCAAACTTATAAATATGTCATCCAAATTTACAACAACAACAAAAAAAAATAGGAAAATTTGTCGACCAAGTAAGAAAATATATTACCAAAATTGGAAAAGATACTAATCAAAGTGAGAAAAATACCAACCAAACTAAGAAATATGTATGGTAAGGTAAGAAAAAAGTTGGCCAAAGTAATAAATACGCTAGCCAAAGGAAGAAATATTAACCATAAGGAGAAAAAATTATAGCAAACTAAGAAATTTGCTTTCACAACTTGTCGAATTGCCCTACCAACTACCCCGTTTGCTTTCACAACTTATCAAATTGACCAATTAACCACACAAATTCCCCACTGACTCTCACAATTTTACCACTTGCCATTACAACGTGTCGACTCCCGCTCACAATTTACCCAAAGGGGTTTACTATAGGTATTATATATCCACAATCAAGCGCTCTCACACTCACAAGAATAACGAAATACTGGGATTTAAGCCTGTTTTTAATCAATTTCTTTGTTTGCAGTCAAAGCATAGAAATTCCGCCAACCACCTTGTTGTTGAAATATCCAAGGACTTAGTTTATCAGCCATATACTCGCCTACAGATTTAGCGAAGTCCTCTTCCAGGTCTTGGACATTCACATCGGCGTTGTAAGAATTATCAACCAGATGCTTACCCAGACGCATGCCAAAGGTAAAAAGCATAATTATTCTCCCATAGTTGATGACGTTATCACCAAAGAATTCATCACTGACTAAAACAAAGACTTGGAAAACATGTTCGGGCTTGATACTGTCTTCTAGTCTCGTGAACAACACAGATTGTTGTTTGGCTATTTGACCGACTAAACCAGACAACGTCGAGTTATTTGCCTTTTTGGAATTGTAGGAACTAATAATAGTCAGCGCCATATTCACTATCTCGCTATGAACTTGTTTCAAGTCAATCGTTGCTTGTGTCATTATTATACTGATAGCTAATGTTCATCAAAAGATGTCTAGCAGTCAAACTGCTGATCCATTATTGTGAAACGGTGCAAAGTGGTCAAAATGGATAATAACATAATATTTGTATAAAGAGATGGAATCGGCTCTTCTGGTTGGTCAAATTACCCAACCTACTGGAGATAAAACGGTTGTCACCGAAACCACTAGACGCGTGTTTTAGACAAGTTGAATGTTCTTGTCGAACTTTACTTTTTAAATTTTAATTACCAGTGACCATACTGATCGATAATCACATCCCTTGTCTAAAATACGCGTCTAGTGGTTTCGGTGACAACCGTTTTATCTCCAGTAGGTTGGGTAATTTGACCAACCAGAAGAGCCGATTCCATCTCTTTATACAAATATTATGTTATTATCCATTTTGACCACTTTGCACCGTTTCACAATAATGGATCAGCAGTTTGACTGCTAGACATCTTTTGATGAACATTAGCTATCAGTATAATAATGACACAAGCAACGATTGACTTGAAACAAGTTCATAGCGAGATAGTGAATATGGCGCTGACTATTATTAGTTCCTACAATTCCAAAAAGGCAAATAACTCGACGTTGTCTGGTTTAGTCGGTCAAATAGCCAAACAACAATCTGTGTTGTTCACGAGACTAGAAGACAGTATCAAGCCCGAACATGTTTTCCAAGTCTTTGTTTTAGTCAGTGATGAATTCTTTGGTGATAACGTAATCAACTATGGGAGAATAATTATGCTTTTTACCTTTGGCATGCGTCTGGGTAAGCATCTGGTTGATAATTCTTACAACGCCGATGTGAATGTCCAAGACCTGGAAGAGGACTTCGCTAAATCTGTAGGCGAGTATATGGCTGATAAACTAAGTCCTTGGATATTTCAACAACAAGGTGGTTGGCGGAATTTCTATGCTTTGACTGCAAACAAAGAAATTGATTAAAAACAGGCTTAAATCCCAGTATTTCGTTATTCTTGTGAGTGTGAGAGCGCTTGATTGTGGATATATAATACCTATAGTAAACCCCTTTGGGTAAATTGTGAGCGGGAGTCGACACGTTGTAATGGCAAGTGGTAAAATTGTGAGAGTCAGTGGGGAATTTGTGTGGTTAATTGGTCAATTTGATAAGTTGTGAAAGCAAACGGGGTAGTTGGTAGGGCAATTCGACAAGTTGTGAAAGCAAATTTCTTAGTTTGCTATAATTTTTTCTCCTTATGGTTAATATTTCTTCCTTTGGCTAGCGTATTTATTACTTTGGCCAACTTTTTTCTTACCTTACCATACATATTTCTTAGTTTGGTTGGTATTTTTCTCACTTTGATTAGTATCTTTTCCAATTTTGGTAATATATTTTCTTACTTGGTCGACAAATTTTCCTATTTTTTTTGTTGTTGTTGTAAATTTGGATGACATATTTATAAGTTTGGTTGAAATATGTGTTTACTTGTCCAATAATTTTCCCATTTGGCTAACAAATTTTCCTATTTAGGTCGATATTTTTCTATCTTTGGTTAATATTTGTCTTCGTGTGGGTTAACAAAGTTTCCTACTTTTCATAAGTATGGCAGAGCTTTTTATAAGTTTGGTCGATATTTTTTCACATTTAGTTAACCAAATTTCCTATTTTTCATAAATTTACCGGAGATTTGTAAAAGTTTGGTCGACATATTTCTATATTTACCCAATATTTTTATTACTTTGGTCAGTTTGGATGATATATTTATAAGTTTGGTCAGCCTTTTAGTTGATTTGGCTAGTATTGTTTTCCTACTTTTTATAAGTTTGGATGAGACATTTATAAGTTTGGTGGATCTTTTTCACATTTGGGTAAGAAATTTTCCTACCTTTTATGGGGTTGGACGAGGAATTTATTTACTTGGTCAATAGATTTCACCTTTGGCTAATAAAGTTTCCTATATTTTGTCAATTTGGATGCGCTATTTCTTTACATGGCCAATATTTTTTTTATTTTTTCCATTTGGTTAACAAATGTTCCTACTTTTCATAAGTTTGGTGGAGCTATTTCTGTATTTGGCCGACATTTTCCCTTTTTGGTTAACAAATGTTCCTACATTTCATAAGTTTGGCGGAGATTTTTATCAGTTTGGTCGACATATTTCTGTATTTACCCAACGTTTTTATACATTGAATCACGTATTTTCCTACTTCGGTCGACATGTTTCTTAATTTGAGCAATATTTTCACCATTCGGCTAACACATTTTCCTACTTTTTATAAGTTTGGACGCACTATTTATAAGTTTGAGCGATATTTTTCCCATTTGGTTAATATGATTTCCTATTTGCCCCATATTTTTTACATTTGACTTACAATTTTCCTACTTTTTATAATTTTCGTTGAGATATTTATGTATTTGGCCACCATTTTTATTAGTTTGACTAGCCTTTTCTCCTACTTTTTATAAAATTGATTGAGATATTTGTGTATCTGACCAATATTTTGCCTATTTGGCTAACAAATTGTCCTACTATTTATAAGGTTGGATGAGCTAATTAAGTTTGGTCAGCCTGTTATTTGATTTGGATAACATTTTATCATAGTCTTTATAAGTTTGAATGAAATATTTATAAGTTTGTCCCTCGTTCTGCCTATTGTATTACTTCGGTCGACATGTTTCTTGCTTTTACTAGTATATTTTCTTACTTGTTATAATTTCGGATGAGATATTTCTGTCTTTGACCACTATTTTTTCCTACGTTTTATAATTTGTTGAGATATTTATGTATTTGACCGACCTTTTCCCCATTTCGGCTGACAAATGTTCCTACTTTTTATAAGATTAGATGAAATATTGCTCTCTTTGGTCGATATTTTTTCTCATTAGGTTAACAAATTTTCCTATTTTTTATAAGTTTTGATGAGACATTTATAAGTTTGACCGATATTTTCACCTTTGGCTAACATTATTTCCTTCTTTTTATGAAATCGGACGAGGCATTTATAATTTTTACCGATATTTTTCAGCTTGGTTGTAGACAATGAGTATTTTCTGCAATCTATAGTAGGTGTGGGTAATACACAAAGTGAGCAAGCAGAATTAACTGGTTGTGTTACTATGGTCGTCAGCGTATTTAAAATGATATTTTTAACTTTCTCGGTACTGTGGTAAAGAGGTAAGTGCATAATTACGTTTATATCTGTTGTTCTCAATCAGAGGCCGAAAAAAGCATTGTCTTGTCCTGTTGTATTGACTCTAGACGCAAATGTTGTTGGTAACCCAGTGCCAATCTTAGTAACTTGTAGGTGTTGTGTCGTTCATAGAACCTATACTTGTGTATGGATGTAAAGCGCGACATGCGGACATTTGTTGTTAGAAAACACATGTATATATATATTCATATATACATATACTACGAAAACATATTTTGAAGCCTCAAAATTTGACTTCTTCAGACATTACATTAGTTTTCATGGGGGACATGAATGCATAGGGTGATTTAAATATAACCAGATTTACGTTTCCAAGGAGATAACACACAGACTATGTTTTCGTTGAAAATTCGCTGTTTTCTCTAAGCAGACTGTCACTTTTGTCACAGCCAGTGTAGATGGTCATGTGTTTGTTATGGGTATTATTAATGTAAATGTTTATTCTGTTTGTAGTGTAAGGGTCCTTCTCTTCCATCGATAAGTTTTAAAAAACTAATGACCAAGCCCTATAAGACACATATGACAACCGCATCTATCCTACTTCATTCGTGTAGATTTGGTCCACAGTGTCCGCTTTGGTAAGATTTTACAACAATAGACTGGAGCAGGAAACAGGAAACGATACGTGAATAACGATACACCGAGAGTCAATACGCTTGGATTTGTATTCTCACGTCACTTTTACTATGTATCTATGGTTGTTTCCTGACAGGTTTCATCAATCAAACTCACGTCGAAAGATGGCGGCATGCACATAATTGTTGGCAACAATATAGAACAGATAGTGGGCGCTTGGTTTAAGTGTTAGTCTGTTACGCTGACGTGAGAGGCGATCGGTGTATTTTGGTCGCAATATATAACAGATAGCGGTCACGCTGACATAATGGCATGTTGTGTGTACCATTTGTATGTATCTAATACACCAACGTATTCATACCGTTGTGTTTTTCACTTATTTGCTAATGTAACACTGGTGTTTTCTTCTTTTTTGTTTTTTATAATTTTATACATATCACTGTATTTATTTTATTATGTAATTTAACTTGTAATAATGTACTTGAATTCTTTAAACTACGGTTTATTTAGTCCTCTCAAAACCTGTTGATCGGAGATGTAAACTCCATCACAGCTAATTAAAAACACCAATATTTCCGCCACACAACCCCGTCGGAATCGCAGCTGTTACCTCCATATGATCTATGGTTCCCTCTAGACCCGTATTGTTCTTCTTGACCAGCTGTCTGTCGTTGGTACCCACTGTATAAGACACCTCTTTCTGGTAGGCTTAGACTGTCTATTATTACCCTCTCAGATCGATTGTAATCTTTGGTTTCTAAAATAATGCTTCGCGGAGACGCAACGTTTCATTACCATTTTTGTTTCATTGTTGGTTTTGTTCAGGGCCACGCGGCCTATACCGCCTCGTTTATCGTGTCATCTTCACTGGGTACCAAGTATCTGATTAATATCTCCAGCTGGTGCCATCACAGCTAATCTAAACATAGTCACTATTCCACCTCTGTTTGCCTGGGAGGCACGGTAGTTTTCTACAACTAAATACCTCTGTTATCGTTATATAATAGACATCGCTGTGTATCCTTATTTACAAATACGTACATGTTAGCTGACCTCCGATTTGTCATTTTGTTTAATAATAGCTGCAAATTGTCTCTGTCTTTCATAGAATCTGTACTTTTGTATGACTGTGAAGCGTGGGCAATGAGCAGACAAGATGAAAAAACATCAGTGAAGATGTGGTGAAAATATACATACCATGCCCAGATAGAACAACAAATTACCAAGTCCCACTAGAAACAAAGGAAAAAACAGTATCTACAACATACTCTTTTCCACTCTTAATGTTTAAGTTTGAGCGAAATATGTCTTTTGCAGCGTGTGACATGAGGAAATTTGTCCTTTAAAATCACCTTGAATATATATCTTCATATATAAATATGCTATGAAGACCTATTTTGAAGCCGCAAATTTGACTTCAGTCATTATACTAATTGTTGAATGAGACATGAACGCGAAGGATGAACTACGTGGGCACCCGTTAATGAATGTTTGTTGTTTATTAGTAGTTGTTTTATTCGTTTTTCTTGTTTCCGATCGGTACAGCAGTATTGATTTCACCTTAAAGCTAAATATGCATATACTATGCAGAATGCTTCTGCTAAATATGTTCACAGGAACTGACATTAACATACTTATAAGCTTTTCTCACGCCGGTAGATCTCCGTTTTTTCGTCATTTTATTAAATATTTCTAGTCAAATGTCTTCATTTAATTTCTGTAATAAAATGTCTTCCTCTAATTTAACTTGTGAACTGCCTTCATATAATTTATGTAATCAACAGACACTGCGCAGGATCTGCAATATTTAGTAGAGGCGGTTGTTGCACCCGGTGAACAACTAGGGTTAGAATTAAATTATAAAACGACACGGGTTATGATTGTCACTATGAAGAACGAAATACCACGATGTAATATACATGTAAATGGGAATATTCTGAAACAAGTGAGTAGATAGATACAAGTATCTCGGAACATTCATAACAACTGATGGGAGATGCCTTGAGAAGATTAGAACAAGAATCGCCATGGCGAAAGTAGCCTTTAGCAAGATGAAAAACATTCTGACCAATAAAAAGATGTCAATTGAAACGAGAAAAAGAGTGTTGAGGGGATACATAGAGCCTGTTCTTGTGTATGGATGTGAAACTTGGACAATGAACAGTCAAGCTGAAAAGCAGCTGATGGCTGCAGAAATGTGGTTTCTGAGGAGAATGCAAAGCGACACATCGTGATTCGCTTCTCTGGCGCCTATGTTGGGTATAGTTAGCGACCATGGGCGTTATTCGAACCGTCAGTGACACCACCTAGCTCAGTTAAATACTCGGCCACTGCCACACTATCCCACCAAACAGTAGGACTCGAACCTGTCTAGCGCTATGGCGGCAACTAGACATCCTTGTTATACATTTACGTCTTAATATACTCTTAGAAAACTCCGCCTAGGGTGGACACCCTTATCGCCCTGCAGCGTGATTCGAACCACCAATGATATAACCTAGCTCCGTTACATACTCGACCACCACCCCGCACATACCAACCACACAGTGAGATTCGAACCTGTCAAGCGCAATGGCAGTAACTAGAACCCCCAGTTACACATTGGTGATATCCCACTATGACCAACTACGCACCCCCGCCATCTTTCGCCACTTACCAACCCACCCCACACATCGTTCTTTGCGCTTATTATTTTATTCCGACATCGCCCTTGCTTAAAAACAGATGGCACCAGCGACCTCCCTCGACCCCGACACTGATATTCAACTGCCGGCAATATCGACTTTTTGCTCACAGATGTTCGCCGATCTTACCAAAGATACAAATACATCAACCCGTATCAGCCTGAGCACACCAATCGATTATGCAATCGTCTATACAAACGGGAACCTAATTAATTCATTACACCGGCTGACATATTCTGAATCAATTAGCAAACCTGGCGCCAGAGTTTAATTGATCTTGTTAACCCCGATGCTCTGATTAAAAAACGACAGCTGACACTTAAAAAAACAGGAAGGAGCTGGAAGGCATGAGGCAGACCACAACTCGAGGGCGAGGGAGGCAGTGGCATCCCTCGTCATCCCTCACCAACCCTCGTCATCCCTCACCAACCCTCACCAGCCCTCACCATCCCTAAAAAAATCGCCCTCTTTGCGCCCGATATCCTTCCTATATACTACTCCCGTGTGCAAGCTGTGCTCGATAAACATCCCAAGACAATTGGACATTGCAAAGCGTAGGCCGTAAATTCTCCGCTCTGGCAAAATAGGAGGGAAAACCTAGCCACCTTTAGATAGAGCCCTTTACTTGGGATGGGATCTGTCTGAGGGAAGGAAAGCTCACACACATGCACGCCGAAGTGTAACAAACTAGTCTTTGAGGTACACACCTTGCTGTGCCGAACGCACCTTGAATGAATCAATTGAACCACGTAAATCCAGCTGACTTTACTTCCCATAGCGCTTCCTGATACCAATGTTATGTGAAAACAATTCCACCTCAGAGAAAACCCACATCCATATTTGAAAACATTTCCACCTCAGTGAAAACCCACATCCATATTTGAAAACATTTCCACCTCAGTGAAACCCCACGTCTATATTTACAAACATTTCCACCTCAGTGAAACCCCACGTCTATATTTGAAAACATTTCCACCTCAGTATGGACTCGATGATAATGATCAAATCTCATACGAGATAATGCTCTGTTTTCATACGGGTACTGTAGAGATGGCTTTTTCCGCACCACAACCAGTGAATGGTCTACTTTCATACAAAAATTATCTACATTCAAGTAAAGAAAGGATCTACTTTTATTTAAGAATTTGAACATGACCATATTGTTGTAAGAAGTTGTATTGAATTATCTACATTCATGCAAGAACTCATTGAATGATCAACTTTTATATGAGTGAATAGGCTATTTTTGTTCAACTGAGTAATGTGGGAATTTCCGGTAAAATGGCGACGGCTTAACGCGTCAATTCTTGGGGAGACGCTGTTTTTAGTGTTTTCCTGTGGATTATGTGGTGTTATTTCGTATTCGTTCATCGGAAGTGTTCAAAAGAAACCACGGAAGGCAGGTGGTGGATGAAATTTTGAGGGCAACCGACAGATAGTTGTTGGTTATGGTCTCAAATTTCGCGACAGCAGGCGGAAGATCTCTTTAGTGGGACAATGGCTACGGTCACCCGGCCAGTACGGCCACTGCCAGGAAGGAAAGCAACGACAAACTACCTTCTTTGAAAGTGCTTATTTCATTATGATTCGCTTAATAACCGATCATCGCAAAAGAAGGACAGATACATTAAAATTTGTAGAGTGGGAAAAAGAGCAGGAAATGATTGTAGGAAACACATGGTTTAAATAACACCCTAGAAGATTATAGACATGGAAGAGCCCAGATAGCAGGCCTATAAACCAGACTGATTACATTCTGATTAGCAGAAGATATATACATGCGTTAACAATAGCAAAAACAGTTCTCAGTGCTGATTGTTATAGTGACCGCAGATTACTTACAGGTACATTGAGGGTAAAGTTAAAGAAAGTCAAGTATGTAACAGGAAACACTAAATATGATTTGTGTACATTGAGTAATGACAAGGACATACAAAACAAATTCAACATAGAAGTACAGAACAGAATTGACATATTGTCTAATCTAGAGATCCTATTCCAGGATGATCAATGGGAAATGTTGAAGAATTCATTCAATTGGCTGCAGAAACAACTATTCCAAAATTAAAGAAGGTGGGTCGTAAGAAATGGATGACTGAAGAAATTTTACAACTAATGGAAACAAGAAGACTCAATAAAACAATCCTGCCAAATATGAAGAAATTCACAGACAAGTCAGAATATTATGTAAGGAGGCAAAAGAAGCATGGCTTGAGAAAAATTGCTTAGAAATTGAAAAACAACACAACAGTCAAAATACCAAATTTGTGCACACAAGAGTTCAGGAGCTTACTAATAAAAGAACAAGTACATCAGCAGGCTGCCTAAAAACTAAAGATGGCAAAATCATAATAGAAAAAGTTCAGATTCTACATGTATGGTTAGAGTATGCGATAAACCTTTATGATGATAATAGAGATGAACCGTATGATATTCGATTTCATAACGAAGACCGCCAATTTTTTTTTGAAGACGGAGGTTCAAAATGTTCTTAAACATATGAAAGCTGGCAAGGCCCCCCCCCCCCCCCCCCCCCTCCCCCGGTTCAGATAACATCACAATAGAAATGATTAAAGCTTTAGAAGAACATGGAGTAGATCAAGTCACCAAACTGCTTAACACATTATATGATATCGGAGAAATACCTTCTGAATTATGTAATTCTATATTTATTGCAATCCCAAAGAAATCAGGAGCCTAGGAATGTGATCAACATAGAACAATTAATATAGTGAGTCACATCACGAAGATTTTGCTACGAATTATCATGCAAAGAGTGAGGAAGAAGGTACAACCTGAAATAGGGGAAGAACAATGTGGGTTTGTAGAAGACAAAGGTACAGTAAATGCTGTGTATATGCTGCGATCAGTTATTGAACGTTCTTTAGAAGAAAACAAAGATGTACATCTTTGCTTTATTGACTACACAAAGGCTTTCGATAAAGTAAAACATGTCAACATGGTAGATATGCTTGCAGATTTACAAATTGACGGGAAAGACATTAGAATTATACAAACACATATATTGGAAACAACAAGCTGCCATAAGGATTGATAATGAAGTGGGACAATATCAGCCTATTAAGGGAGGTGTTAGGCAGGGATGTGTAATGTCTCCAGATCATTTTTCCCTGTACAGTGAAAATGAGAAGAAATGAATTGGAGAACTTGGTGACAACTTGCAAGATCAAAGGGAACAGACCAAGGGAAAGACCGAGAAGTAAATACCTGGATGGCTTGGCCACATGGCATGGTCGAGACAGGAACACTGAGCTGATTCACGACTCTGGTGATCGAGTGAAATGGCGAATCATGTCCGCCCATGCTTTCCGGTATTGCACATAATTGATTGATTTAGGGACTCGATGACAAGATCATAGGGCCCACAAGCAACCATGCAGAGCCTCGCGGCTCCATAAGTAAACATGGCCAGTGGAGATTGTTAGTTAGTTGCATATCCCTTACAGGACGTTGCCGTCAACCTCATAATCTTTTTGGACTACGTGATTCCTGGGTAAGTTTACGTTCAGTAGTTTGCCATTGCTTTCTGAACGACTGGCACTCATATCATTTCATTAAAAAAAATAACAGAGTAAAGATGTCTGCTGCCAAATCGCCAACAGCCGTGTTTCGAACGTAGTATGCGGGATTACATAACCCCTTCGTCACAGATCTGGCTGTAAAGATAACCAATAAATAATTGTATGTTTGAAATGATTGTTAAGTTATTGCCCTTACATATTATGGGGTATTTCAGATACTGTCGTGACGTTGATTTAATTACAGATAATACTGCGAAGGCAATGAGATGTTTAAGATTGTACAAATGCAAGGACAGACTTTACGTGGTTGAGTAATCCCCATTCCCCAAGGAATATTCGTTTTTAACTCAAACGCCGTTAGGTTTTTCGCACATCCAGTTCAGTGCAAGTTAGTGTAAACTGCTGCTATAATTCAAGAGGCTGTCGGCACTAGGCATTTAAAAAATGGTGATGGTAAAAACTTATAAAGTAACACAGAACAAATAATCATAACGAGCAATATTGGGTCCTTATTTTACCTGCACAGTTTTGAAGTACGCTTTAGCACAACCACATTCCCATAGCAAGAAATTGCCGTCGGCAGGGGAAGTGTTGGGGATACCACACGGGCTGTCTCCGTGGCCAAGTGGTTACACCGCCTGCCTGGCGTTGCGAAGCTTGTGGGTTCAATTCCGGGCTCCGACATTCGGTTTATGTGTGCAATATTCTGGGAGACTCCTGGGGGTCGTCACTGGAGCTAAGGAGTTCGTGCTTTGTGCGACGCATTAATCAGGCCCCATCACCCTGCGGAAATAGACCGAGCCGTATGGGATAACACCCGGTGCAATGAAGTAGACCCTCTTGCCTTTGAAATGCTTGTATAGGATCATCACTTGTCATTGTCCAAGCCTGACATGACTGCACATGTGCACCACTTTAAGGGCTCCTAAGGTCCTTGTTCTCAAAATAAAAAACACACACACATAAAAAAGAAGAAAACTGTCAACCTCACGACTGGTAACAATCAATGGTCGTGAATATTGGACAACCCACACGAATGTCAGGAAACATCGGCTCCAAACTCTGACCTCATGACCTTTAGGAGTTACATTAAAAGAGATATTGGATAAGCATGTTACGAAAATGTTGGGTAGATATATTACGAGAATGTTGAATAGACATATTACAATATTATTTGATAGACATATTATGATATTGATGAATATATATTTTAGAATAATGTTGAAAGAAAGCCCAACCGTTGAAGATGTTGGCAAAACTGGCACGGGACTAGAAAGCGGACATCTACGCACTACAGCGGATGTTGTGTGCCACATGTTGCAACCGTTGATCGCAAAAAAGAAGAGAATGAGAAGAGAACAAGTCCAATGGATTCAACTTCCTAGAGAAGAGGTGCAGTGCTGCATAGATTCCTCCTCCCGTAGACAGATTGTCTCCTTGGCCTTGCGGGATACGTCTGCCCACATTTTCTGTCGGACTTTCTTGCCCTACCCTTTGTTCTTACAAGAACTTCTACAATCTTATCATCAGAGTATCAGAGGATTATGAATATTGCTACTGATGATAAAGATAATGTTTATTCCATTATAAAAATGACAAGAAGCTCGCATAAATTAGCGCGTTATATGGTGGAGTGAGGAGCTCTTTGTCTTCCCTGCCGTCGCTTTCCTCAATTAGGAAGGCTGGATTTCTATCTGAAGATATGGTACTTAGAAATTCGTAATTTTGAACAAGCAGCCGTTGCTTGGGCGGCGGGGAAAGTATATTCTAAATCAATGGGAGGAAAGACACCGCTAGCTTACGGGACACCCTTGGATATGGTGGAATACCCGCTTATCCCTGCAATCAAGGCAGGGTGTAATCATGTGGGCATGTGAAGGATGGAGCTTGAGTTCAGCCGATAGGTAGTAATGTTCGTAATGGTAGACAGAGGATTTCTTTAATCAGACAATGGCTACGGTCACTGACCAGCCTTGTCACTGCCACAAAGGACAACTGTGGTATACTAGCTTCGTGATGATGAACCATAGCTGTGAAAGCCAAAGGATCCCATCTGAACTCTGGATAGTCTCAACCTTATTTGAAAACAAATTACATGGGCATTTGTCAGGGGATGCAACTTTGAAATAGTGACAGTTTTACAATTATGATGCCTACCTCCCTTTATTAAAGGTTACCTCACTGAAAGCAAATCAGTTCTCCCAAGAGAGATCTGTTCCGTGTACTTTAAGATTAAGATGGAATCTGTAAGAGATTAAGGAGCTGTGGTAGCGTAGTGGCAAGAACGCTTGCCTGTTGGCTCGGTGGTCATGCGTTCGATTTCCCAGAGAGATGGGTTTTAAAAAAAAACAACCAACCTTGACTCCCAGGTAGAGGCAGACCAAACATGTGCCAGGAACTGTTGTGGGAAGTTAAAGTAACAGGTGTGATATTGGTCACATTACATATGGAGTTCCTTTACATAAATATGAGGCCAGCACCCTGTACTGAATACTTGTCAAGGGTGGAACAAGAGGGGGGGGGGGGGGGGCTACTGATGTTTACCTTGATAAGAGATCAATCAAGATAAAATCAGCGGGTGAAACACAAATAATGTGGGTTATTGCGATGATATTACTCTAGTTAGTTAGTTAGTCGAGGTTCCAACTTCACAGCAAAGGGTCGTCCCCATTATACTCCATTACCGTGCCAGCGAATATCACACAAAATGCTCCCCACTGTCCAATGTGAAAAGTGGAATAGACGGGAGTCTCGGCAATCCAACAAGCCCGCACAGGTACACTGTGCATAATGCCGCCGTCAGAATGTCAACACAAAATTCATCTACGAATACTACAGTTCATCGTCGATGGACTCGGCAGTCACCAGAAAGACCTCATTGACCCGGGTTTTCTCACATTGCTCGGTCTCTTACCACAGGGCGACCCGCCGAAAGTGTCGCACAAAGCACGAACTCCGCAGCTTCAGCGCCGATTCCCAGGAGTCTCCCGAAAAATGCACTCTTCCAGTAAGAAATTAAACTGCAAAAATTCGTCTTCTTCTTATTTTAATTATTCTTTCGTTCGCTTGAATGTGATTGTCTGTATCTGCAAAGTTGTCTCTTATATAAAATTCACTGTCCTGTTTAGTTCACTCAGTGGTCCACTAAGTTTATCTTCCACTGTTGTCCCTCTAGGCCAGACGGTTTGCCTAGATGTGTCGTATTTTGGGCAGCCTTGGAATCAAGGCGACGTCAATCCACGCGTGCACTTGGCTGATTTGACAATCTTGAAATGTGTATACATGTGGTTGCATAATGAATTGTATATTGTTCTGATGCGCAGAATAATGATGTGTTCTGGTCTGTCCATAAAATGTTCATCGTATTGTGCTGGTGTTGTTGGCTTTCAGAATTATTTGTTGATTCTTTTCTTTTGATGGTATGTGGCAGGTACTTCAGGTTGCTCTTCTGTTGCATCTTCCTGAACTAGTTGATCAGCGCTCTCATTTCCGGGAACTCCATAATGAGATGGTATCCACCGTGTGACGACTTCAAGAAGTAAGCACAAAAAGTGAAAAACAAAAGACTCAAACTAAACAACAAAACAACTAAAGTTGCCACGACCGATGACAAAAGACTGCCTGAGTGTACAGTGACAGACAGACAACGGGATGACGCTTAAACATGTTGTGTAAGTTATCAAAGGTCAATGATAACGACAGGCTGACAAAAGTAACGGAGGGATAACTTGTAGAATAATGTCAGAAACTGCAGCGTTTTATCAGATGAAGAACATATTATGTGACAGATCTCTGATCATGGACTTAGAAATGGGGTTTTATGATGAAAAACATTGTTCATTCTACTGTAGGACTATGATTCTGGGATACTGAATGACAAGATTAGAGCAAACCTAACGGCCGCAGAGTTGTGTGTCTTCGTGGAAGACAATATCCAATTACTGCAAGGAGTTAATTCACACACACAGATATTTGGTAACATCAGGAGAAGACAACTGTCTTTGTTTGGTCACGTTAAGAGACAACAGAACCCGGAGTAAGTTGAGACGGTCCGGAGATGAAGCGTATTAAGGGTGTCATCGTCTTGTTCATGTCTAGGTATCTGAGCTCGGGTTCACACAGGCAACAATAACTCCGTTCAACATGATATCGAACATTTATTGTATTTCAATATACAGTGCGTTGGCGCAGTGGGTTAACAATCCCGCGCTATATTACATATCACAGATAGTTAACATCATTACACATAGTTATCATACAACAGTCTAGCAAACTATCTAGCCTATGTATATATATCTATTGATATCTATTGAGTCCCTCTAAGGCAGGCCCTGTTGTCTCTCTGAAGTCCGTCTGTCCTCTGCAGGTCCACACGTGTCCCAATCCGACACGGGTGGTAACTCTGTCCGAGTTCCTCGTGGACCCCGCAATAGGCGGGCCTCATCAGTGTCCACGGGACCCTGGACTCAATGACCAGTCCTTCGAGAAGGCTCTAGATCACTCGGGCCTCGAGTGACTCACTTCTATCCCTTGGGCGGGAGTTGCAGCCCTTTAATTAATATCTATAAAGGTGAGGCGGTGACAGGATTCCCCCCTCTCCCCTGATATGATGGTTTGTTATAGGGTAATTAGATCTGTTCTAATTCTGTCACCGAATCACTGGTGTTTGTAGTTTGGTGGACAGTAACCTGGTAACCTACATACTGGCATCAAAACTCATGTATTCTCCCATACACCACTTCTCTGATTTGGTGAAGAGATCACTCTCTCTCCTGTGTCCTTAAAAATGCTTATCTGACCGAAGTTACGTGACGTTTAGTAGTTGTTTTTACAACCCGTCCTTCTCATAGTACCCCACTGATACCAAGACAATTAACCTCCGTATTAAAGAGGATTAACAAGACCGAAGTCTTGGCTAATTAAGTACACCTTCAAATCTTGATCTGTGTGTGCATTTCAATACACTTTTACTCTCGTATGTTGTATAATGCTAAATATGTAGTTACGTTGTTATTTTATCCCCTCAGACTACATGTGTCCCTGTTGGCTTGTTAGTGTGTTGACTAATAAGTTGCTGTTTCTAATAAAGTGACTGTATTTTAAATTGATAGTGTTGAGTTCTAAGTTTTGTGTAAAGTGTATGCTGAATGTGTGGCTTATGTGCAAGCGTCACGAGTTGGGATAACCTCAATCATGAATTACTCTACTGTGTGCAATACATGATCAGGCATTCCAAGTAGTGGTGCTTAGATGTAGTATCCTAACTCCTAAACTAAGTATATTAAACCAGCTACTAAACTAAGTATATTAAACTAACTACTAAACATGTATCAACAATTTAGACAAGTCATGCAATTTTACATGAAAGACGCAGACAAATTAAAATAAATACGTTTTGCGTACAATTTGTCCGCTCAGTATATCGTTCTCTCATTTAATTCATTCACGCTGTCATTCACTCACCTTTCATTCAAAATAGTATTTGGTTAAAATATATAATTAAAGTTGAGGTAAGTGTTATTGCCCTTAGAAAAAATGGACTAGGCGATATTTGCCCTTTAAGAAAATACGTACTTTTTGTACGATGACTCAAAAATGGGTTATAATTTACACAGAGACAATTGCATAGGAAGGTTCTTTAGCCTATGAATGGAACCGCCTGTAATATTATAGTAGAATATGTACAAATTACAGGTTAACACATTTTATATACATCATTAATGCAAATATAATACATATTTAATACTAAAGTAATTAATTAATTAAGTAACTAAATCCAACGATGATGTGCGCGTTGTCCTCCTGTTGT
The DNA here is from genome assembly GCA_014155875.1 of Cepaea nemoralis. Lineage (NCBI taxonomy): Eukaryota > Metazoa > Mollusca > Gastropoda > Stylommatophora > Helicidae > Cepaea > Cepaea nemoralis. The sequence continues at coordinate 336,328 of JACEFZ010019705.1, forward strand.
TAGCGTGTTATGCCATGAATGTTAAAGTTAGTATGGCTGTCTCTTGAGTGTTGTAGTCGACGTCGTTCTGTTTCGGCTGTTTGCAAAGTTTCGTAGCAACAGCAAGTATGGATTGTTCTCAATGTCCCGTATAAAGTGTTCTTACAGTATTCAGAGTCAGTTCACTGGTTGATATTATTGGTTGAAACACAGTTAACGTTTCTTGCTGGGATCGTTCTAGAGCTTGGGCACTTGATAGTATAGCTCTTAAAGTATAGCTCTTAAAGTATAGCTCTTAAAGTTTCATGTTCGTGGGTGTCGTAAGTAACCTATTCACTGAGAGTTCTCTAGCAGGTGTAGAGTTACACTGTTATATGCCACAGACTAAAAGTATCACAGTTTCTAGTATGGCGAATGGTCGATGTGCTAAAAGTCATTCTACTGGCGCATTCGTTTGCCGTGATAAAAGGTCAGCCATAATGTTGTCCGTGCCTTTGATATGGCGGATTTCGAAGTCGAAATCTTGAAGAAGAAGACACCATCTTTTTAAACGATGGTTTTTAGGTGACCCTTGGTTAAGGACCAACAATGGCGAATTGTCAGTGAGCACAACAAAGTGACTACCCAAGAGGAACTTAGATAATCTCAATACACAAAACAGTAGGCTTAAAGCCTCCAATTCCACTGTAGCATACCGGGTCTCTGCCTTCTTTAGTTTGCGGCTTACGTAGAGAATCGGGTGTCTCACTCCATCCACTTCCTGCATTAAACATCCTCCTATTGCGATAGCACTCGCATCTGTGGTCAAAATAAAGGGTAAATTTATGTTTGGTAATCGTAAGACTGGTGGATTAGAAAAAATATGTTTCAATCTACACATTGCATCGTCTAAGCTGGTACTTTTACAAATTTTTGATGGATGATCTTTAGTTAACATATCAGAAAAGACTGAGGTAAGTTCTGCCCAATGTGGAATAAATTTAGAATAATAGTTAATAAGACCTAGTAAACTTCTAATTTGTTTCTTTGTGGTAGGAACTTCTAGATTAAGAATCTTGGAAACAATTTTATCATCTGTCAACAATTTGCCTTCAGAAATTCTATGACCAAGGAAGTCTATTTGTCTATAGCCTAATTCAACCTTGGAAGGTTTGATAGTAAGTCCAAAAAGAGAGATTTGGTTGAAGACTTGTTTGAGTGTAAGTAAGTGAGAAGTCATATTAGAAGAATGGATGCATATATCCCGGACGAGCCCCCAAAAAGCCTGTCATCGTCTTGCTCATGTCTAGGTATCTGAGCTCGGGTTCACACAGGCAACAATAACTCCGTTCAACATGATATCGAACATTTATTGTATTTCAATATACAGTGCGTTGGCGCAGTGGGTTAACAATCCCGCGCTATATTACATATCACAGATAGTTAACATCATTACACATAGTTATCATACGACAGTCTAGCAAACTATCTAGCCTATGTATATATATCTATTGATATCTATTGAGTCCCTCTAAGGCAGGCCCTGTTGTCTCTCTGAAGTCCGTCTGTCCTCTGCCGGTCCACACGTGTCCCAATCCGACACGGGTGGTAACTCTGTCCGAGTTCCTCGTGGACCCCGCAATAGGCGGGCCACATCAGTGTCCACGGGACCCTGGACTCAATGACCAGTCCTTCGAGAAGGCTCTAGATTCACTCGGGCCTCGAGTGACTCACTTCTATCCCTTGGGCGGGAGTTGCAGCCCTTTAATTAATATCTATAAAGGTGAGGCGGTGACAAAGGGCTTAACTGTGTCTGGATAGGTGTTGATACCAGTAATGTTGTTTCTCACAGAGTATTGCAGGACAAGTTAATAATAACGCCGAAACCATCGCAGGCTGTGCAGACAAGTCTTGTATTCACAAATCCCCTAGATCGATTGTATGAGTCAAGACAATCCAGCGGCCGACTCTCTCGAGACCAAATGTGTCTTAAATACAAGGTTACGTCATTCACTGCCCTAGCGGAGTCATTGTCCAGTCTACGGAATGTGTCCTCCTCATTGTCACCATCACCATCACGTGTCTGGCCGGCTGGCGTGGGCGACTTGACTTCTTCCCATCTTGTGTTAATTAGTATGCTGACGCCATGACACAAGACTGTCAAGAATCTTCTCTCGTTGTCTTCCTCTATCTCTCTGTTCAAAAAATCTTTGCATTGGTCACATGAGCCAGTTTTTGTCTTTTCATAACATGGCCAAACAATGGTGATTGCTTCTTTCTGATCTTTTTGGTAAGATGACCGTATATCTTAGTCATTTTCACAATGTATGGTTTACTCATTTTGATTGTCCTGGGAATTTTCACATTAAAGAAATAGTCAAAGAAGAAAATGGATTGACTACATCAAAGACACTGTACAATGACACAGAATGAAACTATCCAGTGCCACTCATCGGGCGCTGCAAGGTCACCTATTCCTCCCCACGACGCTTGACGGCAACAGAAGAAGATGATGATGATGATGGCGATGAAAGAATTTCCAGCATTCTTCTGTAAAGGCATATTATTTGTTACACTGTTTGCGACATTGTTTTTCACATTGTTTGTTACAGGAGTCTCCGTGGCGAAGTGGTCAAGCCGTCTGACACGGGCTCCGAAGGTTGTGGGCTCAATTCTGGGCCGCATCCTTTGATACAAGAGTGCAATTTATCGGAGACTCCTGGGGGTCGTCGCTGGAGCTACGGAGTTCGTGCTTTGTGCGACGCTTTCCACGCTGCGGAAAGAGACTGAGCCTTATGGGATAAACCCGGTGCAATGAAGTCTACTCTGTCGACTTTTAAGCGACCCGACTGTTTGTTGTTGTTGTTGTTGTTGTTACATTGTGCTTCAAACAAGGCAACACCTCTCCATAACAAAAAGCCTGGGTTCAACTATGGAGACCATGTGTTGCCTATGCAGCCTGATCCCTCTCTCTGCCTGTCTAGTTTACTCCAGAGAAAAGGTAACACCAATACATCTGGAGCAAGACAAGCTGAGAAGCTGCCGGATCAGCAAAACCGTGCTCTAACCGTCTGCCTGTCGATCCTAGACTAGATGCCGACCAAGGCGTGTTCCCTGACACGACATTTAGTCTTTAGATTGCATTTACTCGCACCACGAGAAGTCTTGTACCCTCCCGAGTTCGCTCCTCCAGCCGTTGGCACCACGTGGGATGCGGGGTTTGGTGAGCGTCGGCCAACATTCGGCGCAAACAGAAAGCAGGTAATACCGTGTCATACGGTAGCACAGTCATATCTGACAAAGACCTGATTTTAATGGCAAACTACTGGGAATAAAATTGCCTTGAAAATCTCAAATCTCACAATCTGAGGTTGATTCGAACGTCTTGAAAAAGACATACAACTAAGTGTAATCCTGTTTCGCCTTATTATATGTTCACCGGCGCTTCACATTAAGCCTGCATTCTTTCCCCCATTATGTCTTTAGCCAAATAGTCTTGGGATTTGTCTCCTATCTTCCTCTGGCTCTTGTGCCATCACGTTTTTCACAAGCCAAATTCCTTCGACAGACTTCAATAGAAACATTTAACAACCAGACACAATAATACAGAGGTATAAAACACCACATATATACTATGTAGACACGGGGACACAAAACAAGCCATATTCAAAACTGTATTCATCACATCATCTTTTATTTCATGGACCATTTCTTG
>JACEFZ010019705.1:342500-392500 GCA_014155875.1 Cepaea nemoralis
GTTCGGACCATCATGATGAAAGCGACGTTCTATAAAGGACCTGCTGTGTGATGATGATTCTTTCACACACAGAAGCCACATACAATATGTTGCACGATTTATTGCCTGGCCTTTACTCGTCAGTTGCACACTACACATTTTTACAGCTATATGAAGTGAATACATGAACAATATTTTAGCTGAAACAATTAAAACGAGTATTATTCGAATGTGGCACATTTGTTATGCTCAAATGTAACACGTGCAGCGAAGTATGTCTGGCAATAAATGGTGCAACATATTGAATGTGGATTCTGTGTTTACATTCACCAAGGGAATACATTGTTTGTAATGATTCTTCTATTTATAATATATATGACGTGGGCAAGACCCAAGGATCGTGCCGGAGTACGATCAGCTTTGCCAGTAGTGGGTTGTGCTCAATCTTTATATCTCAGATCCCGAAAGAACCAAATAAATCGATTCTTTTATTAACAGTATTTCGGGAGAAACAAACATCTCTAGCAACAAGTGACATCAATATTGAGCTATAGGAAAGAATCACCAGAACGCATTCTGGTCTGCAGTTCTATTCGGCTGCGAAACATGACCTCTAGACAAGAGTACACGAACATGGAAACTTCGAAGGCACTCTATTATAGCAGCATGACCAGGGTGAGCAGGGTGGAAACTGAATCAAAGAAACACATCTTTAAAGCAAGGGCAAGAATTTAAAGACATTGATTCATACTCATAAAAGGAATTAGATATTAAAGACACACCAGACAGGGGTTAGCAACCTGTTCTTACATGTTGTGCCAAAGTAATGTTGTAAAGTCGTTGTGGGAGCCGGTAGTTCAGAAAGCAATGACAAACTACTGAACGTAAAAAACTTGTCTAGTTCATCAACAGCAGCTGAAAATGCTGGCGTTGACTGCAACGTCCTGCAAGTGATATGCAACATAAAACAACAACAAAATTATTTAAATAGATGAATTTAGGAATTTAAATGTAGAATAGCGCAAGCAAGTTGACAGCAATTCACAAGATGGAGAATATTCTCTGTAATTTATCGTTGTCAATGGAGATGAGGAAAAGAGTTCTTATGGGCCAGTCTTGATGTGGGGAAGTGAACCAGGCAACTGAGGAATTATGTGGAAGCTGCAGAGGCATGGCGTAGGCGTTCATGTCGCTCCACAGATCGCGGTCATTGGTGTTCTAGATCAACTCCGCTGTTGATATTCCTCCTTGCCACCGTCTGAATCCATCCAGCATCATTTCTCTTGGTCTGCCTCTGCCTCTCTTCCCCTCGATCTTTCCAGTTTTCACGATGTTCTCCAATGCCTCTCTTCTCATCATATGACCAAAAATAGCTGTTGCCTCTTTCTTATTGTTGTATATAATGTACTTACTTTACTGTAAGTATTTGTGTTTTATAACAGTTCTATTCAATATATTTTTTTTTCTATCACGTCAAGTGAATACTTAAAATCTAGATAACATTCTAGATAACATTCTAGATAACATACTAGGTAACATTCTAGATAACATTCTAGATAACATTCTAGATAACATTCTAGATAACATTCTAGATAACATACTAGGTAACATTCTAGATAACATTCTAGATAACATACTAGGGAACATTCTAGATAACATTCTAGATAACATTCTAGATAACATACTAGGTAACATTCTAGATAACATTCTAGATAACATACTAGGTAACATTCTAGATAACATTCTAGATAACATACTAGGTAACATTCTAGATAACATTCTAGATAACATACTAGGTAACATTCTAGATAACATTCTAGATAACATTCTAGATAACATACTAGGTAACATTCTAGATAACATTCTAGATAACATTCTAGATAACATACTAGGTAACATTCTAGATAACATACTAGATAACATTCTAGATAACATTCTAGATAACAAGCCGGCGCTATGGCGAAGAATTTGCCAAAACATTGACTCGCTGTAATCTCTTCCACCGTACAACGTTATTTGATATAAATCTATATTTATAAAACAAAGTGTATGTATGTAAATATGTGTGTATGTATATATGTATGTATGTAAATATGTATGTCCTTTATTTGTTCGCGAACGGCCCATCCGATTGAGATGAAATTTTCTACACGCCTTCCTTTCATTCCAGAGCTGTCAACTGTCATAGTTTTTTTTTCCTTCTTCCTCCTCCTCCCTCCTCCCCCTCCCAAAATCTTCTTCTTCTTCTTCTTCTTCTTTAGCGTTCCGAGCCATTGAGGTTCTTTGCTGCAAATACAATCCGTCTCCATTCGTCTCTCTGGTGGACCTTCTCTTGCCAGTCGTTGATTCCAAGTGCTTGTAGGTCTGTACATGTATTATCTCTCCACCGCCTTCTTGGTCTACCTCGGGGTCTACGATCATTTATTTCCTGAGTGTAAGCGAGTTTTGTTTCCCTATTATCTTCCATTCTTTCTATATGCCCCAGCCATTGTAGTCTATTAGCCTTCATGATACCAGTGATTAGCGGGGACTTAAACAGATCATAAATGTCTTTGTTACTTCTTCTTTTCCACTCTCCACTTTGTGTATCCCTAATGGATCCAAAGATGCGTCTTAAAATTTTGTTCTCAAAGGTTTGTAACAAGGCTTCGTCTCCTTTCGTTGTACTCCAGGTTTCAGAGCCATACAGCACAACTGGTCTGATCAGTGTTTTGTATATTGTGATTTTGGTGTTACGAGATATCGCCTTTGATTTTAGTAGATGTTGTAGTGCATAGTATATCTTATTTCCAGAGTTGATTCTAGCTTGTATTTCTTCCCTTATGATGTTGGAGCAGTTCAAGATTGTACCCAGGTATTTGTATGTTTCCGTTCTTTTAATGGTCATATCATCTATTTGTATGTGGCCAGAGTTTCTAGCCATTCCGTCTCTTGAAATTACCATATATTCTGTCTTATCTTGGTTGATAACCAGCCCCATCTGTTGGGCTTTTCCCTTTAAGTGAGTCAATATTTCCAATGTCTTTTGTTCACTTTGCCCTATAATATCTATATCATCTGCATAACCAAGCAGCTTGGATGTTCCTCCAATATCACATTCCTCCTTTACCTTCCTTACAATTTTCTCTAGAGCCAGATTGAAGAGTAGCGGCGATAGTGCATCACCCTGTTTCAAGCCAGATGTTATTTGGAAGGGGTCTGATTTCCTGCCTTTATATGTTACTATATTATAAGTATCTTCCATGCATAGTCTGGTCATGTTGATAAATATATGATGATGATGATGAAAGAATCCCCGAACCAAAACGCTAGGGAAAGGGAAGAAAATGACGTGACTACACAGAATCGTCACACGGCAATCATCATCATCAAGTGCCGTGCCGGCTGGCGTAGGCGTTCATGGCTCTCCGTGGATCTCAGTCTTTGGTTTTTTGGATCAACTCTGCTGCTGATATTCCTCCATGCCACGGCAATATCAATAACAATTCATCTTTTTATGTGTAAGGAAGTTATCTACAGTCGTGTAGAAGGGAAGAACTAGACGAGTATGAATTCGGAATGGCGAACTCTCTCCTCCTCTCTTCTCCTCCCTCCTCCTCCCTCTACCTCCTCCCGCCACCCTCCTCCTCTTCCTCCTCCCTCTCATCCCTCTCCCGACTCCCTCCTCCTTCTCCCTCTTCCTTCTCCCTCTTCCTCTCCCCTCCTCCTCCATCCTCCTCCCTCCTACTCCCTCCGCCTCCTCCCCCTCCTCCCTCATCTTCCCTCCTTCTCCCTCTCCCTCCTCATCCCTCCTCCTCCTCCTGCCTCCCTCCTCCTCCTGCCTCCTTCTCCCTCATCATCCTCCCTCCTCCTTCTCCCTTTTCCCTCTTCCTCCTCCTCCCTCCTCCTCCCCTCTACCTCCTCCTCCTCCCTCCACCCTCCTCCTCCCTTCTCCTCCTCTTCCTCCTCCCTTTCCTTCCTCCTCCTCCTCCCTCTACCTCCTCCTCCCCCTACCTCTTTCCTCCTCCCTCCTCCTCCTCTTCCACCTCCCTTTCCTTCCTCCCCTCCTCATTCTCCCTCCTTCCTCTCCCTCCTTCCTCATCCTCCTTCCTTCTTCTCCCTCTACCTCCTCCCTCCTTCTCTCCCCTCCTCCTCCCTCCTCCTCCTCCTTCTCCTCCTCCCTCCTTCTCCCTTCTTCTCCTCCTCTCCCCTCCTCCTCCTACCCTCTTCCTCTTCCCCTCCTCCCTCTCCCTCCTCCATCCTCCTCCTCCCTCTACCTCCTCCTCCCTCTTCCTCCTCCTCCCTCTTCCTCCCTCTCCCTCCTCCATCCTCCTCCTCCCTCTTCCTCCTCCTTCTTCCTCCTCCTTCCTTTCCTCCCTCCTCCTCCCTCTTCCTCCTCCTCCTACCTCCTCCCTCCTCCTCCCTCCTCCCTTTCCTCCCTCCTCCTCCTCCCTCTACCTCCTCCTTCCTCCTCTCCACTCTTCCTCCTACCCTCTTCCTCTTCCCTCCCCCTCCTCCCTATCCCTCCTCCTCCCTTCACATTCCTCCTCCTCCCTCTTCCTCCTCCTCCTCCCTCCTTCTCCCTCCTCCTTCTTCCTCCCTCCTCCTCCTCCTCCCCTCCTCCTCCCTCCTCCTCCCTCTCCTCCTCCTCACTCCTCCCTCCTCCTCCCTCTACCTCCTCCCTCCTCCTCCCTTCACATTCCTCCTCCTCCCTCTTCCTCCTCCTCCCTCCTCCTCATCCCTCCTCCTGCCTTCTCCTCCTCCCTCCTCCTCCCTCTACCTCCTCCTCCCTTCACATTCCTCCTCCTCCCTCTTCCTCCTCCTCCCTCATCCTCCTTCTCCCTCCTCCTCCTTCTTCCTCCCTCCTCCTCCTCCTCCCTCCTCCCCCTCCTCCTTCCTCCTCCTCCTCCTCCTCCTCCTCCTCCTCCTCCTCCTCCCTCAACCTCCTCCCTCCTCCTCCCTTCACATTCCTCCTCCTCCCTCTTCCTCCTCCTCCCTCCTCCTCATCCTCCTCCTCCCTCCTCCTCCTCCCTCCTCCTCCTCCCTCCTCCTCATCACTCCTCCTCCCTCCTCCTCCTTCTTCCTCCCTCCTCCTCCTCCCTCCTCCCCCTCCTCCTTCCTCCTCCTCCCTCTCCGCCTCCTCCCTCCTCCTCCTCCCTCCTCCTCCCTCTACCTCCTCCCTCCTCCTCCCTTCACATTCCTCCTCCTCCCTCCTCCTCCTCCTCCCTCCTCCTCCTCTCTCCGCCTCCCTCCTCCTCCTCCCTCTACCTCCTCCCTCCTCCTCCCTTCACATTCCTCCTCCTCCCTCCTCCTCCTCCCTCCTCCTCCTCCCCCTCCTTCTCCTCCTTCTCCCTCCTCCTTCTCCCTCTCCTCCTCCTGCTCCCTTCTCCTCCTGCGTTCTCCTCCTCCCTCCTTCTCCCTCTTCCTCCTCCCTCCTCCTCGCCTCCTCCTCCACCCTACTCCTCCCTCCTCCTCCTAATCCCTCCTCCTCCCTCCTATTCCTCCCTACTCCTCCTGTCTCCTCCCTCCTCCTCCCTCCTCTTCCCTCCTCCACCTCCCTCTTCCTCCTCCCTCCTCCATTTACCCAAGACAGACAGACAGTCAGACAGATAGTCGGGAATGGGATCTTATATGACTACTTATATAATTTAAATGAGATGCTCTCCACCATGGGCTGGGCCGGGTCAGACAGACAGATAGATAGATAGATAGATAGACAGACAGACAGACAGACAGACAGACAGTCGGGAACGGGAACTTATATGACTACTTATATGAATTAAATGAGATGCTCCCCACCAGGAGTTGGGCGATGCCGGGCCGGGTCAGACAGACAGATAGATAGACAGACAGACAGACAGACAGATAGTCGGTAACGGGAACGAGAACTTATATGACTACTTATATGAATTAAATGAGATGCTCCCCATCAGGGTCTGGGCGAAGCCGGGCCGGGTCAGACAGACAGACAGACAGACAGATAGACAGACAGACAGACAGACAGATAGTCGGTAACGGGAACGAGAACTTATATGACTACTTATATGAATTAAATGAGATGCTCCCCACCAGGATCTGGGCGAAGCCGGGCCGGGTCAGCTAGTTTTTATATAATTAATAGCAATTCACAATCATTCATACCGCTTTCGAAACGCAGTTGCGGGAGTTTCCGAAGCAGACCACCATTCGCTGCTTTTCATACATTGGTATGAACGCCGGTCGTTCAGAAAACAATGGCAAACTACTGAAAGAATATTTGCCAAGAAATCTCAAACAGCAAAAAAAAAACAAAAAAAAAAACGCTGGGGTTGACTGCGGCATCCTGTAAAGGATATGTAACTCACTAACGATCGTCAAGTGCCTAATGTGTCTGCCATATAAACGGACCCTTCACTACAAGTATGTGTATTAACTAACAGTTTTACTCAATGGAATTGTTCTTTCAGTATATACGTGCAGTGTACACATAAAATTGAAATGATGCAGAACGAAACATACTTATAATTTTTGAGAAGACCAACATGAGGGCGGGGACTACATATATGCAGTGTTTTATTGATTGAGTAGAGAGAGTGGAAATACGGATTAATATCTTTAGACTTAACAAAATCACGCACTAGGATGGCAATGTTAGAAAAAAAGAATACTGCATGCACGTTAAAAGTTAGTTGCATATCCTTTAGATGATATCGCAGTAAACCCCAGCATTTAAAAGCTTTATGTGATTATTTGCCGGTCTCTCTGGCTGAGGGGTTACAACACTTTCTCCGTAATCCTGTTTATCACGCAGAGTCTCGTAGCGGGAGAAAACTGGGAGCGGTTCGACCCCCGCTGGTGACTTGCGGGATACTGAGCCGGCCGCTCAGAAATCAATGGCAAACTACTGAGCGTAATCTTGTCAAGAAATCAACAGACAGCTGAAAGATGCTGCTGTTGACAGCGATGTCCTGTAAAGGATATGCAAATTAAAAAAAAAAAAAAAATGTGATTATTTGGCATGTTTATGTTCAGCAATTTGCCCCTTTTTTTCATTGAACGACCGGAACTCATACCATTTTATGAAAACCAACACAAAGTTGTCATCTGCCTCATCGTTCACAACTGTGTTTCGAATGCGGTATTATGAATTGAGTCCGTAACGCCTCTGCCACGGAGCCGAAAGACAGATAGACAGACAGGAAGGTGTGTAGGATTGACGACACACACGCTGCCGACTGGACAGGCCAACAGTCTGCCTGGTTAGACGTTAAACAAATCCCAGAAGAAATGTAGGTCGTCCTGTATTGATTATCGCGTTGAACTGATCATTCTGCTGCCTGCACCCCGTTCTGTTCTCAAAGTGGGTCAGTTATATTTGCATAAGACGACCGGACGTGGTCATTATCCACTGGAATGCCCAGTGCAGAACGCCACCCCCCAACTTTTATGTTTGAAAAACGAAGACAGAAATAATAGATTTATTGCCTGGCATATTTCGCTGCATCTATTCGGGTACATAATATAGTATAGTTAGTTAGTTAGTTAGTTAGTTAGTCGCTGTTCCAACATCACAGCAAAGGGTCATCCCAATTATGCCCCGTTCCCGTGCCAGTGAATATCACACAAACTGTTCCTCACTGCCCCATGTGAAAAGTGGAAAAGACTGGAGTCTCGAGAAATAACGGCCCGCTCAGGCACACTGTGCACAATGCCGTCGCCACAATGTCATCACAAAAGTTCTGTCCGAAACATACAGTTCATTCTTGATGGAATTGGCGGTTACTTTTCCAACCAGATGTTCGCCTACAAAGTCTCGATGTTTCTAGGTGTTGATGTTACGTTTCTAGATGTTTTAGCCAGCCACGCCAGTTTTTTTCTCCGAAATGTAGTTCATGCAACAAAACAACCTCGAATTGATGTAAAGAAACATTTCACTGTATATTAGTATATTATGCCGTCGCCAGGGGGGTGGGGGGGGGGGGGGGGGGGGGGTTTGTGGTCTCGAGGTATAGTGTCCGCCTCGATCGCTGGAGGTCCCGGGTTCAAGCCCCGGTGAGGACCGGGATTTTTTTCACTTGGACTTCTAGTAATAAAATTTCCCCTGGTCGCTGGGCAGTGAGATCGGACGCGGATAGTGTTCATCATCTCATCTCATCGTGTTCATCTTGTACCTTGCGGTGTCGAGGTGAAGTATAAACTTCGTGAGAGTGCCCGGTTATGGGCTTCGTATATTGACATTCCCATGGATTCTGTTATTCCCTCCGTCCAACGTTTACGTGGTCGGCCTCTTCCTCTGTTTCCATCAGGTCTGTACATCATTGCTTGTTGTGGCATGCTGTTGACTGGTAGCCTACTTGCATGGCCAAACCATTTGACTTGCTGCTTTCTAATAAAATCTAGAGCAGCTTTAACCCCCACTTTAGTCCTGATTTCTTCAGTTCTGATCTTATCTCTTCTTGATACGTTTTTGAGTAGTCTTCTCAGGAACCTCATTTCTGTTGTTGTGATTTTTATTTTCTCTTTTTCTGTCATTGTCCAGGTTTGGCATTGGTAGCACAGAGCACAGATAGTGTTGCGCACGTAAAAAGTCCCTTGGCAGTTGGAAATCGAAAAAGAGTAGCCTAACGGCGCTGCCCGGGCAAAATTTCAAGTTAAAAATCTACCCTCAGTATTTCAGGTATTCTCGTCGGTGCTGCGGAGTTCGTGCACTGAACTGAGTTTCTCCAAACTCAGGTTTGAGTTAGAAGGAGAACGGAGCACATATACACCCATGTGCCGTGATGTTGATCCATCGACTAAACTAAACTAAACTAATGCCATCGTCAGAATGCCAACATATAGGTCCTCCTCGAAAACAGTTCATTATCGATGGAAATGGCAGTCACTAGAAAACCAGCAGCCACACATTTCTGCATAAGGCAAGAAAAACCGGTCGCTTCTGCGACACTCCAGCCGCCATACATGCAGATATGTCTAGATGTTGTTGTTCCGTTTCTAGATGATATATAGTCAGAAAAAAAAAACAAAAACATCGAGCCTGCAGTTCACGCCACAACACCTCAGACATATGTAAAAAAAAAACAAAAAAACATTTCACTGTACATAATGCCGCCTCCAGAATGCCAAAACAACAGTCCTCCACGAAAGCACAGTTCATCTTCAAAGGAAGCGGCAGTAAACCAGAAGACGAGCAGCCACGCATTTCTGTATAAGGCACAAAAACTGGTTAATTCTGGGACATAGCCAGCCGCAATTGCTCTGAACATGTAATTCACGCTCCACAACCTCGGGCAGATTTAAAAGCATTTCACACGAAATTCACAGCTCACTGCGTCGCGCCACGCTCTTAGCTCAGTAGCATGGCGACGGAACCATAAACTACCAGTCTAACATGAGGAAAATCCGAATGCAACGGTAGCCACGAGCATAATCACCCAGAGAGAGAGAGAGTTGATGAAATAAATGAAACAGAGGCAAGTAAAATATTTCGGCTACGTTAAAAGTCATAACCCTCTTATAAAAACCATACTGGAGGGTAAGACTGAAGGCAAGCGAGCAAGGGATTGACAATGATGGAAGTTTGAAGATAACATCAAGAGATGGACAAACAGTAATATGACATAATGTTCACAACCAGACATTGCAGGCTACCTTCATTGTGAAGACGGCACCTGATTGATTGATGTCTGTTATCCCTTCACTATGGGAAAACATTGTTTTGAATTTATTCTTTTCTTTCCATCTCTCTATCCCACAATCCCTCTATCTGTCTATCTCTCTATCCCTCTATCTGTCCATCTCTCTATCCCTCTATCTGTCCATCTCTCGATCCCTCTATCTGTCCATCTCTCTATCCCTCTAACTCTCAAAGCATATTACGCGAATGAGAAAAACCATGAAAACAATGGCAAGCTCGTGGCTTACAGTGGCACACATTGATACAACTGATAAATTAATTACTCACGGAAACAGAACACCGACAAGAAAGACAGGGCAGAATTTTGCCCGGACCGCAAGCGGATAGAGGTGATACGGGAACAGGAAGTAGTAATCTGGCTGCCATCACAAGGCCACTCAAGTGTTTGTGCTGGGCAAGTGAATGTGTGTGCGGGGCCAGACAGTGAGTGTGCCCTGAAGAGACGAGGCTGGGGAAGTGGGCTGGCAATGAGTGTGCCTTGAAGAGACGAGGCTGGGACAGTGGGCTGGCAATGAGTGTGCTTGAAGACACGAGGCTGGGGAAGTGGGCTGGCAATGAGTGTGCCTTGAAGAGACGAGGCTGGAGCAGTGGGCAGGCAATGAGTGTGCCTTGAAGAGACGAGGCTGGGGCAATGGGCAGGCAATGAGTGTGCCTTGAAGAGACGAGGTTGGGGCAATGGGCAGGCAATGAGTGTGCCTTGAAGAGACGAGGCTGTCACAGTTGGCAAGCAATGAGTGTGCCTTGAAGAGACGTGGCTGGGGTAGTGCGTAGGCAACGTGTGTGCCTTGAAGAGACGAAGCTGGGGCTGTGGGTTGGTTATGATTGGTGCCATGATGTTCCGGACCGAGGATCTCCGCGAGGAAGTGGTTCAGCCGTCTACCTTGCACTCCGAAGGTTGTAGGTTCGATTCCTAACTCCGTCATTCGGGTAACGAGTGCATTTTTCTCGGAGATTTCGGGGGGTAAGGGTCGTCTCTGGTGATACGGAGTTCATGCTCTGTGTGACATTTCCGACAGGCCGCCCTGGGGAAAGAGACCAAGCCACATGGGGTAAACCCGGTGAAATGAAGTCGATCCTCTCGTCTGTAAACCTTTGTGTTAGACGTACAAAAGCTCTCTAACTTCTATGATGGCTCGTGTCAATCAATCAATCAGCTGCCGTCTCCACAGTGAAGGTTGGCTGCAATGTATCTCCAACACTGTCTGTCTTTCGCCCTGACTGTATATTCTGTCCATCTCTTGATGTTAACTTCCCACTTGTATCGTTGCCTACCTCTTGCTCGCTTGCCTTCATCATTACCATCCAGTATGGTATTTATAAGAGCGTTAAGTCTTTTAACATGGCCGAAATATTTCACTTACCTCTGTTTTATTTTATTTTATCAACTCTGTTTTCATTCTCAGTGTTTATAGAACCTCTGTATTTGATTGTTTTCGTTTCCTTGAAATATGACATATTCATCTGTGTAGCCACATCTCTAGGGCGTCAATTCAACTTTCTAATTCCTTGTTTAATGTCCAGGCTTCCGCGCTATTTACTTCTTGTTGAAATCTCATTGCTGTCATTGGCATACTGCATGGTGAGTTCTCAATCTCTTCCACAATGGCCAGCCATGCTCACTTTTGTCCGGAACACGCCTCATGTGTGCCACACACTATGCTGTTTCGCTTTCGAAGCCTCTGATCTATGTAGATTCTTCCGCCTTGTTCACCGTCCCAATCTTTTGTGTACTAGGGATGGACATTCCCAATATAGTAGGATATTACTCCTACTTCACTCATGTAGTTTAGCTAGTCAGCCTAGACAGCGGTGGGGCCACCGCCGTACACAAGCGGTAGCCGGGGAGCCATACATGATCTGTGTGGTATATCCCTAGGGATATGGCCGCCACTCACCGTGAGGTACTATTACTCTCTCTTTACCCTACACACACTACCATACGGGCGGTAAACGACATTAGGCATTCAGTTGCAGAATGTTTATTTAACCGAAACATCTATTGCAATACCGTTGTAACACTACTGCTATTATAGAAACAAGCCGGTGGTTTAAACTTGCATGAAACTCCCGTCATTATCATCAACTGGCTTTCCGTCTGGCGCAGGTGATAATACATCTCCACATCTTCCGACCTGCAACAGCATGTATCTGTTCGCGCCTGGCGCTGTTTCGAGCCATGATACACAGCTGTCAGACATTTTCGCTCGCTAGCTTTCCTTGTTTCTCTATCTACGAATAGTTCAGTTTGTCACAATAGAGTCTACTTTTATTTTTCTTCATATAATATGGTCAAAAATTGATGGCTGCCTCCTTCTGATGTTTGTGACAAGTTTTCGTTGTGTAGAATTGACAGCCACATGTTAGAACTGGTTCTATGTAACACGCAAGAGATCTTCTAACCTTCAATTGCAAGGATGTGTGGTTTCTGTTTGTCCTAATCTGTTCTTTATCTTTGTGATATATCCACCATTTTAAAAAAAATATCCAAGTGCCCAGATATTTGAATTTCTGTTTTTGCCCTAAGTTAACACCTTTTATCTTAATTGTACATATAGTCATGCGAAGTTTCTGTGATATAACCATAACTTCTGTCTTTCTATTATTCAAGATGATTTTCATTGCTTCACTTTCTACGATCACTGTATCTATCATTTCTTGTAGTTAGAAACCTCCTTAAGCAGTGCAAATGACTGGTACACAGCAAGGGTCAGCAATCTATTTCAATCCTATATCACAGTCCAAGGGAATTTCCGGCCTGCGGCCTGTATAATGCCCACAAAATCATTTGGTCTGGCCCTGCCAAGGCATCTATAGGCGGGCTTCGAAATTCGGTAGATCTAGAAGCTTTACAAACAAGCATAAATACATATAGCGGCAACATCATCTATACCAGCTAATATCACAAGCCTTACCACAGAGAAGTAATCCCAGTCATCACATTAGAGGTAGGTTAATTAAATGTTTGACCAAATAAGGCAGACTAAATTGTAAATTGATAATTTTGTATGACAAGCGAATGCTGTTTTATATATATATATATATATATATATATATATATATATATATATATATATATATATATATATATATATATATATATATATATATAACAGCATTCGCTTGTCATACAAAATTATCAATTTACAATTTAGTCTGCCTTATTTGGTCAATATTTGGTATATATATATATATATATATATATATATATATATATATATATATATATATATATATATATATATATATATATATATATATATATACGGGGCGTTCATTTGAAATCTGTTCGTGCCGCACCGCACGTAACTGAGTACGTTGAACATGATCATGTCATAGTCATGTTATAAGTACTGACCAATGAATAAAAGAGCAAGTGCTTATCGTCCCGTGATGCACAGGTTCTGTTTCTGACCGTTGAGAAAATGGCCGGGTTGATCCAAAATCCGTTCAAAGAAGCTCAAAGAGCGGTGATTCAGTTTCTTTCATTTGAATGATGTCGGCCAGTGGACATTCATCGAAGAATGCAGGCAGCGTACCGTAACAAATGTGTGTCGAATACAACATTGACAGACTGGGCACGAATGTTTCGGATATGACGTCAGTTCACGACAGATCTTCGACGGCCGAGTCAAGCGCATATTGTTGCAGCAGAAAAAAACCATCGCAAAATTGATGAAGCAGTACAGATGAACAGTTGTCGAAGCATACGTTCGCTAGCGAAAGAATTTGATGTGTCAATTGGGACAATTCAAAAGGTCGTTCGTAAGAAACTGCAATATCGGAATGTGTGTTCACAGTGGGTACCACGGATGTTGACCGACCACCAACAAGAGGAACGCATGGGATGGTGTTTGAACCACTTGCTGCGTTACAGAGTGGATGGTGATGCATTTCTCTTCCGCATAGTGGCAGGCGATGAATCATGGTGTCACCACTTTGAGCCGAGCAGCAAAAGAGAGAGCATGCAATAGAAGCATGCTGGATCACCAAAAGCCAAAACATTCAATTTACAGTTTTCCGCAGGTAAGGTTATGCTGGGCGCATTTTTTGACTATGAAGGGCTATTGTTGGCCGACATTCAAAGAACCTGGTGTCAACATCAACTCTACCCACTACTTGCAAACACTAGACAAGCTGCAAAAAGCCATCAAGAATAAACGACCCGGCATGCTTTCTCGCGGTGTGATTTTGTTGCATGATAATGCTCGTCCGCATGCCGCAAAGATTGTGCAGGAAGCATTAGCAAGGAAGAAGTGGGAAATTCTGCAACATTCAGCCTATAGTCCTCATTTGTCACCATGTGATTTTCATTTGTTCGGAACTCTAAAAGAAAAGCTCTCAAGGGGCGACTGATTTCACACAGATGCAGACGTAATGAACGCGGTAAACACTTGGTTCAGTGTGCAACCACAATCCTTTCTTGCGGACGGCATTCGCCGCCTACCTAAGCTATGGGATGCTTGCCTGATTGCCTACCGCGGCTTCTTCTGACCAACCCAAGGTGCATAATTCATTCAAAATGAATGCTTTGTTTAATTCTACCACACCTGTTAATGTTTCTTTCATGCTTTTGTAATAAAGCCATTGGAACGGGTTTCAAATGAACGCCCCTAATATGTATCCAAATGTATCTTAGCAGAAACAAAAGATTCATGAGCTCTGCCCAACAGGTAGATCAATCAGACATGTGGTATAACAATAGTTTCCAACCTTACCATGTCATCCTCTTATTCTTATAGTTCATGCTTTGTGGCGCTGGTGATCATGTCTGTCTACAGCCTTGGGTCTCGTGTACTGCCAACCTTCTTATAGTCCGTGGCGCTGCTGATCCTGTGTGTCCACAGCCTTCCGTCTCGTGTACTGCCAGTCATTTCTGATCTGATCATACTACATGCTCTTATGGCAAACTGTCCAGCCACTTCTTTCTAGGTCTTCCCCTGCTTCTTCCCACCTTCAACTTTCACGTTGCGACACATTTCAGCTTTCTCCTTCTCATGACACGATCAAAAATGTGTACTGTCCTCTTCTGATACGAGATAGCAGTTCTCTCTCTCTCCTCTCTCTCTCTCTCTCTCTCTCTCTCTCTCTCTCTCTCTCTCTCTCTCTCACTCTCTCTATCTCTGTGTGTGTGTGTTGGTTTTTTTAAATATATCTTAATTTCTCTGTCTATCCATCCATGGTGTTCCCATCGTTTCTAATAAAACTGTCACACTATTACTTACTAGTTTGCTAATTGTCGTTAGTGTCATACATTCATATTAACAGAGCAGCTAATATTAAGTGTGTAGGGGAAACTATGAGAAACATGAATGCCTAAATCATGACACGTTACACACGTGTGTGGGAGAAAATAAACTAACTCATCACAGCCATGCCAAGAACACGGGAAACATCACTGTAAGCATTTTTTTTAGGTATGGCAGGGGGAGGTAATTCACTCACATTACGAGAGGCTTGGCAAGGGGAGGTAAGCAATATCAGCAGATATTAGATATCTTGAAAACTAGACAGACAGACAGACAGACAGACAGATTTGGACAGAGAATGAGAGAGAGAGATAAGAGATAGAGAACAAGAGAGGAGAAGGTAAGGAGTGATATAGAACGGAGAGAAACCCACAGATACTGGAGCTCTGAAGGGATGTAAAGAATACTCACACCGTAAACCTCCGGTGCATGCCGTAAGCGGCGTTTAAAGAGGGTTGGCCTGAGTACGGATACCTCACATCATAGAAAATATCAGCCAGCATCCAGCCAGCTACGAACTGGCATACAGAGGACTGGGCATGTGTGGCTGTGGCTCCACCGGGTGCAGAGAACCTCCACATTGTGAAGAAGATAACGAGGCGAAACATTGGAGAAGGGGAGGTTATGCGACTAGCTGTCATCGTAGGCCCCCGATATGTCCGGGCGGAGTAATCTGGTAAATTAGTTTGTAAGCAATTCGTTCAGTGTGGTGTGTTTATATAAACAATTTAAAATGACACAAAGTAGTGCAGCTTTACATAACAGAATTACGACACACACAGGACGTTGCGGCGATTAGCCTTCATCAGTAAACAAACATATTCACAAACACAACATATAGTCAACGAGATCTCCTGTGACTATATCAAAAGGTGACGACAGGACGAGAAGAGCAAAAGGATGAAAAAATGAAAGCAGTGAAGAGAAAATGAGAGATGGAAAAAAATGTTCATACTTACCTCACAATTCCGATCTGTGTGTAACTCAGAATATCACCGATGTTTTCTTTTTATACCCAACCGAGGGGGTGAGACGTAGGATGCTGACGGGGTGATGGGTGTAACGGTTCAGTGAGCACATTGACAGAAGGAGGGGGGGGGGAGGAGGCAGGAAGGCAGGACAGTAACCTGTGATAGTAGGCTAAGAATTGTATCTGAGCAATCTCAGCCTCCCCCATATGATGTAGGGGTACATGGACCAAAAAAGGTTGAGAAGCACTGCTCTAGACAGATTCCATCCAAGGTAAGAAGGTTTTACCAACACGTTGTATAAGAAGATCTCGAACGACGCGGTTGTACAACAACAACAACAACAACAACAGGAACTAAAAAAAAAAAAAACAACAACAACAACAGCTACGTGATACGATGACGAAGTGAAACGTGATACACACCTTAGAGCATTTCGAACGGGTAATGTTTAAACAACAATACACATTAAAATTGGGGGGGGGGGGGATGTAGGGATTGACGGTGGGAACTGCTAAATTAAACAGACAAGGGAATCTGTCTCGTGAAGCAATAAGACAAGAGATCGCTGTTTACTCATTTTTATAACAGGGACAGGGGAGAGTGCGTATTAAGTTCTACACACAACAAGGAGCAACATAATACACTGATGTTTCTGTAAACCCAGTTAGACAAACCACACAGGGAAGTAATATAACACCAGGCTTCAGGGGGGGGGGGGGGGGGTCATCAGCGCACAGATAATAAGACGAAACCAGAAAACATGGAGTGGCTAAAATTACTCACAGACTGTGTGGAATAATACATAAAGGGTGTAATTTTAATGACTGTGGGGATTTTGAAAATATTGCCGTTCCAAGTTTTGTATTTACCTTCTTAGGACCTTCTATGTTGCATGAACTCCACAGAGGGTGAATAGAAAATTTGGAACGGCAATATTTTCCAAAAAACCTCACAGTAATTAAAAATACATCCTATATAATTATAATGTGAATCAGATACATCATATCCTTAGCGGTGCAGTCGTAAAGTAAATAGTTTAAAAAATGTTTTACATATCCTTTACAGGACATCGCTGTCAACATCAGCATCTTTCAGCTGTATGTTGATTTCTTGGCAAGATTACGCTCAGTAGTTTGCCATTGATTTCTGAGCGGCCGGCTCAGTTATCCCGCAAGTCACCAGCGGGGATCGAACCGCTCCCAGCTCTCGCCCCGCTACGAGACTGCGTGATAAACGGGATTACGGAGAAAGTGTTGTAACCCCTTGGCCAGAGAGACCGGCAAAGTAAATAGTACTGAACATAAAATTTCCTAGAAAATCACAAACAGTCAGAAAATGCTGGGAGTGATTGCGACGTTCTGTGAATACATGCAAACAACTTGTAACACTGGTACACATTCTCAATGACATGATGCTACAAGATTTCGACGTTCTGTGAATACATGCAAACAACTTGTAATACTGGTACACATTCTCAACTACATGATGCTACAAAGAATATTTTACACCAGAAGATCAGCCTCGCCGAATGGATAAGAACAATAGCTCTTAAGCTTCCGGTGTGCTGATGCCGAGGTAGCGGGTTCAACCCTTACACTGGTCAGTTGGACAAATATGTTGACTTCTCGTCCTTGGCTTGGGGATGTATATTACAAGTCGGAGTGCATTAACCTGTTGGCGAGGAAAACTTGTAATAGGGAAAGTTCATCCTCACGAAAAATTCAGTCTCGTACAAAGCTAGCGTACGCAACAACAACAACCAAAAATCCATTAATAAAATTGACATGCTACAGCGAACATTGATGCTTTAACGAACGCGGATGTGACCAATAAAGAGATGTTCTTTTATTGGAATTAAGAGTTGAAACTCGGAAAAGATGAGCACCTTCTGCTTCTTGTTGGTTCCTCTTTCGGGGTGAATGCTCCCCACCTTATAATCTACCTCTAACTTTCGACGTGAATGCTTCCCACCTTATAATCTACCTCTAACTTTCGAGGTGAATGCTTCCCATCTTATAATCTACCTCTAACTTTCGATGTGAATGCTTCCCACCTTATAATCTACCTCCAATTTTCGAGGTGAATGCTTCCCACCTTATAATCTACCTCTAACTTTCAAAGTGAATGCTTCCCACCTTATAATTTACCTCAAAGATCAATGTGCCCGACTTCAGCATCTGTTTATGTCAGGTATGCTTTCTCAGGACAGATGTCATCCAAGGTAACGCGTTCTATCTACCTTGTAATATTTTCATGTAGTGGTTTTAGAATAGTTGTGTGTTGGTTTGTGTTTGTTTGTTCTGTGCTGACGAAGGCTTTAGCCGCAACGTCCATTTCGGTTCTTGTAATTAAAGAAATAATATATCCGAATTAGACCCGCTGGGATCTGACCCTTAACCAGCAGGTCGGTAGTCGTGTTTCAGCCATTAAGCTACGGCGGATCTGCTGTTAGTTAATTAACATCCCCTGATTTCGCTCACTGTCACTAATTTGCCTAACTATACTTTTAAAACTGCCACTAATATATCTCGGAATATTTATATTTTGTTTTCCGACTTTAATTCTCTCAAGATGTTTGATGCTTCTTTGTTTACCTCGTTGTTCGTTTTGATAAAATTTTAGATCAAATACATCCTTGTACAAATCTTCGTTTAATTAATCTGGCTACACCGTCGTCTCCTGTAAATCTGATCGCAGCCGTTTGATCCAAATGTGGTGTTATATGAAATGTTACTACCAAAAAAAAAAAAAAAACCATTAACTCATGTACATAATCAGTGAGTAATCTGATTGGTTATGACAGTATTTTTACTGTGTGATTTGTGATCTTGTGATTCGTGGTTCTGTGATTTATGAAAGACTCATTGGTAATACTGTGATTTGTGAATCCGTGGCATGGTTCATGGGAGACAAGGCGGTTTGGGGGGGGGGGGGGGGGGGAGGGGCAGCACACTGGTGGACATATTAAATTGCAGACGACCTGTGAATTAAAATGCATGAGGTAGGGATTTGGACACAGAACGAAAGTCTTTCTAGAAGGCTGTTATGACGTCGACTTTCTGCAAAGGAGTTCCTACACGATAATGATGTGTTACAATGTTGTCTGATCAGTTGTTACAATGATATCTGCTAAGTTGTTATAATGTTGTCTTATAAGTTGTTACAATGTTGTCTGGTGAGTTGTAAACGTGTTGTCTGATGAGTTGTTACACTATTGTCTGATCAGATGTTACAATGTGGTCTGATCAGTTGTTACAATGTGGTCTGATGAGTTGTTACAATGTTGTCTGACTAGTTGTTAAAATGTTGTCTAAGCAGTTGTTACACGATTGTCTGATCAGTTGTTACAATGTTGTCTGTTGAATTGCTACAATGTTGTCTGATCAGTTGTTACAATGTTGTTTTATCAGTTTTTACAATGTTGTCCGAAAAGTTGTTACAATGTTGTCTGATATGCTGTTACAATGTTGTCTGATGAGTTGTTACAATGTTGTCTGATAAGTTGTTACAATATTGATTATGTGGTTGTTTCGGGATTTGAAATTTAAATATTGAGCACAACTCACTACTGGCAACGCCGATCGCATTCTGGTATGAACCTAAGGCCTATCCACGTCAATATGGAAGCACTACAATACTGTTGTACTGTTACAATATTGTCTGATATGTTGTTGCAATGTTGTCTGATGACTTGTTACAATGTTGTCTGATGAGTTGTTACAATGTTGTCTGATATGTTATTACAATGTTGTCTGATATGTTGATACAAAGTTGTATGATCAGATGTTACAATGTTGTCTGATATGTTATTACAATGTTGTCTGATAAATTGATACAATGTTGTATGATTCGATGTTCAATGTTGTCTTATCTGTTGTTACCATGTTTTCTGATATGTTGTTACAATGCTGTCTGATATGTTGTTACAAATCTGTCTGATATGTTGTTACAATGCTGTCTGATATGTTGTTACAATGCTGTCTGATATGTTGTTACAATGCTGTCTGAAATGTTGTTACAATGCTGTCTGATATGTTGTTACAATGCTGTCTGGTATGTTGTTACAATGCTGTCTGATATGTTGTTACAATGCTGTCACATATGTTGTTACAATTTTGTCTGATCAGTTGTTACAATGTTGTCTCATATGTTGTTACAATGTTGTCTAATCAGGTGTTACAATGTTGTCTCATATGTTGTTACAATTTTGTCTGATCATTTGTTACAATGGTGTCTCACATGTTGTTACAATTTTGTCTGATCAGTTGTTACAATGTTGCCTGATCAGTTGTTACAATGTCTGATCTGTTGTTACAAAGTTGTCTGATATGTTGTTACAATGTCTGATCAGTTGTTACAATGTTGTCTGATTAGATGTTACAACGTTGTCTGATCAGTTGTTGCAATGTCTGATCTGTTGTTACAATGTTGTCTCATATGTTGTTACAATTTTGTTTGATCAGTTGTTACAATGTTGTCTCATATGTTGTTACAATGTTGTCTCATATGTTGTTACAATGTTGTCTGATCAGGTGTTACAATGTTGTCTCATATGTTGTTACAATTTTGTCTGATCAGTTGTTACAATGGTGTCTCACATGTTGTTATAATTTTGTCTGATCAGTTGTCACAATGTTGCCTGATCAGTTGTTACAATGTCTGATCCGTTGTTACAAAGTTGTCTGATATGTTGTTACAATGTCTGATCAGTTGTTACAATGTTGTCTGATTAGATATTACAACGTTGTCTGATCAGTTGTTACAATGTCTGATCTGTTGTTACAATGTTGTCTCATATGTTGTTACAATTCTGATCAGTTGTTACAATGTTGTCTCATATGTTGTTACAATGCTGTCTCATATGTTGTTACAATGTTGTCTGATCAGGTGTTACAATGTTGTCTCATATGTTGTTACAATTTTGTCTGATCAGTTGTTACAATGGTGTCTCACATGTTGTTACAATTTTGTCTGATCAGTTGTTACGATGTTGTCTGATCAGTTGTTACAATGTCTGATCTGTTGTTACAAAGTTGTCTGATATGTTGTTACAATGTCTGATCAGTTGTTACAATGTTGTCTGATTAGATGTTACAACGTTGTCTGATCAGTTGTTACAATGTCTGATCAGTTGTTACAATGTCTGATCAGTTGTTACAATGTTGTCTCGTCAGTTGTTACGCTGGTGTCTGATTAATTGTTACAATGTTGTCTGGTCAGTTGTTACAATGTTGTCTGATCAGTTGTTACAATGTTGTCTGGTCAGTTGTTACAATGTTGTCTGGTCAGTTGTTACAATGTTGTCTGGTCAGTTGTTACAATGTCTGAGCAGTTGTTGCAATGTTCTCTGATCAGTTGGTACAATGTCTGAGCAGTTGTTACAATGTCTGATCAGTTGTTACAATGTTGACTGATCAGTTGTTAAAATGTTGTCTGATCAGTTGTTACAATGTCTGATCAGTTGTTACTATGTTGTCTGATCAGTTGTTACAATGTTGTCTGATCAGTTGTTACAATGTCTTATCAGTTGTTACAATGTATGATCAGTTGTTATAATGTCTGATCAGTTGTTACTATGTTGTCTGATATGTTTTTACAATGTTGTCTAATATGTTATTACAATGTTGTCTGATATGTTGTTACAATATTGTCTGATCAGTTGTTACAATGTTGTCTGATCAGTTGTTACAATGTTGTCTGGTCAGTTGTTACAATGTTGACTGATCAGTTGTTACAATGTTGTCTGATATGTTGTCACAATGTTGTCTGATATGTTGTTACAATGTTGTCTGCTCAGTTGTTACAATGTTGTCTGATATGTTGTTACAATGTTGTCAAGTAACTACAGATCTCTTGTGCATGCCTTAACCACATCGGGTACATGGTGCTAGACACATATTTATATTGACCAACCTGCACTGGGTGGCTGATGTGCCCAGTATCACGACCATGACCTGTACTCCCCTAAGACACTTTATGCTACCCAGTTCAGGCTGGTCCAACTGGGAACCCAGTTCAGTTTTTAAATATTGATTCTGCACCGCTGCGGATTGAACCACGACCATCAGGCCAGTGTCTAGCAAATGTTGTTATGGTCATGTTGTTACAATGTTGTCAGTTGTTACAATGTTATGAGTGTTTGTTGTTCAGTTGTTACAATGTCAGTTGATGTTGGTCAGTTGTTAGTTGTTATGTTGTCTGGTCAGTTGTTACAATGTTGTCTGAGTTGTTACAATGTCTGGTCAGTTGTTAAGTGATCAGTTGTTACAACTACAATGTCTGATATGTTGTTACAATGTCTGATCAGTTGTTACAATGTTGACTGATCAGTTGTTAAAATGTTGTCTGATCAGTTGTTACAATGTCTGATCAGTTTTAACAATGTTGTCTAATATGTTATTACAATGTTGTCTGATATGTTGTTACAAATATGTCTGATCAGTTGTTACAATGTTGTCTGATCAGTTTGTTTACAATGTTGTCTGGTCAGTTGTTACAATGTTGACTGATCAGTTGTTACAATGTTGTCTGATATGTTGTCACAATGTTGTCTGATATGTTGTTACAATGTTGTCTGCTCAGTTGTTACAATGTTGTCTGATATGTTGTTACAATGTTGTCAAGTAACTACAGATCTCTTGTGCATGCCTTAACACATCGGGTACATGGTGCTAGACACATATTTATATTGACCAACCTGCACTGGGTGGCTGATGTGCCCAGTATCACGACCATGACCTGTACTCCCCTAAGACACTTTATGCTACCCAGTTCAGGCTGGGTCCAACTGGGAACCCAGTTCAGTTTTTAAAATATTGATTCTGCACCGCTGCGGATTGAACCCACGACCATCAGGCCAGTGTCTAGCGACAACACTGCCGCGGTCCCGTTATAACGTTTGGGGTGTGGTATAATGTGGGACAACATGTCCTGGTTAAATGAGCTGGAAACACGAACTGTTTCTTTGTTATAATAGATGCAAAACAATGCATTCACTTGGTGAATGTAAACACAGAAGTCGCAAACAAAATGCTCCACGATTTATTGCCTGGCATATTTGGCTGCTTCTAGTCAGTTGTGGCTGCTGTGTTTAACAGTTATATTAAATGTGGTATGTCCTTGCAGGACTTTGCCACCAACCCCAGGTTGAATTTCTAGGCAATTTTACATTTAATTGTATAAGCCTGAAGTCAACCTATAAGCCCAGCTTAATACATATGCACAGTATGAACCTCCTACCTCGCCATCTGCGCGACAGTAGTGTGATATACCGCGCGTGCTGACATGGGCGAAGCGTAGACACCGGGCCATTGAAATAACACGGCACAACACTTAAACGAAATGCGGTATGGCAGTGGCTAGACGCTCGCCTGCAGGCCCAAGTGGCACGGGACTAGAAAGCGGACACTACAATGGAAACCATACACAACGTACAGCTAATGTTGATTGCAGAAGAAGAGGAAGGAGATCTTTCATTGCACACGCTTTCCATCACTGTTCTGTCCAAGTCGCTGTAGCGTTTAATAGGACCAAAGTTTGAGTTTTCGAGTCAGGATGCTATTTATGAGCCAGATTTCTTCGATGTTCAGTACACGTAGAATATAATTACATGAATGTTTCTCGGAATGTCTTCTAAGATATTATCTGTCACATGTACGTTCACAAGTCTCAATATTTCTCTTGACTGATTGGGAATTGGTGGATAACTCTCATCCACGTGTTGCCACAGGATAGATAGTTGGTCTCAAAATGTTACATTTATCAGATTATGTGCCAGATAAAGAGCAGATGTGGACCAGAGACACATAGATGGGTGGAGAAATGGGAAGCTGAGGTATGTTACAGTTATCACTGAACAGATTTATGTGCCAAGGGATAATATATCGCCACATGTGATCTCCTATTTGAACAGAAGGAGAATATATCGCCTTACTAGGGTCATCGTGTTATTTGTTTTATTTTGTGTATCTTCCGCAATTTCAATGCTCAGTGAACGGAAATTTACATTCAAATACTTGTTCTTTGGTTGTGTACCAAGTTTGGTCCAAACTGACATGTTGTTTGGCACTGAATCAGTTGAATGTTGCTAATCTTGGAACAGACATGTTGTTTTATAACGGAATGACAACATTTCAGCGATTATATTAACCCATGGCAGATACGGAAAGTCCCTTAATACGATTTATCATCCCTTGGCAATTAATGAGTCCATCTCTCTTGCTGATGTTGGGGTTACATATTTAAGATATATAGGGTATATTTTTAATGACTGTGGGTGTCACTGAAAAAAAACACCGTGATTAACCAGTTGATGACAATATACGGATTCTGATTAAACGGCTTGTTTTCAAGGCCACAACTGCTTTAACACAGACAGAGAAAAGCAAGTTGGATTCAAGTTACAATCAAATGTCAACAATCCCAGGAAGGTTAAAAATAACAGCTGCAGATGTTTACGGGGAAGGGAAGTGAGTGAGATGAATCAATACGCCGCCTTTGACAGTTCACGAAATTGTGGCCAGGTGTTCATGACACGCAGCGGGCTTGTGTGGAGGTCAGGACAGGGGGGATAACTGTGAACAAGATCAGATAACTCTTGTAGTAATTTAATCTAAGGGGAAGCACAGATGATGAAATGAATTATTGCCCCTGAAACCAGCTAGAGTTGGAGGTCAAAACGTCAAGTAAACAATTCAGGGCTGATTGCCAAGAAAATATGACTTGCTGACGGCAGTGTAACTCGAATTGTTGATCTAGGCGGTAGCGCCTTGGCACTGCAGTTAGAGATTGAACAAAAATGTCTACCGTGTGCGAATTAAGTGGATTTAATCTTTCACGTGCCTGTTATGGCAAATGTAGATGTGATTGGTAGACTGCAGTGTTGCTTAAGGTAGATCATATTGTGTAATTAGTCATAATTAATGTAGGCAGTAGCATGGTTGAATCTAGCTAGAATAGTGAAGTGATAATTAGCTCGGCTAGTTGAAAATATAGTAGTGAAGTATTGATAAGCTTTACTAGTTGAGAATTGAGTACTGGGGGATAATTGGGATATTCCAGTGGGTGTCCCTGGTGGGCGGGGCTCCGCATTCTGTTTGTTGATTTTTTTTTTCTTGTCTTGGCCTGATGAAAACCAATGTGTTGAGTCATCTGTCCCTGACAGAGTAAGTTCACTGTATTTTCCTGAGCAGGGCCAATGGCCACGATTATCTAATAGAGATCAGTGACGGGGAGGCTATCACCAGTTGTGTTATATATTTTACAGGTTCCCTTTGGTCGGGATGAAGACCACAGAACAATTGAAAAAATCCTATCCCGGATAAATTGTGATGCAGAAAGTTGGCCAGCAACTTTCTCAATGGGTCTATGCTCGAAGAAGTTGATCAACATTGCTCAGTGGAGCTGAATGGTATAAGTATCCCACAGAATAAATACCGAATGAGTTTTAGGTCATACTATTCGTTAACACACCAGTGATGATGGATGTTCAGTCCACTTATTACTAGATCAGTAGGGACTGATGTTCACATTAGATGAAACCTAACATTGAAGTGTAGTTGTTCCACATATCAAGGGAATTATAACATTAGGACAATAACGAGAAAATAAAGAAATCTTTGGAACATTTCGCAAGAAGGAAAAATAACCTGTTCATGGGACAGTGTTCCATATTTTTTTTTCACTGTGCAGGAACTATGAGGTTTCAATTTTCTATAAACTATTAGGAACAGTTTTTGTTAAGAACAAAAATAGTATCGTTCCCAGATTGTAGAGTTGAATGGGAATCAGATTTCATCGTCATCAGAGCTCCTGGAGGAGGACCTGTCTGAAGGGAAGGACACGCAATTGGTGAGGTCTATTGTGCTGACTCTTGTGATGGCATGTAATCCTTGCCGTGATGAGTGAACTCTGATCCTGAACTTTGGAGTCTGACCTCTACATTTACATTAGAATACACAACACACATTTTCTTTGCATACACGCCTCACGTACATTACAATTTTCTTTTAATAAATTAATCTTTATTAATTGTTGGAAGAATGAGTTGTTGAATATGTTGCGTTGGGGAGAATGAGAGGGGCATAGTACGACAGTGAAAGAGAGGGATAGGAAAAGGTGTCCACGGGCTGAGGGAGTGTGTTGGACGGAAGCTGGTGGATTCTCCAGGTTATTAGAAAGGGGGTAAAATATAATGTGGGTGTTGACTCCCCTCACTCCAGGGACAACACTTTAAATTAAGACACGACAGTGGGGGTGAATACAAGACTAGTGTCACATGTCTGTGGTCATTGACATTAAGGTGAGTGGCCGTACAAGATAAACAGTTCACGAGATAAAATAGGGCGGATAGTAAGTCCCCCAGAGGGCGTAAATGAGAAGACAGTAATTGAAAGGGGGAGCTGAGAAGAAGTCAGCTGGCTAAAATAAAGGTGAGGCAGACAGTTGGAGCAGTGAGGTTGTGTGTTATGTGGGAGGCAATGTGGGGGATAGAATTGTTGAAAAAGAGAGGGACAAAGATTGACGGGGCAGTTGATGTTTGGACTCCGAGCTGAGAGGGAGTTGAGTCTAGACCGGACCAGGAGAAGGTCGTGGTCTGAGAAAGTGAAGAATTGTGACGGAGTTCGGAAGATAACTCCGCACTGTGGGTTCCAGGGATAGTGAGTGGAATTCGAGACCCAGAGTGGGTTATTTTGAGTCGGGCCTAGAGAGAGGCTAGTATACCTGTCGTGTGGGACGAGATGTTAGTAGCCTTGAGAGGTAGTGTTATTCGAAGTGTCCCATTGGGATGGAGATATATTCTTAGAGAATTATTGTTCCTGGATTTATATGCTACATGTGTCTGTGTTAATTCAGAATTAAAGGAATATTATGTGCGCAATCAACGCTTGTTCACTGACTGGTGTTTGGTGGTGATGCATCTTGGTTAATCTGTTGTTAAACATCACATTTTACAAGGACATACCCTAGACACAACCATAGCCACTCTATCTGTCACTTAGTCAACATTCACTTTGTGTCAGAGTAGATTTCTGGGTGCTCGTCGCTTAGTAAGGAGTTTCTGGAGGCTTCGTCTGATCAAGAACAATATAGACATTGTTGTCATTCCGTTTATCTGTGAACTAGTCGATTAGAAAGAATACTAACATCAGAGACATTAGTCGGATGCCCAATTACAACAACAATGATGAGGGCTCTCCTGTCAAGAATAAACACCATTTTCAGCAGACAAAGCATTTCAAAAGTGTCGGAGAATTAATACAGAGTCCACGAGAAACCAGGTAAAAATATCATTTCTCACTCGGAGTGGGGAGAGTAGACGGGGAAAGACTGTCCACGATATAAACACTGGTGTTTCTCCTGTGCGGGAATTGGCTAGCGGAGAGTTCACGAAAGGCCACCACAGGTAAAACCATTGCCCACCCTGAGAGGGAGAGGGGACAGCGGGGTTTACTCACAGTACACAGACAAGGTTTTGCGCTGCTGAGAGAGCTGTCTGGAGGACAGCGGACAATAAGTCGGCGCTGTTTAGGACAGTTGTTCACGAAAAATAGACAGGCGCCAAAGGTGAAGGTCAGGTGAACTTGTGGACAGCGAGTGTGTGTGTGTGTACGGCGTCTTCAGAGTTCGGTGCAGATAATAAGACGGAAAGGGGCGCCAGGGGAGTTACGAGGGTAATTCATGGTTAAAAACTCGCCAGGAGGAGGGGAGTTATAGGAGTAAAGTGTGGGGAACACACAAAGGTGACAATCGTTGCTCCACAGAAAAGTAAAAGTTTCTGCACGGATTATTGTGATAAAGAGAAACAGAGATGACCGGCGGGTTCAAGGCCGTGGACAATGGAATTTTACTGAAAAATTGTCCAGAGTAGAACGAGATAAACACGTTGTTTTTCTACTGAAACTAGGATTTGCGTTTAACGTCTTTGTATGTGTGTCATCATCGAGAAACAAACCACAACAGTCATTCAGGTGCCGTCTTCGCAAGTATGAGCGCATTTCTTCACCAAAAAAGACTTGCAAAGCGGATTTAAAGCGCGTGATCATTTTCTGCCATTCGTTGGTTTAACCTGGTCAGCAACAGTGAAACCATACCATCACTTCAAAGCGACAGTGACTACGCAGATAAACATTCATTGATTTTAAAGGTATTTTCGGCTCCCCAAAACGCAACGAAAACCCAATATTTCTGGCAAAACAAGAGCGTTCACATACATTATACAATCACAGGCCAACTCTACAGGGAGGGTTACAAAAACGTTACGGACTGTGTAGAGACAAGGCGTTGGGATAATTATCATCATCTTCAACTTTTACGACAGTCGAAAATCGTGTCATCACGTCAACAAAAAGTGACAGTGCGTCAGAACATTAATTCATTGTGGGAATCTAACGTCGTAATTTTTTCAAAACAGTAACGGACAGACATTTCCAGGCGATTTTCGGACACTATTAAAAACAAACTAAGGACTTTTGTAAGATTCTACCATCACATTGGTGGCGGCAACCCTTGTTTGCTTCTGTTGTTCTCATCGTCCTAAGTATTGTTGTTGTGCGTTACGTAATTATTTGTATGTGGTCCAGTGTTCGTAATAAGTAGGATATTTTTGCATTGTTTCTCGAAATGCGGGAGACAGCGCAAAGGTGAAATTGTCTAGGTACATATTGTATGTTGTTGAGAGGCAGCTGACGAGTCAGTTTGTTTTGTGCTGTGGCATTGGGTCGTCTCGACATTATACACGGTGTCCAAGTGTCTATCGTCAGATCTATGTACATTATTCATTTTATATTTGTTCTTTTTACTGTTCTCTCTTTACGGTTACATACTGATATTTGATTTCTTTGGATATATGGTATTGTTGTAATTCTTATGTTAAAACAGCTTCTATCTAGATGGTATCTGTCAGTTTATATTATGCGCACGGTATGGTCTTTCATGGGCATGTTTATGTCAGTGGTTTTTATTTCTATGTAATCATCCGTCTGCGTTTCACCAGCCCTATGCGTCTAGCGTCTAATAGTTGGCACTTTAGTGTGGATCATTCATTTGTGTATGTATATGTATGTTTACAACTATTTCCAGGAATTGTTCTACAGTTATTTGATATATATATATATATATATATATATATATATATATATATATATATATATATATATATATATATATATATATATATATATATATATACGAGGGAGTATAGTTGATATTCCCACCTCACTACCTAGTGCTTATAGAGTGACTGGGTGAGTACAGAGTGATATTGTAGCACTACGGATTTACGTACACAGGGAGTGCGGGTGTACTTAGGGAAGTGACACAAAGACTAACAGCAGAGTCTGTACATTTATAGTTGGCTGATTCACAGCAACGATGTCCACAAGTACAAGATGCCTACTTTAATGGACTATATTGAAGCAGGTGAACGAATAGGCCTGAAAGGTAAAGAGTTACAGGAGTATGCAGAAGCTAAAAGAACAAAAGCAGACGGAAAGAGAGGAGAGGCATAATGAACGCGAGGCAAAGCGTCTACAGGAAGAGAAAGAGACACAAGTAAAACTAGCTGAAATGGAAAACAAGCGTCTACAGGAAGAGAAAGAGACACAAGTGAAACTACAAATGGAACAACTAGAACTTGAAAAGTTAAAACAAACAAATGCGGTGGAAATCGAGAAAGAGAAGATTAAGATGGAAGCTGAAATTGCACTTAAAAAACTAGAACTATCTTCGAAAGGTCAAAGTGAGGAAAGCAGAAGACCGTCGCAGTCGTCACAGAGATTAAAACTGCCATATTTTACAGACCGGGACCAACTTGAAAATTATTTGGCCAGGTTCGAGGCATCAGCCAAAGCGTTAGGTATTCCAGAGAAAGAGTATGGGATGCGACTTGGCGAATTTCTTACGGGCAAGGCACTAGACACCATGTTCAATTTACCTGTAGAAGAAAGAAACAACTACACTATCTTACGTCAACGTTTGCTGACAAAGTTCCAACTAACTGAACATGGATATAGAACAAAGTTTAGACAGTTAGTGCCAGAGACAAATCAAGATTTCACAGATTTTGTTAACACTGTAAAGAATACATTTAACAAATGGATGGAGCTTGCAGAAGTAGGGAAAGATTTTAATAAATTAGTAGATCTAATGTTAAGAGACAAGGTAGTATCTGCATGCAATTCTAATTTAGTGGCGTTCTTTGAGGAACGGAAGCCAAAGGACATAGACACAATGTCTCAGTTAGGGCAAAACTATATGACTGCACATCCTAACAGTTCTATTGGGAAACTAATGAGTGAGGAAATAGTCTGTGCAGCGTACACTAAACAGGACCAGAATCCAGTCATTAGACCAAGGGCGAAAAGTGTGGATTCAGCACAGAAAGGTGAGCAACAAGAACTTCAAGATAATGGTTTCCGAGGAAACAATGTTGGTAGAGTAGGACGGTACCCATATAGAAGAGGGAACTTCCAGAGACGTCCAAATTATGCCGGATGCTGGAATTGTGGGAGCTGGAGACACAAAATGGCAGAGTGTGATGCACAACCATCAGATGGACCAACGAACAACAGTAAAAGGGAGATCACTTGTTTCAAATGTGGAAGGAAGGGGCATTTCAGCCATAAATGTAGGATGAGAGAAACAGAGCACTCAAATGCAGCACAAGTAATTGAGACGCTGAACAATGAAGATTGTAGTGGGTGCAAACCTCTTTTTGAAAAAGACGGTCAGCCAGTCTTAATATGTGGTCATACAGTGAAAGCAGGATCAGCAGTGCATGAAGGAGGAAGTCTGAAGATGCATCATGGGTTTGTTAATGATAGGCCAGCGTTAACAATTAGGGATTCCGGATGTACGTCCATCGGGGTGAGAAAGAGTTTAGTGCAACCCTCGGATTATACAGGGGAAAAGATTAGATCCATAACATTTAATGGGACAGTAGAATTCTACCCAATAGCCGTGATAACAGTAAAAACACCATACATAACAGGAAGAGTGACAGCATGTGTTTTAGACTCACCAGTGGCAGATCTCATCATAGGAAATGTTATAGGAGTTAAAGAGTGTACAGAAGAGGAAGTAGTTTATTGGGACCAAAAATATAGTGTAAGCAGTAATGAGGTAGTTACCACAAGAGAACCTAAATTAGAGAGTATAGCTGAGGTAGAAGAGGCACTTGAAGTAGACACAGGAACTCAGGACAAGGATAGTACAGCTGAGCAGATGAGAATGGATCCCAAATATAGTGCTAGTGGCTCCCAGAGACAAGATACTACTCTGAACAAATGTTCCCAAGGGTGTAGGAGAGTAGAACATAGGCAGTCAAAGAAAGGTAGATGGTGCTTCGAGAGGAAGAACAATGTTCTCACTCGCCGCTTTTCAGATAGTGGAACTGCACGTCGGCAAGTAGCAGTACCTTTAGCACACAGAGACCGATATACTAGAACAGCTCAGGATAGTGCATGTGCAGGGCACATAGGCATAAGGCGTATGCAGCAGAAAGAAAGGTGCCAGATATATGGGCCAAGATTGAATAAAGAGTTCAGACTAAACAGAGACGCAAGGGTAACAGTACAATATGCAGATAGGAAAGTTGAGTCAGGTCAAAAGAGTGTTCGCGACATTACTGACCCAGAGCTAGGGATAGCAAACAGATGTTGTAATTGTAGAGGTACCATGAGTCATGGGTACATGAAAGGTAGACACAGCATCGACAGGAATCAGAGGTGGGTTGATGCAAGAAAAGAACCACCTGATATATGGTCGGTACACAAATAGCTTGTGTCTTCTTAAAGATATTAATAGACCTGTGGGTACATAAGTATAATGCTTTTCTATGATGTATTATTATTATGTGATGTATTAGTTCATGCATTGGTACACAAGATAGAAAGATGGTTGTATTTATGTGTGGGGAATATGGGAGTGTACTATGAGTATTTGATGTATTATGTAGTGTGGTAGCTAGAGTAAGGTGCAGCCATACTTAGGGCTACCCAGGCAATGTGTCTGGGTCACATATTTAATAAGTTTTAGTCTCCCAACATTTGAAAACGATGTTTTCTTTTGAGGGTGGGGTAGTGTCACATGCCTGTGGTCATTGACATTAAGGTGAGTGGCCGTACAAGATAAACAGTTCACGAGATAAAATAGGGCGGATAGTAAGTCCCCCAGAGGGCGTAAATGAGAAGACAGTAATTGAAAGGGGGAGCTGAGAAGAAGTCAGCTGGCTAAAATAAAGGTGAGGCAGACAGTTGGAGCAGTGAGGTTGTGTGTTATGTGGGAGGCAATGTGGGGGATAGAATTGTTGAAAAAGACAGGGACAAAGATTGACGGGGCAGTTGATGTTTGGACTCCGAGCTGAGAGGGAGTTGAGTCTAGACCGGACCAGGAGAAGGTCGTGGTCTGAGAAAGTGAAGAATTGTGACGGAGTTCGGAAGATAACTCCGCACTGTGGGTTCCAGGGATAGTGAGTGGAATTCGAGACCCAGAGTGGGTTATTTTGAGTCGGGCCTAGAGAGAGGCTAGTATACCTGTCGTGTGGGACGAGATGTTAGTAGCCTTGAGAGGTAGTGTTATTCGAAGTGTCCCATTGGGATGGAGATATATTCTTAGAGAATTATTGTTCCTGGATTTATATGCTACATGTGTCTGTGTTAATTCAGAATTAAAGGAATATTATGTGCGCAATCAACGCTTGTTCACTGACTGGTGTTTGGTGGTGATGCATCTTGGTTAATCTGTTGTTAAACATCACATTTTACAAGGACATACCCTAGACACAACCATAGCCACTCTATCTGTCACTTAGTCAACATTCACTTTGTGTCAACTAGGAACGGCAATATTTTCCAAATACCCCACAGTCATTAAAAATACACACTGCATTTGTTTATACAGCATTAGGTCTCTATAACTCACAGAAGTTGTGGACATAAGGCCTGCGACTATGTCGTTTATGATCTGTGATGCCTCTAGTTGAGATGGTGGATTAAGAACCGAAATAAGTGACACTTATACAGCCCTGGGGTCCTTATGACTCGTTGAGATAGTGGACTAAGAACCTACATCTGTACTGACAATATTGCTTGCACGTGAGTTATGTCAGAGTCAATGATGTCCCATGT
Organism: Cepaea nemoralis; assembly: GCA_014155875.1. Classification (NCBI taxonomy): domain Eukaryota; kingdom Metazoa; phylum Mollusca; class Gastropoda; order Stylommatophora; family Helicidae; genus Cepaea; species Cepaea nemoralis. Next base: position 375,478 of record JACEFZ010019705.1, read on the forward strand.
GTCGTTTTTATCAAAGTAACAAATGCATTTAAGCAGGTAGGTGAGAGGGCGGGGGGGGGGGGGGGGGTAGGTAGTTATGTAGACAGACAGACAGACAGACAGACAGACAAACAGACAGACAGACAGACAGACAGACAGTTGCCCCTAGAATTAATACGGTCATATCTATATGCACATACTCCTACACTATGCCTCTCTATGTTTACATCTAAAATATCTCGACCGTCTGAATAAGAAACACCAGCAATAGCCTGCGTAACTGTATCTTCGTTATAGTGTTACAATCCTTTCATCCCTTTTCCAATTACATGTTACTATATTATTTATAAACGCATAATTAAAGCCAACAGTAAATATACACTCATACAAGTTGCGAAGATGACGCACAAACGGACGGAGACAAAGGTCGCATTGTCTGAAGATATTCCCCCTAGACTTCAGACGATAAATGTCTCATCATCGCCGTCTGCTGTCTAATATATATATATTTTTTTATATCTTGTATTTTGTTTACTAGTCTTATCTTTTGTTTCCATAAATTAACTTGTTACACCGTCGCGTGAAACACACAAAGAAACGTCTTTACGTGAACTGAAAATAGAAGCTGCAAACTCCAATTACATGTCGGCTTCAGATAAAGTAAAGTGCGATTTTACACGAATAAAGGTGCAATCGGCATGTGCGGCTAGACCCACACATTTATAGAACAATCGTCAGTTACACAAAGGCCGCTTTAACTTCCTACGAAATTTTGTGGCACCCATCTTAGGATCAGTTGACTTGGAACTCAGGTCAATCTAATACATTCACCTTGATGTGCATTTGAACTCATGACCGATGGACCGTCAGGCGAGTTATCCATTATGCCACTGCTGAAACACAACGGTGAATCAACAACACCACACGTTTAACGGATCTAACGAAAGAACAAATACAGACAAATACAACACCTATATATTGTACAAATATCACACTCACAAGGCAATGCATCGACACGATTATGTACGACAAGAAATGACGCCAGAATCCATATCTTCCCCCGAATTCACACCCGACCTCATTCTGGCCAAACTCCAGAAACCCAGACAGCCAGATCCAGGGCTCAGCTCTACTGGGTCCCCAGGGGGTCGTCGAGAGTTTACAGCACCACAAGAGTAACGCTGGAAAATGGCTTTTCCTGAATACAAAGACCGAACTTGTCATGTTGTTTTGGATTCTAAAAGCAATTTTATGTTTCTTTGATTTCGCGTAGTTATTTAGTAAACATATTTTTCCTAGAACAATTTAACTACGTGCAAATCTGAACTTCTTTCCTGGGTGCGCCGGAGAGAACACTGTAACCTTCAAAGACATTGAACATTTTTGTTTTCAGTGCACAAATTTACTTCCTCAATACCACTGAGTTTCTCAGAGAAATATCTGGTGCCTTGTTCTTGTCTTGTTCCAGGTGTATTGGTGTTACCTTTCCTCTGGAGTAAACTAGGCAGGCCGAGAGAGGGATCATGCTACATGGGCAACACATGGTCTCTGGAGTAAACTAGGCAGGCCGAGAGAGGGATCATGCTACATGGGCAACACATGGTCTCTGGAGTAAACTAGGCAGGCCGAGAGAGGGATCATGCTACATGGGCAACACATGGTCTCTGGAGTAAACTAGGCAGGCCGAGAGAGGGATCATGCTACATGGGCAACACATGGTCTCTGGAGTAAACTAGGCAGGCCGAGAGAGGGATCATGCTACATGGGCAACACATGGTCTCTGGAGTAAACTAGGCAGGCCGAGAGAGGGATCATGCTACATGGGCAACACATGGTCTCTGGAGTAAACTAGGCAGGCCGAGAGAGGGATCATGCTACATGGGCAACACATGGTCTCTGGAGTAAACTAGGCAGGCCGAGAGAGGGATCATGCTACATGGGCAACACATGGTCTCTGGAGTAAACTAGGCAGGCCGAGAGAGGGATCATGCTGCATGGGCAACACATGGTCTCTGGAGTAAACTAGGCAGGCCGAGAGAGGGATCATGCTGCATGGGCAACACATGGTCTCTGGAGTAAACTAGGCAGGCCGAGAGAGGGATCATGCTGCATGGGCAACACATGGTCTCTGGAGTAAACTAGGCAGGCCGAGAGAGGGATCATGCTGCATGGACAACACATGGTCTCTGGAGTAAACTAGGCAGGCCGAGAGAGGGATCACGCTGCATGGACAACACATGGTCTCTGGAGTAAACTAGGCAGGCCGAGAGAGGGATCACGCTGCATGGGCAACACATGGTCTCTGGAGTAAACTAGGCAGGCCGAGAGAGGGATCACGCTGCATGGACAACACATGGTCTCTGGAGTAAACTAGGCAGGCCGAGAGAGGGATCACGCTGCATGGACAACACATGGTCTCTGGAGTAAACTAGGCAGGCCGAGAGAGGGATCACGCTGCATGGGCAACACATGGTCTCTGGAGTAAACTAGGCAGGCCGAGAGAGGGATCACGCTGCATGGACAACACGTGGTCTCTACAATTCAGTCCAGGATTTGTGCTATGGAGAGGTTATTACGCATTTAAAAACATCCAAATGTAATAAACTATCATCTGTCAAGACGTCAAGGGGCCAGTATAGCACAATACACCGGGGGGGGGGGGGGGGGGGAGGTTGGGGGGGGGGGGGGTTAAGTACGTATAGAAGACAAGTTGGTGACTACCATGCACACTGTAACTAAGTTATCATTATCGTCATCATCATCATGATCATCATCATCATCATGATTATCAATCTTATTGTCCTATGGAGGATCGTTCTCATCACGGCGCGTCCAAATAATTCTTGATCCTTTGTCAGGTGCCGGCTCCCTGGTGAAGGTGTTACTGACCCCGTTCGTAATCCCGCATACTGTGCTCTAAACACAGCTGATTTGGCAGCAGACCCCGCCTTATGTTGGTTTTTAAGAAACGGTATAGGTGCCAGTCGTTCAGAAAGCAATGGCAGACTACTGAACGTAGCCATGCCAAAAGGTCACAAACAGCAAAAAATGCTGGGATTGACTGCGCCTTCCTGTAAAGGATATGCAAATAACTTTTTATAATTTTGTCAGGTATGGGCTTTTGGGACCACAATGACTACATCAATAAAGAGAGCTAAGAACTGTTGCTACCACACAGGCTACATCAATGAAGAGAGCTAAGAGCTGTTGGGGCCACACAAATCAATCAATCAAGAGAGCTAAGAGCTGTTGGGACCACAAAGACTACGTCATTGAAAAGAGCTAAGAGCTGTTGGGACCACAAAGACTACATCAATGAAGAGAGCTAAGAACTGTTGAGACCACACAGACTACATCAATGAAGAGAGCTAAGAGGTATTGGGACTACAAAGACTACACCAATAAGGGGAGCTAAGAGCTGTTGGGACCACAAAGACTACATCAATGAAGAGAGCTAAGAACTGTTGGGACCACAAAGACTACATCAATGAAGAGAGCTAAAAACTTTTGGGACCACAAAAACTACATCAATGAAGAGAGCTAAGAGCTATTGGTACCACAAAGACTACATCAATGAGGAGAGCTAAGAGCTGCTGGGGCCACACAAATCACATCAATCAAGAGAGCTAAGAGCTGTTGGGACGACACATACTACATCAATCAGAGAGCTAAGAGCTATTGGGACCACCAAGACTACATCAATGAAAAGAGCTAAAAGCTGTTGGGGTCACACCAATGAAGGGAGCTAAGAGCTGTTGGGGCCACACAAATCACACCAATGAAGGGAGCTAAGAGCTGTTGGGGCCACACAAATGAAACCAATTATGGGAGCTAAGAGCTGTTGGGACCATAACGATTACATCAATGAAGAGAGCTAACAGCTGTTGGGACCACAAAGACTACGTCAATGAGGAGAGCTATGGGCAGCTGGAATCCCATAGACCACGTCAATGTAGAGAATTCCGTGTTTCTCCATATTGTCAGCTGCCCTGCTTTGCACATTGTCGTACCGAACCAAGTAATAAGCGTACCAGGCAAACAACTAAATAACCATCCAATTATCCACCGAACTAAGCAATCAATCAACCAGCCAAGCAACTATGAGCCGAGCAAGCAAGAAAGCAAGCAACCATCTAGCCAATCAACGAACCATCCAACGAACAATCTAAGCAACCATCCAAGCACCCAAACAAGGAGTTAACCAATTAATCAACCAACTAACAAGCAAGAAAGAACTAACTAACCAAACAATCAACCATCCAAGAAACCAGACGTCTTAAATGCATGCGTAATCAACAAATCACAGAGGTTTCGTAAATGAATTCACACACTCGCAGGGTTGGCGTGTTCAAATTCTCACACATAATTATCTATTGTCAGGGAACTTCACTGATTTATGACTGCAAGCACACAAGAAATGTCACGTGAGTTGCCATCCCCGTGAGAGACTGGAGAATAAACACATATTTTCTTCTTAGGAGATCCCGTAACTGCGAGTACTGCTAGCATGGGGTATATTTGTGGGTGAGTGTGTACTTGTGTACGTGTGTTTACAATCTACACAAGCACAAGCACACACTCACATACAAACACATCACGCAGGGACGAATCCCTTGTTATCACGAATTTACATTGAAACCCTTGACACATTGCGCATGCAACAAGATTCCTCTTCAACACAACAATGGCAGGATTAATTTGGTGAGAATTTGGAACAGTCCCGATTTCAGTAATGCTTACAGGCACTTTGTGATGCCGTTGTTGTTGGTGTATGATTGTTGTTGTTGTTGTTGTCGCCGTCGTCGTCGTCGTCGTCGTTGTTGTTGTTGTTGTTGTTGTTGTTTTTGTTGTTGTTGGGTTTGCTGCTACTGATGTTGTTGTTGGTGGTGTTTTTCTTCATCTGCCTTTTTTTTTCTTATTCTTCTTCTTTTTTCTTTGTCTTCTTCATCCCTTTATTCGTTTTTTTTTTTAAATTCTTCTTCTTTTTCTTCTCATCATGCTGCTGCTGCTCCTCCTCCTCCTTCTCCTTCTTCTTCTCCTTCTCCGTCTCCGTCTCCGCTTCCGTCTCCTTCTCCTTCTTCAAAATTCAACACGAGACGTAAAGTGTATTTATTCGTGTCTGATGTAATTTTCACTACGTGCAGAAGAAAATTAAAATATGAAAGACGAAAATACACACATAATATGGAATCGCGTGTTATGTAATTATGTACCTCGTTCCTGCACACACACAGACACACACACACACACTCTCACGCACCCGCACATCTAGACTTCACATCAATAAATAGAGCCATGGGCTGCTGGGACCACAAAGACCACATGAAGGAAGAGAAGCCTATGTTTCTCTGTACGTTCCATTGCCAAAAATCTTTTAACTGCCGTTTGCCTCTGCTGTTTATTTACGTGAGAATGTCCCATTTAAGACTGACTGGTTATATTGTGTGTGTGTGTGGGGGGGGGGGGAGGGGCTGAGTGGTCTCGAGGTATGGTGTCCGCCTCGAGTGCTGGAAGTCCCGGGTTCAGGCCGCGGTGAGGACCGGGATTTATTTAAAAAATCAACCTGGACTTCCGGTAATACAAATTTCCCCTGGTCTCTGGGTAGTGAGATCGGACGCCCGTGTATATTGTTGCGCACGTAAAAAAATCCCTTGGCAGTTGGAAATCGACAAAGAGTAGCGTAACGGTGCTGCCTGGGAAAAATTTCGAGTTAAAAATCTACCTGATATGGAATAGAAAGAAAAAGCAGCGGCTGCAGCAGGATATAACAATATGAATTGGAAACAAATAGGTATATTAAACTCCTGCGAGAAAAAACGTACTAAACAACAACAACGTTGCACATACCTTACAAGGAGATCCACGTATCACGAAATACATGTGAAAATCCGAAATCAGAAGCACTCAATAAATATATAAAATGAATAATAAAATAAAATAAAATACACGAACGCGTACAATACGACACACAGACGTTTCGATTCTCAGAATCTTTGTCAATGACAACACATAGCTAACAACGAAATATAGCAAACAACGAAAAAACACATACACGACCTATCACTGTGCCATGTGGGGCAGAAAAGGTGACTTGGCCAGCTGCGAAGGCGCTCGTTGGCTCCAGAATTAAAAGTGGGTTGCCAAAAAGGATTTAAGTAGCCAAAAATATGTGAACAGTCTGCTATAAAAATATAGGGATGTGGGGACAGTTAGGTCTAGATATGGGGGGGGGGGGGGGGAGAACAGCATATTGCTAGATAGTGTAAACAATTGGGGAAGATGCCACAGTTATACCGTAGCGTCCACAACAGTATTGATACCTGCTGGATGGATGCATCCCAGTTTGTTGATTAGCTGGCATTCAATTTTAAGTCTGACTGAGCTATTGGAGAAGCAGGGTTTTAATGTGGTGACACATGCATCGTCGACTCCATTATGGTTGGAGGAATTGAAATGGTTGTGGACAGGTTTGTCAGCGCCCTGATTGATGTCTCTGAGGTGTTCTCTAAAACGATCAGCAAGACGTCTGCCCGTTTGGCCAATGTATTTCATGTCACATCGTTTGCAGATGATAATATAAATCAGATTGCGGGATGTACAAGTGAAAGAATCTTTCAAGGTGAAGGTGCCTCGGGGAAATGCAATCTCTGGTGTCTGAACAACGTATGGGCATGCCAGACAGTTTTCATCCGTGGGCACATTCGAACGCCATCGTAAGAACTGTCTGACATGCCCATACGTTGTTCAGACACCAGCGATTGCATTTCTCCGAGGCACCTTCACATTGAAAGATTCTTTCACTTGTACATCCCGCAATCTGATTTATGTTATCATCTGCAAACGATGTGACATGAAATACATTGGCCAAACGGGCAGACGTCTTGCTGATCGTTTTAGAGAACACTTCAGAGACATCAATCAGGGCGCTGACAAACCTGTCCCCAACCATTTAAATTCCTCCAACCATAATGGAGTCGACAATGCATGTGTCACCACATTAAAACCCTGCTTCTCCAATAGCTCAGTCAGACTTAAAATTGAATGCCAGCTAATCAACAAACTGGGATGCATCCATCCAGCAGGTATCAATACTGTTGTGGACGCTACGGTATAACTGTGGCATCTTCCCCAATTGTTTACACTATCTATCACTATGCTGTCCCCCCCCCCCCCCCCCATATCTAGACCTAACTGTCCCCACATCCCTATATTTTCAAAGCAGACTGTTCACATATTTTTGGCTACTTAAATCCTTTTTGGCAACCCACTTTTAATTCTGGAGCCAACGAGCGACTTCGCAGCTGGCCAAGTCACATTTTCTGCTCCATAAGGCACAGTGATAGGTCGTGTGTGTGTTTTTTCGTTGTTTGCTGTATTTCGTTGTTAGCTATGTGTTGTCATTGACAAAGATTCTGAGAATCGAAACGTCTGTGTGTCGTATTGTACGCATTCGTGTGTATTTTATGTTTTGTTCATTTTATATATTTACTAGCTGACCCGGCCCGGCTTCGCCCAGTCCCTGGTGGGGAGCATCTCATTTAATTCATATAAGTAGTCATATAAGTTCCCGTTCCCGTTACCGACTGTCTGTCTGTCTGTCTGTCTGTCTGTTTGTCTGTCTGTCTGTCTGACCCGACCCGGCGTCGCCCAGTCCTTGGTGGGGAACATCTCATTTAATTCATATAAGTAGTCATATAAGTTCCCGTTCCCGTTACCGACTATCTGTCTGTCTGTCTGTCTGTCTGTCTGTCTGTCTGTCTGTCTGTCTGTCTGTCTGTCTGTCTGACCCGGCCCGGCTTCGCCCAGTCCTTAGTGGGGAGCATCTCATTTAATTCATATAAGTAGTCATATAAGTTCCCGTTCCCGTTACCGACTGTCTGTCTGTCTGTCTGTCTGTCTGTCTGTTGTCTGTCTGTCTGTCTGACCCGACCCGGCATCGCCCAGTCCTTGGTGGGGAGCATCTCATTTAATTCATATAAGTAGTCATATAAGTTCCCGTTCCCGTTACCGACTATCTGTCTGTCTGTCTGTCTGTCTGTCTGTCTGTCTGTCTGTCTGTCTGTCTGTCTGTCTGTCTGTCTGTCTGACCCGGCCCGGCTTCGCCCAGTCCTTGGTGGGGAGCATCTCATTTAATTCATATAAGTAGTCATATAAGTTCCCGTTCCCGTTACCGACTGTCTGTCTGTCTGTCTGTCTGTCTGTCTGTCTGTCTGACCCGGCCCGGCATCGCCCAGCTCCTGGTGTGGAGCATCTCATTTAATTCATATAAGTAGTCATATAAGCTCACGTTCCCGTTCCCGACTATCTATCTGTCTGTCTGTCTGTCTATCTGTCTGTCTATCTGTCTGATCCGGCCCGGCTTCGCCCAGCCCCTGATGGGGAGCATCTCATTTAATTCATATGAGTAGTCATATAAGTTCCCGTTCCCGACTGTCTGTCTGTCTGTCTGTCTGTCTGTCTGTCTGTCTGTCTGTCTGTCTGTCTGTCTGTCTGTCTGTCTGTCTGTCTGTCTGTCTGTCTGTCTGTCTGTCTGTCTAATCATTTATTGGTTGCAGTTAGAACAACCTTAGATAAACGAAGACCAACTTACAAAAAGCATTAGAAAGAGCACTTGAAAGATCTTTACATCTTCCCCAACAATTAACTTGGGTAAATGGAGCAGCGGCAGCAGCAGCAGAAGAAGAAGAAAAAGGAGGAGTAGGAGCTGGGAGGAGGAAGAGGGAGGAGGAGGGAGGAGGAGGAGAAAGAGAGAAGAGGAGGATGGAGGAGGGAGAGGGAGGAGGGGGAGGAGAAGAGGAAGAGGGTAGGAGGTGGAGGAGGGGAGAGGAGGAGGAGGAGGAATATAACGCATATGCCTGTAGATTTAATAATGGCTGAAGTTGTTCCATGTCTTCTTAGAGTTGGCGACAGTGTAAAGAAATATAAAATCTTCAAACTTGATAGAGATAAGGTAACTATTATTTATTCATTCTTTAAGCAAAAAAAGATGAGTTACAATGTTATGCATTATGCATTATTTTTATGAAAACTTTGAAAATGCCTTACAGATTGTATCATTATTTATTATAACTCATATGCCGGTACATAACTATGGACAAAGAGTTTATAAATCTTTGAAAACGATGCCACAATATGACTATAAGTTATACAGAAAAGTTATGCCCCTTGAAATAACTTTTACAGAGTTAAGTCCCCTGAGATATATGAAATTATAATGAAAAATGAAAATTAAATAATATTGGGTAAGCAGCCGATTTCACACTAAAAAATATGACAGTGGGCTGCGCTGGAATGAAAGGAAGACGTGTAGAAAATTTCATCTCAATCGGATGGGCCGTTCGCGAGCGCATAAAGGACATAGGGACATACAGACAGACAGACAGACGGAGATTGCCTTTAATATATAAGATTGAGTGCTTCTGATTTCGGATTTTCACCTTTATTTCGTGATACGTGGATCTCCTTGTAAGGTATGTGCAACATTGTTGTTGTTTAGTACGTTTTTTCTCGCAGGAGTTTAATATACCTATTTGTTTCCAATTCATAAAAATCTACCCAAAGTATTTCACGATCCTCGCCGATGCAACGGAGTTTGTGCATTGAGCTGAGTTTCTCTAGACTCAGGTTTGAGTTAGGAGGAAAACGGAGCACTTATGGGTTAAACCGTGTGCCGTGATGTTGATCCAACGACTAAACTAAAACTAAAACTGGTTATATTGTGTTAATTATATTGTCGATCCATTTCTGTTTGCCGTTGTTCAGGGCAGAAGCTCTCTGTTCCATATTACAGTCATCTCTGGCGTTTTTTGATGGTAGTTTAATGATGTTGTATTAGTGTCTATTTGTTTTGTATGCTGGGGAAGGTTTTCCAGCCGCCACGTCCTTTCCGCCACGTGTGATTGTGTTCATGATGAGGTGACCAATTCCATTTTTCGCTGTTGTTGGCTTACCCATGACAATACAACAAATGTGTGTGTGTGTGTGTGTGTGTGTGTGTGTGTGTGTGTGTGTGTGTGTGTGTGTGTGTGTGAGTGAGTGAGTGAGTGAGTGAGTGAGTGTGTGAGTGAGTTTGTGTTAGTGTGTAGGAAGATGAGAGGGTGGGATGAGATGGGATTTCCTAGAAATTATGACGTCCGTCCGTGACGCGAATCAGTTCCCGATATTGACATGCATTTTTACAAACTAAGATGAGGATGACATAATCCCCCTCCCACCACTCTGTTCATGCGGTAGTGGATCAAACGTCTAACCTCCTAAGACAATGTCGGAAAACTGGGAGACACGGTGCGTAAGATAAAACTCCTCCAGCGTTGGCCGCTGTCCAGGATACATTTCACAATAAGAAACAGTTCCATATCCTTTACATGACGTTGTAGTCAACCCCAACGTTCTTTGGCTATTTGTGATTTATTTGCATGTTTTACGCTCAGTAATTTGCCATTGTTTTCCAACCGACCGGTATTCAAACCATTGTTTGAAAACCAGCGGAAGGCGATCTGCTTAGAAATCGTCCGCAGTTGTGTTCGGAATGCGGTATGCGGGACTGCGGATTGCGTTCGGAACTCCTTGGCCGCAGTGAGAAAACCTACACACAAAATAGAAGATGTCACGTGTTAGAGCGTCTGGTGTACACACAAAATAGAAGATGTCACGCGTGAGAGCGTCTGGTGTACACACAAAATAGAAGATGCCACGTGTGATAGCGTATGGTGTACACACAAAATAGAAGATATAATGTGTGAGAGCGTCTGGTGTACACACGAAATAGAAGATATCATATGTGAGAGCGTCTGGTGTACACACAAAATAGAAGATGACACGTGTGAGAGCGTCTGATGTACACACAAAATAGAAGATGTCACGTGTGTGAGCGTCTGGTGTACACACAAAATAGAAGATGTCACGTGTGATAGCGTCTGGTGTACGCACAAAATAGAAGATATCATGTGTGAGAGCGTCTGGTGTACACACACAATAGATGTCACGTGTGAGAGGCGTCTGGTGTACACACAAAATAGAAGATATCATGTGTGAGAGCGTCTGGCGTACACACAAAATAAAAGATGTCTCGTGTGATAGCGTCTAGGTGTACACACAAAATAGAAGATATCATGTGTGAGAGCGTCTGGTGTACACACAAATAGAAGATGCCACGTGTGATAGCGTCTGGTGTACACACAAAATAAAAGATATCATGTGTGAGAGCGTCTGGTGTACACACAAAATAGAAGATGCCACGTGTGATAGCGTCTGGTGTACACACAAAATAAAAGATATCATGTATGAGAGGCGTCCTGGTGTACACACAAAATAGAAGATGCCACGTGTGATAGCGTCTGGCGTACACACAAAATAAAAGATGTCTCGTGTGATAGCGTCTGGTGTACACACAAAATAGAAGATATCATGTGTGAGAGCGTCTGGTGTACACACAAAATAGAAGATGCCACGTGTGATAGCGTCTGGTGTACACACAATAATAAAAGATATCATGTGTGAGAGCGTCTGGTGTACACACAAAATAGAAGATGCCACGTGTGATAGCGTCTGGGTGTACACACAAAATAGAAGATGTTATGGGTAATAGCGTCCTATGTACACAAAATAGAAGATGTCACGTATGGAAAGCGCCTGATGTGTACACAAAACAGAAGATGATATGGGTGATAGTGTCTGGTGTACACACCAAATGGAAGTTGTTATGGGTGAGAGCGTCCTATATACACACAAAATAGAAGATGTTATGTGTGATAGCGTCTGGTGTGCACACAAAATAGAAGGTACTGCGTGTGGGAGCGTCTGGTGTGCACTCATGTGGACCCTTGTGTTCTGAGCGTGGACAATAAGCAGTCAAGCTGAAAAACATCTGATGGCTGCAGAAATGTGGTTTCTGAGGAAAATGCAAAGGATACCATAGACAGACAGAAAAACCAATGAACAAATGAAATAAATGAAGATCGTGAACTGATTAGAGTCAATAGACGAAGGCAGTCAACATTTGTTGGGCATGTTATGAGAAGAAATGTCTTGGAGAACTGGGTGACAACTGGCAAGATCGAAGGGAAGAGACCAAGGGGAAGACCGAAAAATAAATACCTGGATGGTTTAGCCACGTGGCATGGTCGAGACAGGAACACGGAGCTGATCCACGACACTGGTGATCGAGTGAGATGGCGGAAAATGACCGCCCACGCTTATCGGCATGGCACATGATGGATGGATGGTTCTGTGCTCTGTGGCGATGGGATTACGAATGCAATTGTATGAGTGCCCGTCGTTCAGAAATCAATGGCAAACTACTAAACGTAAATTTGCCAAGTAATCACAAACATCCAACAAATGTTGGGGTTGACTGCAATGTCCAGCAAAGGATATTCATTCATTCATCATTGGCACCTTGCCGTCTTGACAGACGATAGTTTGTTACATTGTGCTTCAAAAAGGCATAATAACTACAACCCATGGCGGTGGCGAATGTGACTGATAAGGCCAATTCGCGCTGTAAATGTTCTTCCACAGGTGAGTGCATGTGAACACGTGGTTATTTCCACCATCATGCACCATCTTACGTCTCACACGCTCGGTATGTGACTTATCTGCAATCACTTTTCTCCTTTGTCTTTATTCCATTTCTGATATTGCCCTCCATGCAACACGTTTCAGCGGCGACTTGCTCCCAATGTGCACTATCAATGCCTGTATCAATCATGTCCCGCTTACACACATCTTTGTATCGTAGTAGAGGTGGACCCTGAAATCTCTTACCCATCTGTAATTCACCAAAAATGATGTCTTTTGGTATTCTACCATCATCCATCCTCCTAACGGATATGCAACAAGGATATACAACTAAATCGTTAACTCGGTGCTACTGAGTTCGTGCACTGTAATTAGATTCTCCTTGTGTGGTCTGCGGGATGAGACGAAGCATTTACGGGGATATTCGGGTGCTATGTAAGTGTTCCTTAAAAATAAAAGCAAAAAAACAAAAAACAAAAAAAAACTAAAGATTCCGCCTGAGATGAGATTTTACCCCAAAATAAAGTCTTTCAACCTAATTGGGTTTTACATTGACGCACACGGAAATTGCAGCTGGTGTGTCTTAGTAAAGAAGAGTGTATGAACAATCGGGTAACTTACGGGAATCCTACCTTAGCAATTGTAAGAAGAGTGTATGAACAAGCGGGTAACATACGGGAATCCTACTGAGCATGTCTGCAATCATGGATAAGGCTAATATGTATCACATCGACACTACAGGCGTGTCTAGCAATAGTAGAATGTATGAAGAAGCGGGTAACATATGGGATTTCTATTTTAGCAATTGCAAAAAGAGGGTACGACCAAACCAGTAACATACGGGATTCCAAGTCTAGTACTGACAAGAAGAGGGGATGATCAAGCGGTTAACATGAGTGATTTTTTTATAATAAGGCATATGTTCAAAACCTTAGTTATTATTATTATTATTATTATTATTATTATTATTATTATTATTATTAGTGTGACGGTTCGTCTCATGCTTAGCCTTCATAGACTTAGATGAATAGCATACATTAAGAGGACTGACGGCGGTAGAATAGTAGCACTAGTATTGGTAGAAGTAGTGATAATAGTAACAGTGACAGTAGTAGTTAAAGTAGTAGTAGCAGTAGTAAAAGCAGCAGTAGCAATAGTATTAGTAGTATTACTAATAGTAGTAGTCGTAATAGTAGTAGAGTAGCTGTAGTAGTAGTAGTAGTAGTAGTAGTAGTAGTAGTAGTAGTAGTAGTAGTAGTAGTAGTAGTAGTGGTTGTGGTGGTGGTGGTGGTGGTGGTGGTTGTGGTAGTAGCAGTAGTAGAAGTAGTAGAAGTAGTAATAGTAATAGTAGTAGTAGTAGTAGTAGTAGTAGTAGTAGTAGTAGTAGTAGTAGTAGTAGTAGAGGTGGTGGTGGTGGTAGTAGTAGTAGTAGTAGTAGTAGTAGTAGTAGTAGTAGTAGTAGTAGAGGTGGTGGTGGTGGTAGTAGTAGTAGTAGAAGTAGTAGTAGTAGTAGTAGTAGTAGTAGTAGTAGTAGTAGTAGTAGTAGTAGAGGTGGTGGTGGTGGTAGTAGTAGTAGTAGTAGTAGTAGTAGTAGTAGTAGTAGAGGTGGTGGTTGTGGTAGTAGCAGTAGTAGAAGTAGTAGAAGTAGTAGTAGTAATAGTAGTAGTAGTAGTAGTAGTAGTAGTAGAGGTGGTGGTGGTGGTAGTAGTAGTAGTAGTAGTAGTAGTAGTAGTAGTAGTAGTAGTAGTAGTAGTAGTAGTAGTAGTAGTAGTAGTAGAGGTGGTGGTTGTGGTAGTAGCAGTAGTAGAAGTAGTAGAAGTAGTAGTAGTAATAGTAGTAGTAGTAGTAGTAGTAGTAGTAGAGGTGTGGTGGTGGTAGTAGTAGTAGTAGTAGTAGTAGTAGTAGTAGTAGTAGTAGTAGTAGTAGTAGTAGTAGAGGTGGTGGTTGTGGTAGTAGCAGTAGTAGAAGTAGTAGTAGTAGTAGTAGTAATAGTAGTAGTAGTAGTAGTAGTAGAGGTGGTGGTGGTGGTAGTAGTAGTAGTAGTAGTAGTAGTAGTAGTAGTAGTAGTAGTAGTAGTAGTAGTAGTAGTAGTAGTAGTAGTGTATAAGAAGATAAGAAAAACAAGAACTAGAAGAATAAGAAGAGAAAGAAAAAGACAGGAAAGAACAAGCTACAAGAAGTACATGCTCTCATGTACAGGAGATAGAAATCAAGCAACGACGACGTCAATCTGTGTACATATTCCTTATCCAGACTCACCTTCTCAATCCCACTGCTGGTGTCCTCCTTTGGCAGATCAGCTGCCGGCACCAAGCCGTTAGCATCACTATAATCCGTAACAACGCATGAAAATACAGGTTGCAAACTGAGGTCATCGCCCATGATGTCCAGATCGTCCAGAGGAACCAGATCGTGGTCAGTTCCTTCCAGTATGTGCCAGATCTTTGCTGACATCTTCGTGTCTTCGGTGACACCCAAGTGGTACACGTTGTCAGAAACCACACGATTGAGTGACACAATTTGGGACAACTCTTAAACTTGAGTTCAATGTGTAAGAAATCGCAAACTTGAGTGATACAATTTGAAACAAATCGCAAAGTTAGGTGATTCAGTTTATACGAAATCACACAGTTATGTCATACACTGTGTAACAAATCGCAAAGTTAGGTGATTCAGTTTATACGAAATCACACAGTTATGTCATACACTGTGTAACAAATCGCAAAGTTGAGTGACATAGTTTATGAAAAAATCACACATTTCGCATGAAATAGTTTGTAGGAAATCACATAGCTGAATTATATTTTACTTTTAAACATCAATATGTTTCTGGCTTCTAATTTCTATTTCTTCCCCTCGTTTTCCTCTGAACACCAATCAGTGCCTGCGAAATTATTCCCTTGTATGATTGCTTATCCCTTACAGGACGTTGCAGTCAACACCAGCATTTAAGCTGCTGTTGATGTACTAGGCAAGCTTTTACGTCCAGTAGTTTGCCATCTGCTTTCTGAACGACCGGCTCACAGCGCGGCGCGAACCACTGCCGATTCTCGCAGCTTCTGTTTTCTCCAAGTGAATATACGGGATTACGAACAATGTCGCTAAATCCTAGGCCAGGGAGACCGGCCCTTATGATTACACCCAACCTATTCGGCGTAACATCTGTTGTGACTTAGTAAATTGTTTACTAACAAACGTTTACCATGTTACACATTGTTTCTGCCGATTCTCGCAGCTTCTGTTTTCTCCAAGTGAATATACGGGATTACGAACAATGTCGCTAAATCCTAGGCCAGGGAGACCGGCCCTTATGATTACACCCAACCTATTCGGCGTAACATCTGTGGTGACTTAGTAAATTGTTTACTAACAAACCGTTTACCATGTTTACACATTGTTTACCATGTTTAATAATTAATTGTTTACCATATTTACTAACTAATTATTTACCATGTTTACTAGTTAATTGTTTACAATGTTTACTAACTAATTATTCACCATGTTTACTAACTAAGTGTTTACCATGTTTACTAACTAAGTATTTACCATGTTTACTAATTAATTGTTTACCACGTTTACTAATTAATTATTTACTATGTTTACTAACTAATTGTTGCCGGTCTCCCTGGACTAGCGGTTAAACGACTTTCTCCGTAATCCCGTTTATCTACGTAGGGTAACGCAGCGCGCGAGAATTGGTAGCGGTTCTCGCCGCGTTGGTAACTTACGGGATAAGTGAGCCGCTCGCTCAGAAAGCAATGGCAAACTACTGAGCGTAATCTTGCCAAGAAATCAACGACAGCGGTAAAATATTGGTGTTGACATTCATCTCCTGTGAAGAATTTGCGAAAAAGAAAAAAAACAACTAATTATTTACCATATTTACTAACTATAACGTTTACCATGTTTACTAACGAATTATTTACCATGTTTACTAACGGTCAGTCAAAGTGAGATTTCTGGTTTAAAAGAGATGATGTTATTCTCCATTATTCCACTCCGGTGGAGCCTCGATAGATTATTGCCTGCCGAATCTGTGGTCATGTGAACGAATCTGCATCGAGGCGGGGATTATGGTTTAGTGACGTGACCCCCAGGTGCAACCAGTCTAAAATGAGTGTCATAACTTTCTCGGAAAGTGCAGGTGGCCGGCGTGGCAGTAACAACAGAATGAAAGTAGATCTACAATATGGAACTAGCACCGTATCCCATAATAGAACTCATGGCCTGATAGGGGTCCTTTACTGTTTAACTGTTCGGGTCCATGACTCGTGGTGCCGCAGTAACCAGAACACTCATTGTTGTGTTCCGGGAGTCGAATCGTCACCGAGGTGGACAGCTTACGTCGCATATCTACAAGGCAAACAGGGTATGAGCGATTCTTTTCGGTGGATCGGCATAGTAGAGTGGCTAGACGCTAGCCGACTGACCTTGTGGTCATGAGATCGAATCTCCATCAAGGAGGATTTCAAAAACTGACCTGATCATTTACGCGCATCTTTCATTGACAGTATTCTCATAATTC